>CM019159.1:26371781-26407241 GCA_009733165.1 Naja naja | reverse complement strand
CTGAATATTTCAAGTCCCACTTCAAGTTCTTAAGTGAGAAGCAGAGTGGAGAGAGTTGACTGAAAATGGCAAAAGCAAGATAGCAATAGCAATTAGACTTACATATAGCTTCATATGCTTACACCCCTAAGTGGTTTACAGAGTCAGCCAATTATCCTCAACAATCTGGGTCCTCATTTTACCAACCTCGGAAGGATGGAAAGCTGAATCAACCTTGAGCCACTTAGAATCGAACTCCTGACAGTGGGCAGAGTTAGCCTATATTCTAACCACTATGCCACCATGGCTTTCACAGTGAATGCCAGGTTGTGGTCCTCCAAGTTCCACAGAAGTAAAATAGCCATCAAGAGGGATGCAAGAAACTTTAAATAGACACATATTACCTCTTGGTGTATATAGATGGAATTAACATGAATTACCATTGGACTTAATAAGTTCACATGGAGAGAGAGAAATTAAAAGTGAAACTACTTAGGATAAATACAATTTGGAAATAAAGGCATAAATGTAGATTTTTTAAAAATGGTAACAAAGCATTCAAGCAGAAATATTGCCTGGACAGCTATAGATAAAAGAATCTTTCTTTCATAATAGCAAATCAATAAATGTTGATTAAAAATGTAAGCAAAAATCCTAAATTTGCCTGCATATAGTTATTTGGCATTACAGTTTATTGATTCATACATGGCAGTAATCTGATTCAATGCAGTAACAATGTTGAAATTAAACATATACAGGTTAAGTTTCAACTACTACAAAAAAAGAAGGGCTACAAATGCAATTTATTCATTGTTTTCTGTATGTTTTCAAATGAACTGAAACTGCCTGATGCAGAAATAATGAAATCAGTCTATTAGAGTAAAACAGTGTTTTACCATTTCTAAGTTCCAGAATAACTACAGTTGCTGAATACATACAATAATTCCCTACTCAATATATATTCAAAATCAAGCTTTTAAAAAGCAATTTATAAGCAGAAAAATCAAAATCTCAAACTTCAACTTACTTGCCCAGGTAAAAGCTTTGATTATCACAGGACAGCTAAGCCAAGTCTCTGTATTTCTGAATGTTTGGATGACCTGTACCTAATGGAATTATTTTATTGTCACTGTGATAGTTTATCTTTGTGAAATTTAGGTTTCATAGACAATGATGATGGGTAAAAAGGCATCTCAATGCTGGGGTGATGTTGTAAATGTGTCTATAAAAGCGGAGGTGATGTGGTGTTACAGTAGTACAGCAAGTTCCCAGGAAAGACTAAAGATATCCAAGGAGGGGGATGCAGCAGGACACAGAACAATCCAAAACTGGATCATGGAAAAAGAATGAGATTTACAATAGCAACTCTCTAGAATCTCCTAGGGTATCCATCAGGTTAGGGTTGCATAGATTTATTCTGGCAAGATTCTGCCCATGTGGTGAAGGCAAATAAAGAACTTAACTTTGGCTGGATATATTACATCTTTATTTACTTATTTATTTGTTTTTATATTGTTTGTCAAGCATGTATGAGAAAACAAGTATAAGTATGAACAGAATATATTTATTTATTTTTATTTATTTAATTTGACTTGTATGCCGCCCCCTCTCCAAAAGGACTCGGGGCGGCTCACAACTAAAAACATAACAATAAATAATTACCTAAAAACAAATTAAACAAGGAACAAGTCAAATGCAATTTTAAAACCCCAAGGTTAAAACACAATCAAACCCCACCAGGAGGTCAGCACAGCCCGGACTGTACAAATAACCAGGTCTTTAAATCGTGGCAGAAGGTGCGGAGATCAGGGGCCAGCCGGAGCTCCGGCAGAAGCTGATTCCATAGAGTGGGAGCCGCCACAGAATAAGCCCTCCCCCGGGTCACTGCCAAATGACATTGGGTCACGGACGGCACCCCGAGGAACCCCCGTGTGTGCGCTCGTACAGGGCGGTTGGTATTTGATGCTGGCAGGAGTCATTCTCGGAAATACCCCAGACCCATCCTGTGTAGGACTTTGAATGTTAATGCAAGAACCTTGAATCTCACCTGGAGGATGACCGGTAGCCAATGCAGGTCGTGCAGGAGGGGTGTAATATGGGACTACCGGGAGGCTCCCATCACTACCCGCGCGGCAGCATCCTGCACCAGTTGAAGCCTCTGGATGGTATGCAAGGGCAGTCCTAAATAGAGGGCATTACAGTAGTCAAGTCGGGCAATGATGAGTGCCTGAGTGATCATGCGCAGGGCATCTCGATCCAGGTATGGGCGCAACTGGTGAACCAGCTGGATCTGGGCAAAGGCCCCCCTGGCCACGGCCCCCACCTGCTCCTCCAATTTGAGCCGTGGATCCAGCAGGACCCCCAGATTCCGTGCCCTGTCCATGGGGGGCAACACCTCCTCCCCCATGATCAAAGATGGAACTTCAAAGCTGGACCGAGATGTTGGTATGCACAACCACTCTGTCTTGGCTGGGTTGAGTCGAAGCATGTTCCTGTCCATCCAGATCTGCACCGCATCCAGGCAATGGGACATCACGGAGAGAGCATCACTGATGTGGCCTGGGGTGGAGATGTATAACTGTGTATCATCAGCATACTGATGATACCTCACCCCAAAGCCACAGATGATCTCGCCCAACGGCTTCATATATATGTTATTAAACATATAAGTATAAACAGGTATAAGTATATACATAATAAATGAGTACGAATAAATGGATAAATGGGAACAGTAGGACAGGGACGGTAGGCACGCTAGTACGCTTATGCACGCCCCCTTACAGACCTCTTAGGAATGGAGTTAGGTCCATGATAGATAGTTTAAGGTTAAAGTTTGGGGGGTTTGAGGATGTAACAACACAGTCAGGTAGTGAGTTCCAGGCATTGACCATTTGGTTGCTGAAGTCGTGTTTTCTGCAATCGAGTTTGGAGCAGTTTACTTTGAGTTTGTATCTCTTGTTTCCCCGTGTATTATTGCAGTTGAAGCTGAAGTAATCATTGACAGGTAGGACTTTGTAGCAGACAATTTTGTGTACTAAGCTTAGATCAGACCGTAGGTTGGGTAGTTCTAGGTTGTCCAAGTCCAAAATTTCAAGCCTGGTAGCATAAGGTATGTCGTGAAGGCAAATAAAGATCTTAACTTTGACTGGAAATTTACATCTTTCTTGGGCTAGGCTTGATATCTGCTTTGTCCACTTGATTATACAATGCTAGTTGAATTGCAGCCTAGTCTTCCTTATGGGTAAAGCATATGGGAATCACAACGAGATGAGCTAATTCCACTTTATTGTTTATTTATTGATTGATTTGATTTGATTTGATTTGTCAATCGCTTACAAGATAATAGGTATAAGCATAAAAATGAGTAAGAATACAGGAAATAGGTACAAATAAATGGGGACAATAGGACAGGGACGGTAGGCACAATTGTGCACTTCTGCACATTCCTTACAGACTTCTTAGGAATGGGGTGAGGTCAATAGTGGATAGTTTAAGGTTAAAGGAATGGGGGTTAGAGAATGTAACAACAGAGCCAGGTAGTGCATTCCAGGCATTGACCATTCTGTTGCTGAAGTCATACTTTCTGCAATCAAGTTTGGAGCAGTTAACATTGAGTTTGTATCTGTTGTTTGCTCTTGTATTGTTGCGGTTGAAGCTGAAGTAGTCATTGACTGGTAGGACATTGTAGCAGATAATTTTGAGTACCAAGCTTAAGTCCAACCGTAGGCAGCATAGTTCAAGGTTGTCCAAGCCCAAAATTTCAAGCCTGGTGATATAGGGTATTCTGTTGTGAGCAGAGGAGTGTAGTACTCTTCTCATGAAATACTTCTGGACTCGCTCAATTATATTAATGTCTGATATACAGTGCAGATTCCAGACAGATGAGCTGTATTCGAGTATTGGTCTAGCAAAAGTTTTGTATGCCCTAGTTAGCAATTCTATATTTCCGGATTAGATTTACAACTCTTAATGCCTTTTTGGCAATGCTGTTACAGTGAGCTCTGGTGCTTAGGTCATTAGATATGAGTACTCCAGGGTCCTTGACAGAGTGAGGGTCATTAACAAGGTCATATCTGCCTAGCTTGTATTTGGTGTACTGATTTTTTTTACCAATGTATAGGACAGAGCATTTGTTGGTCAAGATTTGGAGTTGCCAATTGTTTGACCATTCAGACACATAATCAAGGTCACTTTGAAGGACAGTAATGTTGTCAGTGGTGTTGAATAGTTTTACATCATCCGTGAAGAGGACACAGTTGCTTATAAGGTGATCACAAAGGTCATTTATATAGATTATAAAGAGTGTGGGTCCTAGGACGCTGCCTTGGGGGATACCAGTGTTAACTGGAGCAGGGTTTGATATGGCACTCCCTATTTTTACTATTTATTGCCTGTTTGACAGGAGCACAGTAATCCACTTATGAAGGAAACCAGAAATGCTGTACGAGTTTAGTTTTAACAGTAGTTTGTTGTGTACCACTGAATCAAAGGCTTTACAGAAGTCTATGTAAAGTGTGTCTTTACCCTGGTTGAGTAGAGTAGTCCATATGTTTTTGCAGTGTAGGAGCTGTAGATTGTAGGAAATGCAGCCATTTAAGACCTCTTGTCTACGGTTTACATTGGAGATGCCCGGTGAGAGGCGTGGCCTATTCCAGATTGAGGTTTGAACATCTGCCACGGGTCTGCCGTGAGAGGGCAGCCTGGTCTTCGAATCTGGACTCTCTAATGGACAATATAATATCTCGGACTAGACCAAGTTATATACCAGACTTTGTTGCCGCTATTGTTGTTGTCATCTCTTTAACCCTCATGTCCATTTTAGATATGCTTTTATTATACAATCTTACGGTAGCAGAATTGTAGGCCCTGAGAGGACTCCTCTCTCTCGGGTTTGCCCTATTGTACTATCTCCGGCCTACCTCGAGGATGGGTTATGGAACCCGGAGAGATGGCATGGCAGAGGGAGGGGGTGGGGGTGGGGCTCTAATAAAATGCGAAAGAGGGTCACTAGGGCCTTTACTTAAATTTTTAACCATTTTTTAAGAAGGTTAGGGAGGAGGGGAAATGGCATTGGGGGTGGGATGCAGCCGGTCCGTGGCGGGGGGGGGCGGGGGGCTGATGGGGGCCAGGAGTGCAGGTCGGGGACCGCAATCCCTAGGGTGGCTGGGATTGGCAGGAGGCGAGGAGGCATGGGGCCAAATTATGTGTTGGGACGCGCCGCGCTATCTTCGGCGGTGGCGCACTCCGACCCTATGACCTCCTCCCTTGGGGGCACGGGAACTGGGCCTCCTGGGCTCAGACTGGTGTATTTTAATGCCAGGTCGTGGCTAATAAATCTTCCCTCCTCCGTGAGGTGATCGAGGAGGAGGCTGCGGACCTGGCCTGTATCACTGAGACCTGGTTGGGGCCAGAGAGGGTCCCTCTTGTTGATTTATGCCCCCAGGTTTTGGATTTTGCACCGCTCTCGGGCCCAGGGGAGGGGTGGTGGAGTGGCCGTGGTTATTCGGGAGACCTTGAGGGACTGAGATAGGCGGTGGTGAGACTCTTCTCTTGAGGTGGGGGCCTGGTGGTCGGGTGGGCTTGCTGCTGACATACCTTTCCCCAGCTGTGTAGCAGCAGCCCTGCCTGGGCTTCTCGCGTCCTCTCGGGGTGGCGGTGGATCTCCCAGGGCTTATGGTCCTGGGTGATTTTAACCTGCCTTCCCTGGGGGGCGTCTGGTTTGGTCCAGGAATTCATGGCCTCCATGGGGCCATGGGCCTGACCCAGTTGGTTCAGGGCCCGACTCATGAGGGGAAACACCCTCGACCTAGTTTTTGTCTCGGAGCGGGGCGGAGTGATATAGGGCAGGCTAATTGTACAACCCTGCCCGTCCCATGGTCTGATCACTATCTCCTTCGGCTGGTCTTCCAACAGGCCGCTCCCCACCGCTGGGATGAGGAGCCACTGAGATGGTTCCGCCCCAGACACCTGATGGACCCTGAGAGGTTCCAGGCGGAACTGGGGTCTTTTCCCACTTCCCTTGCCCACAACTCTGCCGAGGACCTAGCAGCCACTTGGCAACAGGCTGCTGGGGCTGCCCTTGACAGAGTTGTCCCCATGCGTCCCCTTAGGCGCCGTGGATCCCGGGTGGCTCCCTGGTATACAGAGGAGCTCCGAGAGATGAAGCGCCGTCGGAGGGGTTTAGAGAGCAGGTGGAGGACCACCCGCTCCCAATCTGATCGAATCCAGTTAAGAGCCCATATTAGGACTTACCTGGTAGCTATGAGGGAGGCGAGAAGGTCCTATCTCTCCACCCTCATAGCGTCCGCAATCGCCAGCCGCCCTGTTTAGGGCCACCCGCTCCCTCCTATATCCGGGGAGATGGTGGACCCTCTCGAGGAAGAGCTGAGGAATTTGGTCAATATCTGTTGGATAAAATTTCGCGGATTCGGGGCGGGTTGTGCTCCACCTTGCAGTGGTCTGAGGATCGTGGTGCAAGCAGTCTGGCCGATGTGATCTGGACTGAGTTCGATCCTGTTTCCGAGGATGAAGTGGACAGGATTATGCGGCGTCTGAGTTCCACCACATGTTTGTTGGACCCGTGCCCTTCTTGGTTGGCTTATACCGCCAGGAGGTCACCTGCGGTTGGCTCGGGCAGTGGTCAACGCTTCATTAAGGGAGGGTGTCTTTCCCTCCGCCCTGAAAGAGGCGGTGGTGAGGCCCCTCCTGAAGAAGCCTGCCCTGGACCCGACCGTGTTAGACAACTTTCGTCCAGTCTCCAACCCGTTTTTAGCGAAGGTTGTGGAGATGTGGTGGCTCAGCAGTTTCCACTTTTCCTGGATGAAGCGGACTACCTAGATCCGTACCAATCGGGCTTCCGGCCTGGTTTCAGCACGAGGCGGCATTGGTGCACTGATGGATGATCTCTGGAGGGCCGGGACAGGGATTTTCCTCTGTCCTGGTCCTATTAACCTCTCAGTGGCTTTCGATACCATCGACCATGGTATCCTTTGCGATGCCTCGGGGGCTTGGGAGTGGGGGCACTGTACTTGGTGGTTCTCCTCTTACCTCTCGGTCAATCGGTGTTGACGGGGGCAGAGGTCGGGGTACTCACTTGTGGGGTCCCTCAGGGTCGGTCCTCTCCCCCTTTATTCAATATCTACATGAAACCGCTGGGTGAGATCATCCGTGGTTTTGGGGTGAGATACCATCAGTATGCTGATGATACTCAGCTATACATCTCCACCCCAGGCCAGATCAGTGATGCCCTCTCCGTGATGACTCGCTGTCTGGATGCGGTACGGACCTGGATGGACGGAAACATGCTTGGCTCAACCCAGCCAAGACTGAGTGGCTGTACATACGGCATCTCGGTCCAGTCAGGAGTGTCCATCGTTGACCATAGGGGAGTGGTGTTGCCCCTGTGGATAGGCGCGGAACCTGGGGGTCCTCCTGGATGCACGGCTCCAATTGGAGGATCAGGTGGGGGCCGTTGCCAGGGGGGCCTTTGCCCAGGTCCGGCTGGTTCGCCAGCTTCGCCCGTTTCTGGACTGAGATGCCCTTGTCACCTCGCGACTCGACTACTGCAATGCTCTCTATTTAGGACTGCCCTTGCATACCATCCGGAGGTTGCAGCTGGTGCAGAATGCAGCCGCGCAGGTGGTGATGGGAGTTACCCAATTCTCCCATATTACCCCCCTCCTGCGCGGTCTGCATTGGTTGCCAGTTGCGCTCCGGGTGAGATTCAAGGTTCTGACTTTAACATTCAAAGTCCTACACGACATGGGTCCACAATATTTAAGGGAGCGGCTCCTGCCGATATCGAGCACCACCCGTCCCGTGCGGGCACATAGGCAAGGACTCCTCGGGGTCCCGTCGGCAAGTCAATGTCGGCTGGCGGTCCCCCGGCGGCGAGCCTATTCTGTAGCGGTCCCCGACTTATGGAATGCACTGCCTCTGGACCTCCGTCTGGCCCCTGACCTCCGCACCTTCCGCCGCGACTTAAAGACCTGGTTGTTTGACCAAATCGGGCTGTGATTACCTCACCTGGGCCATGGGATAATTTTAAGTATTTTAATTTGGTTTTATTGGGCTTAAATTGTTTAATTCTTTTTAAAATAATTATTGTATTGTGTGTTTTAATTGTGAGCCGAGTCTTGGGAGATGGGGCGGCATATAAGTCCAATAAATAAATAAATAAATAAATAATTGTTTCCTGAAACCAAATGGTCTTTTGGAGAGAAGGTTGTTTGACTCTAAGTGAATGGTGATGAATTGGTTAATGATTGATTCCACGACTTTGCACATGACACAACACAGTGAGATTGGTCTGTAATTTTCCACCAAGCTGGGGTCACTTTTTTTGAAGATAGGGATGACCGTAGCTAAGGACCATAAGGAGCTGGTTCTGAATGATATCTCGTATATAATGCTTAGCAGTTCTGCTATGGCAGAGGAGAGCTTTTTTAAAGAAGTATGCACATAATCCATTGGAGCCAATAGATAGGGATGGTTTTAGGTTTCATAGTGCCTTTTCTACATTATCTTCTGTAAAGTCAACATGTAGTACATCATTACAGTTAGTTGTGATACGACTAGGAAATGTGGGGCATGAGCCATTGCTGTTTACAAAGCTACATTGAGAAAATCTTCCAAGCCTGAAAGTAAAAATCTCCCACTTCCTTCCATTCTCCTTTACCACCAAGAAGCTACAGTAGGGAAGGTCTTTTTTGAACATCTTTTCCTACCAACTAGTCAGTTGCATGCTATGCTGTCCCTTGTATGACCATTCCCTCGGTAGCATCTTTTTGCCTATTCTCCCACAATCTTTCTCACATTTCATTATGAACCTTAATTCTTGACATACAGTATATTCAAGTGTCCTGGATTTGAGCCCTTCCATAGATGATCTGCTAAGAACAAATGAGTCAACTGGGCGCAATCTATGATGGAGTCAAACCTTTTTGACTGTAATATTTCATTTCTAATTCTGTACCTTACCTGTCAATGAAGAAGTGATCTTCAACCTAATTATATTAGTCCATGTTCTTTCAGTTTGAAATTGCTCTAGGGATCTCAGACAATTTGAAATATAGTACAAGGTTCTGAGATAATATGTCTAAGCAACTGTCATCCTCTTACTCTAATAGATTTTGCTAGTTCTTCTGCACAGACTCTTTATCTATCCCTTATGGATGCACTTTGGTGTTTGAATTATGCAAGACCCATGTCACACAAGCAGTGACAGAAAGTCAATATTCTATTTACTTTTTTTATCACAGCAATTGGAATTATTCCACTTCATAGTATTAAATTGGAAATTGTATGCTAACCATAACTTTAAGCTATCTTTTTTTTCTTTTAAAGGCAAAGATAAGCACATGTTTAATTCATGCCCTTGCTCATTCTTCCTATTTCAAAATAAATAGACTTCTCTTTTTTCTGTGACAAAGAGCTCCAACAATTAAATGTAGCTGAAAATAAACATTTAAATATGACTCTCTACTAAAAACCAGGGTCAGAGTTGATTAAACTATGAGGTAATTAACTGAATAATAAGGATGGGAAGAGCAGGACTTGAAAGTACAGTTGTCCAATGTTAGCTTAATTCAAGATTTGACCTTCCCATTTCTTTTGAGCATTTAGAGGAAAACAGGAAGTCTTGCAAACAAGTACAACGTTATATCAAAGAGATCAAATGCACAGGTTAATGTCCTTAGTGTATAATAGCCAGGAAGAATATTAGATGACTATAAAAAATACAGAATCTAACTCCTTGCTCTCCGCTTCTGCTCGTCTGGAGTTCTGCTGGAGTTCTGCTTTCCAGATCTGATAGCATCTACTCCCAAGAAAGCACCCAAAGCTACCATTGCTTCCATTTCTCCCTGAGCATGTCTGTCCCCACTGGTTAAGGCACCAGGCTAGAAACAGGGTTAGCCTGAGTTCTAGTCCTAGCCTAGCTATGAAAGCCAGTTTAACAACCTTAGGCCAGTCACTCTTTCTCAACCCAGCTCACATCACAGCAGAGGTGGGTATTCAGCAGGTTCTGACCAGTTCTGGAGAACCGGTAGCGGAAATTTTGAGTAGTTCGGACAACCGGCAAATAACATCTCTGACTGGAGATTTTACAGTATCCTTCCCAGCCACGCCCACCAAGCCATGCCCACAGAACCGGTAGTAAAAAAATTTGAATCCCACCACTGCATCACAGGGTTGTTGTTGTGGGGAACATTGGAGAAAGAAGGAAGGAGGAGGAAGATGGAATACTACATGTGTTTCCACCTTGAGTTGTTTATAAGAAAATGATAAAGGTCGGATATAAATAATTCAATTAAAAATAGTCATTAGATCTTTATCTGATGACTCTGTTGGAAACTTAATAGATACCCTTGATTATAGTTATAGAAATATATGTTGGGACTTAAATAATTAGTACAGATTATCTACACAAATAAATAAAGAAGTGGAAATATTGATAAATCTAAAATCTATTAATGTTAACAATATTTATTATTTATTTATTTGTTTGTCAAACATGTACAAGATAACAAGTATAAGTATGAACATAAACAGGAACAAAGGAAGTAAATACAGATAGATGGGGGCAGTAAGACAGGAATGGTGGGCACACTGGTGCGCTTATGCATGCTCCCTTTAAGGACCTCTTAAGAATGAGGTGAGGTCCATGGTAGACAGTTTGAGGTTGAAGCTGTGAGGAGTTGAGGCTGTAACAACAGAGTCTGGTAGGGCATTCCAGGTGTTGACCACTCTGTTGTCATACTTTCTGCAATCAAGTTTGGAGCGGTTAACATGGAGTTTGTATCTGTTGTGTGCTCTTGTATTGTTGCAGTTGAAGCTGAAGTAGTCATTGACTGGTAGGACATTGTAGTAGATAATTTTGTGTACTACACTTAAGTCCAACCTTAGGCAGCATAGTTCAAGGTTGTGAAGCCCAAAATTTCAAGCTTGGTGATACAGAGTCTTCTGTTGAACAGAGGAGTGTAGTACTCTTTTCATTAAATACTTCTGGACTCGCTCAATTATATTAATGTCTGATATACAGTGCAGATTCCAGACAGATGAGTCATTGATAGGCAAGATGTTATAGCAGACAATTTTGTGGACCATTGGCAGCGCAGTTCCAGATTGTCCAGGCCCAAAATTTCGACCCTGGAGGCATAGGGTAAGTGGAGGAGTAGAGTACTTTTCTTGAGAAATACCATTGTCAAGAATCCAACATCTTTAGCTTTTTATACTCAATATTAATAGTTAAGCACAAAGTGACGTTGATTGGTGATATAGTTGCAAACTTTCTCAAACATCTGTGGTTATAGTGACTTATAACAGAAATAGCAATTATTGATATTTTCATAATACAAATAGCTGAGGCTCTTTAACCAAGTGAGTTTCTGAACTTCTTCTCTTAGACTTTGTCCACAGCTACTGTGTTTTAAAATTTTAGATACCGTGTTTCCCCGAAAATAAGACACTGTCTTTTTTTTTTTTTGCTCCCAAAAACACACTAGGTCTTATTTTCGGGGTAGGTCTTATATATTTTTAATGAAAAAAAACTTACATATTCATGTAGAACGCATCATGTCTGTCATTTCCCTTAGGTCTTATATATTTTTGGCTCCCAAAAACACTAGGTGTTATTTTGGGGTAGGTCTTATTTTTGGGGTAGGTCTTATTTTCGGGGAAACACGGTAGAAGATTATAATGTGATTCAAGATTATTTTTTCCACATTGAATGGTTCCTTCCAATCAACCAATTTCAGTAATTACAAACATTTAGGTACCCGAATCAACATTACCTGATGTGGATAAATTGATAGACATACAGTACATACATATATACAATTGTCTTTGAAGTAGATATTTAGTCTCTTAGAAATTGAAATTGTAGTAATATGACTTTGTAACTACTTTATTTTCCTCCTGCTATTACTTATATGCTTATTACCCAAGGCATTTGCACATGGCTTACATGGCAGAGGTAAATCAGTTATGACTTTTAACAGTAACTAACAAATACATATAAAGTTATGTATACTTAAAGTTATGTAACTTGCTCTTTGCCAGAACTGCACATTGGAAGGGCTTCCAACTGATCTTACATTGGAGAAACCAACCCAGTGTGTGGGTCATTGTTTTATCTCGGGGGGGGGGGTTCTTAATAGAATTTCTCTAAAATGTATAGTATTATGGAGTAATTTGTCTAAAATGTCACTGATATTTTACAGATTGTGTAGTCAGCTGCTTTGAGGAGAGAAGAAAGATTGCCTTTTTGGATTGTAACCAGGGGTGGGATTCTACTGGTTCTGTCCACTTCTGTAGAACCGGTTGCTATGAAAAGCAGCAAACAGAGAGCATACGTAGAACCAGTTCTATGTCTGCTGCTGTTTTGACCCACCTGCCCACCCAGGCTCTTACCTGACCTTTATTTCCTGCGTTTTCAACCGCAGCTGCTTTGCGCAACACAGCTACGGTTGAAAAAGCAGGAAAAAGTGCTTTTTCAACCGCTGCGCACTTGCACACAGCACTGCTCAGCTGTCCGGGCAGCTCAGCAGGTCGTAAATTGCACTCGCGCGACTCGCATACATGCGCATGTACGTGCAACGCAGAGCAACAGAGCTGGTAGTTATACCAGTCAGATGCCATCCCTGATTGTAACCTTGGACATTACTCCGGGATGTTCACATTAAAGATGAATGAAATGACTGGCATTTTGTCTTATGGAACCTTAAGGAGTACAGTAGATTCAAAACATTTTGGGGGGGAGAGTATTCTAAATTTTTCTATGTTTTGTTTCTTACCATTAAATAGTATTAAACATACACTGAATTGTTTCTGTTCTTGGTTCTTTAAAAAAGTGGATGAAGCTCCAGATAACAAAATAATGACTATCTTGGGCTTCTTTTACAAATGTCTCAGCTGATTCTGTAATGTAATGTTTCACTGTAGACGTGTCCATTTATTTTCAGCTACACTTCACTCCCCTTCTGCTTCTCTTCCCTCCTGTCTCATCTCTTCTTCAATCAAAATAAATCTACCACCTATAGAAAAATAACACTGGACGTAAATTGGACATTAATTCTAGGTTGGGTTCTTCAATAATCTAAGCTACAATGTATTTTATTTGATTTTTGCTTTGGCCTTTGTCGGGGTTATGCAATATTCTTTGAACGAAGTGGCACATCAGCACACCTTCAAAGTATTCAGGAAAAAAGATCAGGACAAAATTTTATTTTAAATAAAATTAAATATGTTTCAAATTAAATACCACTTGTATTCTTATTCCCTATACATTTCATGACTCTTCTTTTGGGATCTTGCAGTTTTTGGCAAACTGCAAGGGTTGATGCCAAATTTTTTTTTCTTTCCAGTGAGGTGTATGTGCATATATCAATGGAGCTTCAGACTATACACCCCCGCATTATGATTGTTATAATAAATGAATACAACAATTGGGCTTATTCAACAATCATGAATAAATATCGGATTAACATATGTGAAGCCAGTCTTATCTCATTTCTCAGTGATTTTCTGGAAAAAAAAAGTTTTCAAGATGGTAAATTTCACTGTCCTTTTCTTTTTCATATGTGATACTGTAACTGTTAGAGCATCACAAACAGGGGTGGGATTCAACCGGTGTTACTACTGGTTCAATGAGTAAGTTTTGCACACGCAAGCGTGCTTTGTGTGCATGTGCACCAGACCGCCAGATACGCATGTGTAAAAAAACCTTAAGCTGTGCCACCCAGAGAGCTGACAAGTGCTGCACACAGGTGCACAGCATTTGAAAAGCCTCTTTTTCTCTACTTTTTCAACCTCAGCTGTGCCGCGCAAAGCAGCTGAGGTTGAAAAAGCAGGAAATAAAGGACAGGTAAGAGCCCGGGTGGGTGGGTGGGCCAAACAGCAGCAAACACAGAACTAGTTCGGTGTCTATTGCTCTTCAGAGCTACCGGTTCTATAGAGCTGGGCAGAACCAGTAGCATCCCACTTATGATCACAAATGATTTTAGCTGCTAGTTTTATTAGCAAATGACTTCCATAATCTGGTATTGTTTAAACTTGGGACTCAACTTTGTAGATTAGTTCCTTATGCCAGGTTCCCAACCTTTCCGTCTCAGCGAAGCAATTGAGGAGGCAGAGGCAGAGTTGGGGAGGGGGGAAGGTTTCACATGTACACAAGCACTGCTTTCACAAATGCAGTTTTGCACATGTGCACACAATTGCCCTCCATTCCCATGGCCTGGTTCCAAATGGGCATCGGGCTGCTGACTGGGGGTTGGGGACTCTTTCCTTAGGTGCTATATTATATTGATTTGTCTCTGTTTTTCTTATTGAATAAGCATTATCAGGAAAAGAATAATCATATTCATCTTATGCTGGTTTCAGGTTAATTTGGCTACAGATCAAAATAGAAAATAAGAATAGAATAGAATAGAATAGAATAGAATAGAATAGAATGAGTAGATAGAATAGAATAGAATAGAATAGAATAGAGTGGAGTAGTAGATAGAATAGAATAGAATAAGTAGAGTAGAGTAGAGTAGAATAATAATAGAATAGAATGAATAGAATAACAGTAGAGTAGAGCATAATAGAATAGAATAGAATAGAATAATAGAGCAGAGCAGAGCAGAGCAGAATAGAATAATAGAATAACAGAATAGAGCAGAGTAGATATAGAGAATAGAGAATAGAATAGAATAGAATAGAATAGAATAGAATAGAATAGAATAGAATAGAATCAGTAGAGTAGAATAGAATAGAATAGAATAGAAACAATAAAGTAGAGTAGAATAGAATAGAATAGAATAGAATAATAGAATAGAGTAGAATAGAATAATAGAATAGAGTAGAGTAGAGTAGAATAATAGAATAGAGTAGAGTAGAGTAGAAATAGAGGTGAGTAGAGAGCAGAGAATAGAATAGAATAATAGAGAGGAGAGAGAGTAGAATAGAATAGAATAGAATAGAATAGAATAGAATAGAGCAACAGAGTTGGAAGGGACCTTGGAGGTCTTCTAGTCCAACCCCCTACTCAGACAGGAAACCTTATACCATTTCAGACAAATTGATGTCCAATCTCTTCTTAAAAGCTTCCAGCTTTTGGAAGCAAGTTGTTCCACTGATTAATTGTTCTAACTGTCAGGAAATTTCTCCTTAGTTCTAGGCTGCTTCTCTCCTTGATTAGTTTCCATCCATCGCTTCTTGTTCTGCCCTCAGGTGCTTTGGAGAATAGTCTGACTCCCTCTTCTTTGTGGTAACCCCTGAGATATCACAACACTGCTATCATGTCACCCATATTCCTTCTTTTCATTAAACTAGACATACCCAATTCCAGCAACATTCTTTATATGTTTTAACTTCCAGCCCCCTAATCATCTTTGTTGCTCTTCTCTGCACTCTTTCTAGAGTCTCAACATCTTTTTTACATTGTAGGGACCAAACGTGGGTGCAGGATACCAAGTGTGGTCTTACCAAGGCATTATAAAGTAATATTAACACTTCATGTGTTCTTGAGTTGGGTTTTTTGGGAGCTGCACACACTGCTTGCTCATATTTAAGTGATTGTCCACTAGGATTCCAAGACCTCTTTCACAGCTACTACTATTGAGACAGGTACCTCCCATACCTGAGCATTTGTTTTCCTTGCCTAAATGTAGAACCTTATTTTTTTCACCATTGAATTTCATTTTGTTAGATGTTCAAATCTGTCAAGTTCCTTCTGTATCTTAAGCCTAAGATTGGTCAGGTGAGGTTGCTGGCCAATCAAGCACAGTAATCCCACAGTCATTGAACCAGATTTTGGTGCTTTTGGCAGTGTGGGCAGGTGCCAAGTCCTGCTGGAAAATGAAGTCAGCATCCCCATAAAGCTCGCTCTGGAAGGAAGCATGAAGTGCTCCAAAATCTCCTGGTAGACGGCTGCATTGACCCTGGACTTAATGAAGCACAGTGGACCAACACCAGCAGATGACATCAACACAGACTGTGGAACTTCACACTGGACTTTAAGCATCTTGCAGTCTGTGCCTCTCCATTCTTCCTCCAGACTCTGGGTCCTTGGTTTCCAAATGAGATGCAAAAGTTGCTCTCATCAGAAAAGAGGACTTTGGACCACTGAGCAACAGACCAGGTCTGTTTTTCTTTAGCCCAGGTAAGATGCTTCTGATGACATTTGAAGCCCATGTCCAGGATCCGTCTGTGTGTGGTGACTCTTGATGCACTGATTCCAGCCTCAGTCCACTCCTTGTGAAAGTCCCCAACACTTTTGAATGGCCTTTTCCTGACAATCCCCTCCAGGCTGTGGTCATCCCTGCTGCTTGTGCACCTTTTTCTTCCACATTTTTCCCTTCCACATAACTTTCTGTTAATGTGCTTTGATACAGCACTTTGGGAACATCCAACTTTTGCAATTACCTTTTGAGGCTTTCCCTCCTTATGGAGGGTGTCAATGATGGTTTTCTGCACAACTGTCAGGTCAGCAGCCTTTCCCATGATTGTGATTCCTACTGAACCAGACTGAGAGACCATTCAGAGGCTCAGGAACCCTTTGCAGGTGTTATGGCTTCATTAGCTGATTAGAGTGGGACACTTTGAGCCTAGAATATTGCACCTTTTCACAATATCCTAATTTTCTGAGATTGTGGATTTGGGGTTTTCATGAACTGTAAGCCATAATCATCACAATTATGACAAATCACAGCTTGACCTATCTTGTTTTGCATGTAATGAGTCTATCTCATATATTAGTTTCACCTTTTAAGTTGCATTACGAAAGTAAATGAACTTTTGCACGATATTCTAAGTATTCAAGTTTCACCTGTATCTCTCTCTATAACAGAAAGAATTGAAAGGCATGGTTAAAAGTAGAGACACAGCCATTGCAGAACTGCTTAAAGTCTTAAACTGTTGGGATTATTCACTAAATCCATCTTAAATGTAGAGAGAAATCTAATTATAAGGCTGTTAATACTCATAAGAGAAAACTGGGCTACATTCTAAACTGAGAGAACTAAAGTGTCTTCAGTGCCTTGTCACTAATTGGCCATTTGGAACATGGGAGCTGTGAAGACTGACATGGTGAAAATGATGCAAACTATTGTCCTCAGTTAAAATTAAATACAGTGAAATATACAGCTGAATATGCTATAAAAGATACATTAACAATGAAGGGAAATCCACATTGGTGCTCAGCGTCCATTTTTACAAAAAGAATTGAATCACAGCCATCGGCTTTCTTCTTCTCTGCTGAGTATCACTAACTAATGACAATTCTTCCTTTACCAGCTGGATAACTGAAACTGATAATTAGCAGCAAAAGATGGGTGAAAAGAGATTTAAGTAAACAAGAAGAACATTTAGGAATTCTATAGAAAAAATAGGCTAGCAATTAATTCTGTTTTTATGTTTATCGTCTTCTGCTCACTAAAAATTTCATCTAGGGATGGAGAAAACTGTTTGCATCACTTCCTACTACAGTTAACTTGAGAGGCAAAGCACACATTTATTCTATTTCTACATTAATTTGAAAAATTGAGGATAAACACCCACAACAAGTTTCACACATTGTCTTTCTTATATGTGGACTTGTACAGCAGACCCAGTGTTAAGTTTGCATGAAGAGTCAGACGCGAGGAGTTCCAGCAAAGAGTTTATTAGTGACTACAGCTCGAATAGACCCGTTCTGGCTTGGCTACGGCTGCTTCTTATAGCCTGCAGCCATAGCTGCCAGCCAATGGGAGTGCAGGGTTTCTTCCCGCACTATTTAAACCAATACCATTTGACATTTTACAAGAACAGTTCAAATAAACCAATAACATTCAAACCTACATACATAACACCCCTCCCCACTAGGTTCAGTCCATACCAAACCCCAACCTATCTAATGTATTCCTTTAAATAGGTGGGGCTCTTACGTGTACGTTGAGACCTTCGTGTTTCAGAAGCTTTAACGTTCTCACCAGTGAGAGGGAAATGTGTCTACTGACATTTCCCTGTTGGGACTTCCTGAGATAGAAGACCCTGTTAGACTGTTAGAATCTGGTCTCTCCTCCCAACCCATCTCCATTCCAATGTCAGCACCCAAGTCAGGTAGTGATGTGCAATCTTCCACTTCTAAGGATGGATCTTGGCTTTGTGACAGGGTTCGGGATGGTTCCTGTCGCAATGGCTCGTTACACATGGGGTTGATTCCTGTTTGCTGATTTTCCTCCTGTTCCCTCCTTCCCTAGAAGAGACATCAGGTGAGGGACCTAGAGAGAGACAGGGTCGATGTTCCTGAGGGAACCTGGATCTAAGTTGGTCAATGTGCCTGCTCCAGAGGAGGCCATCCTCTGTTTGTACCCTGTAAGAACGAGGGCCCGTGATGTGAGTTATTTCAGCAGGAATCCACAAAGGTTCACCTATAAGGTTCCTAGCATAGACAGAATCTCCCACACTAAAAGAACGAACTTTGGAAGTGGAATCCAGTGGTGCTGGGTGCGTAAGTGGGATGAAGGCGGTCAAGGGAAGACCTAAGTTTCCTGCCCATCAACAACTCTGCTGGGGACAAGTTATTTGATGGGCTAGGAGTGATGTGTTGAACACTAAGAAGTTTTCAAGCTTCTCAGTGATGTCCCCAGGACCCAGCTGCTGAAGCTTCTCTTGGTGAAGCGCACATGTGTTCAGCCCAGCCATTGGCGAAGGGTGCCCAGGGGCAGTGAGGGCATGTCTGATGCCCTGTTGAGCTAGAAAGGATTCAAAAATGTTAGATGTGAATTGAGGGCCATTGTCAGAAACAAGGACATCTGGTAGCCCATGGGTGACAAACAATTTTCTGAGCTGCTTGATGACAGCCTCAGTTGTAGTGGATGTCATGGGAATTACCTCTAGCCATTTAGAGTATGCATCTACTAGTGTGCCCTCTTGTAGGGCCTGCAAAATCAATGTGGATTCTAGACCATGGGCCCCTAGGACATTCCCATTCCTGTGTGGGGCGTGAGGTGGGGCAGGCCTGACTACCTGGCAATTGGGACAAGATGCTACCCAGTTTTCAACCATTTTGTCAATACCTGGCCACCATACATAACTCCTGGCCAAACCTTTCATCCTTACAATCCCAGGATGACCCTCATGTAACATTTCCAAAACCTCCCTTTGCAGTTTTGCAGGAATAACCACCCTGTTACCCCACAAAATACATCCTCTTAATACAGATAATTCAGTTTGCCTGGACTTAAAAGGTTGGGCAAGGTGAGGTAGATCTTGAAGAGGCCAACCTTTCTTAATCCAGCCCATAACAGGTGCTAATACAGCATCTTTGGTAGTTTCTCTGGCAATCTCAGCAGCATGGACTGGAAGCTTAGCCACGGTCTCCAGGAAAAAGGTGTGAGTTTCAAGTTCAAAGTCCTCCTTGTGGCAAGGTAGTGGGCAACGACTCAGTGCATCAGCATGTCCAATGTCCTTGCCAGGCCTGTGAATCAGTTTGTATGAATAGGCTGCAAGAAATTCAGTCCACCTCAGCATTCTTGGTGACAGGATATTAGGTGTAGGTTTGTCTCCTGCCACAATGCCTAATAAAGGTTTGTGATCTGTAACAATGGTGAATGACCTGCCATACAGATATTCATGAAATTTCTTAACAGCTGCAACAACTGCTAAAGCCTCCTTGTCCAATTGGCTATAATTCCTCTCTGCTTTGGACAAAGTCAGAGTAAAATGCAATTGGGGCTTCCTTCCATTGGGAAGCCTGTGACTCAAACCCCCCCACTCCAAAAGGGATGCATCACAAGTCAGAACAACAGGCAAATTCTCAGAGAATTGTATCAACACAGCATCAGACGTGATTAGTCTCTTAATACTGTTAAATGCTGACTGTTCCTTCCCCCCAGATCCAAACAGCTTTCTTATCAAGCAGGCGATGTAAGGGCTCAGCAATAGATGCTTTGTGAGGTAGAAACATGTGGTAAAAGTTAATAAGTCCAAGGAAGGCTTGCAAATCTGCCTTGCATCGAGGTTTAGGGGCTTCCTTGATTGCTTTAACCTTGGCATCAGTAGGATGGATGCCATGCTTGTCAATCATATACCCCAGGAACTCAACTCTGTCTGTTTTGAGTGTACATTTGTCTTCCTTGACTTTTAAACCCGCTTTTCTGAATCTGGTAAGGACTTCTCTGAGTCTTTCTTGAAGCTGAGTGTCATTTTCAGCAGAGATTAATACATCATCAAAATAAGGCACTACCCCTGGCAGTCCTTGCAACATTCTTTCCATAAGGCTTTGAAAAATGCCAGGTGCCACGCTTACTCCAAATTGTAGTCTTTTACATTTGAAGGCACCTCTATGAGTCACAATTGTTTGTGCCTCTGCAGTGGCATCATCAACTGTTAATTGTTGATATGCCTGAGCTAAGTCCAGTTTAGCAAATACTGTACCCCTGCCAAGGGAAGCGCAGATGATGCACAACTGGTACAGGATATGCTCTGCTGCAGCATGGTTAAGTGTCCCCTTGTAGTCACCACAGATTCTCACTGACCCATCAGCCTTGACTGGTGTGACTATGGGTGTTTCCCATCTGGAGTGGTCAGTAGGCTCTAAAACCCCTTGAGCAATGAGCTTATCTAATTGTGCATCAATTTTTCCTTTAAAGCAAATGGGACCCTCCTGGGCTTTAAACGAATTGGGGCACCTTGGGGTCTAGGCTGAAAGCAATAGGGGTCCCCATATACTTGCCCAGTCCTTCGCTGAAGACCTCTGGAAACTCAGACTTCAATGACTCTTCCCAGTCAGAACTGCTCACGTGATGGATGCCAGTCACCTCGATGCCAAGTGGCTTGAACCACTCAAGTCCCAGCAAACTTGGGCGATCCTTGTCCACGATGGTCAGGGGCAAACGTTTGGTGTGGCCTTTAAACTGCACGTTGAAATCTCTCGCTCCAACTACTGGAATCTTGTTCCCTTGGTAGTCTTTGAGAGTCAGTGCTTGCTTCTGGAAATGCTTTTCTGAATTTTGGGAAAGAGTCTGTGGATAGTGTCCCATGACACCATAGATAAATAAGAGCCTGAGTCCACTTCCATTTGGCAAGGCCTTCCTTCAATAAACACCTTCACATGTACTTTTCTGCTTTTTAAGGGTGAAGAATGACCAATAGTGATTGTTTGGTGAGTTTCATTCTTGCCATTTGCTTCTAAATTTCAGCCCCATTTTTCAAGGAAATTGTTGGGCTTAAAGTCTCTATCAGGAAATTTCTTCCTAACTGGTGGAGTTCTGGATGATTTGCAGACTCTGGCTATGTGACCCCGTTCTCACAACGTAGGCAAATGGAGTCAAAGAACTTGCATTCAGTGCGGGGTGGCCCCCAGCCTCTGCAATAGAACCCTTGCCTGTTTTTCCCAGAGTCTTTTCTTTTCTTCTCCATTCTGAGTTTAAAAATCTCCTCCTCTGCCTCACTGCCATCAGAATCAGAGTCTATTTGTTCGCAATGAGCTGTTGTGGATTTTTCCCCATCAGAATGGCTTGAGGCCTGGCTTGAGGCCTTGTTAATCTTTTTTATGGCCGCAGCTGAGGACTTGGTGGCTTCCGCTGAAACAGCTTCTTCAATGACCTCTTTAAACGTGATCTTAGGTTTCATTAAAAGTTTGCTTTGTAAGACCTTATCTTTTAGGCCTAAAACAAACCAATCACGCATGGCCTCTTCTAAGTTGGTAAAGTCACAAGCACCCCCAATGTCCCTTAAACTTGCCACGAAGTCATTAACATTCTCACTATCCCCTTGATCCCGACGGTAAAATTCGTGTTCTTAATGAGGCACGATACTTGTGGGCATAATGGGCTCTTAAAAGTTTCTCTAAATCGGGCCATTCCATTACCTTCAGCTCTGCTGCTCCTCCAACGCTTTCGCCATTTTGAAGACTGCCGGACGCAGTGCGTGAGAAAGACCGCCCTCTTCTGTCTCTCGGGATGCCGGCGAGATCGTTCCCTTCCAGATACATGGAAAGCGATCCGCATACAATTCCCAGTCTTCCGCGCCGATCGAACGAGGGGGGTTTGCAGTCTCGCTCTGTTGCTTGTTCGTCATCTCTTCAGGGAAATCCCATCCTCGTCGCCAGTGTTAAGTTTGCATGAAGAGTCAGACGCGAGGAGTTCCAGCAAAGAGTTTATTAGTGACTACAGCTCGAATAGACCCGTTCTGGCTTGGCTATGGCTGCTTCTTATAGCCTGCAGCCGTAGCTGCCAGCCAATGGGAGTGCAGGGTTTCTTCCCGCACTATTTAAACCAATACCATTTGACATTTTACAAGAACAGTTCAAATAAACCAATAACATTCAAACCTACATACATAACACCCAGCTCAAGCTTTTCTTGTGAAATATTAACGGAAATGAGGAATAGGATTTTTGGATTAGACCAAATATTTTGGTTAATTCCTCATTCCAATTTAAATTGCATATTATACTGGCTATTTTCATTATGTTAGATTGAATATTGAATTAATTTTAATAATGACCCTGAAAACTTAAACTGATAATTTAATGTGAAGCACTAAATTAATGTTTACTTGCAATTTGTATTCAGCCTTCCATTGCTTTTCTCTTATTATTAGTTATTCTGTGTATTTCTCCAAGTATACATAATTTTTTGCTAGCTGTTTTTCCTAGAAAACTTTTTTCATAAGCATTTCTCCTAATGGATGCATCTTTCAAAGAAATGATCCTTAATGTATAGGGTTTTTTTCTGTGTGTTCCTTTAAATCAGAGAACTGCCTCATAACATTCAGAGAAGTGTGAAAAATGAAGGGAAATTGTGTTCTAGCCTATCTCCTTGTTTGTACAATGCAAATGAGGTCAGTTCCTATCACAAAGAAAGCAAAAATGTTCTCCTGTTATAGATCTGCTGAAATGACTGTTTCCTTTATTCTGGCTTGTTGTCTTCTCAGGCACATCAATCTGGGCATGAGAAGACAGGATATTGGGTGGGTGAGATAAAGTTTTGATCCAGTTGGCTTCTTATATTCTCACAACCAGATCTGTCCATACTACACAGCAACATGAAACAGTACTGAGTATCACAAATAAGGGGGCAAATTGCCATTTATTTATTTGTTTTTTAATTCCATGGAATGAATTAATATTTGTAGGGTTTCTTTCCCAAAAGTTTGGATTGAATAGTTTTAGAACCTGAGTCTTTTTTACTTGGATGACTAGAGGCATCACATGTTGGTTTGCACAATTCTTGAGCCTATAACCACTAATTTTCAGATTATTCATTTCAGCAAAATATATTTGACTGTATATATGACTGATGCAAATAAACAAATAGATTTGTTAGGTGTTCCATATATCAAACTGGGGTTATTTAAATCACCCCCCTGATCTATTAGAGGAATGTAGCAGAACAGAGAACTTGTACAAGGTGCTGCTTCTGATTATCGGAGAACAAACTGTTCTTATTAACTAGGAGCCTCTTTTCCCAAAACAATTTCTGCCAGCCATCAGACATTTCCCAACATGACAGCCTTTTTGCTCTCAGTTGAGATCCTACCTACACTGTAAACTGTTTGCTTGCAGTTCTGCAGATAATGGAGATGGAGGAAACGCTACAGTAAATGAACCTGTCTGTCTTTCAGGGTGACATCAAACTAGCTCTTCATACATACAAACACACACACACCCACACACCACTTTCCTGAAATAGAAGTATTATTATGGAAATTGCACCCTGACACCTTGCTATAGCGAACATTTCAGGGAGGCCTGGAGTTATGTTATCTGAAGTAATTTAGATTTCCACAGACAGAAACAAAACCTGGTGACCATAATAATATTTCAAGAGGTAACAAGAAAAGAAGAAAAATCATTCCCCTAAAAAAAATGGAGGGATTTCACCAAACAATTAAATTAATTTGTATTTGTTCTTGTTTTTACTTTGTTTTGAATAAAAGTTGTCACCTCAGATTTGTACAAAATTAATTATTTGCACAAAGAGAAAGGCAGGCAGGCAGGAAAGAACAAACAAACAAAGGAACGAAAGAACGAAGGAATGAAGGAAAGAATTTTAGCTTTAGAGATATTTTAATAAATTGTGAACTAATAATATGACAGAGAATAGAGAGAGTAGGACACAGAATATTACTGTATGGAGAATCTTTGGTTTCTCTAAATTACCAGAGCCATTTTATACATCCAGCCGAAGTATTTGCAAAATGTTCTGCTGTTAAAGAAATACTTCATCATCAGAGCATAAATGGACCTCTTTTTCAATCTTCCTTTCCATTCGTTGATAGTAAACAAAGAAGGAAGTCTTGAAATGTTTAACGGTTACTTTCCAATTCTTACTTAAAGTAGTGGTTTAACACTGATGCTTAATGCAAATTCAGTCCACCTTGTTAGCAAGGAGAATAGTCTCCAGTTTATCAGGAAAAAAAGCCAATTGTGGTAAATAATCTTAACTTGTTTGGATAAATCACAGGTAATACAAATTACAATCCCCAGTTCATTGAGGGATAGAATCAAGATCATGTGAAGTGTTGATACAACTTTATAATGCCTCAGTCAGACCATGAATGGAATATTGCATGATATAAAAAAGATGTTGAGACTCTAGAAAGAGTGCAGAGAAGAGCAACAAACATGATTAGGGACTGGAAGTTGAAACACATGAAGAATAGTTGCAGGAATACTGCTATCATGCCACATTAGGGTGACATGATAGTGCTATTCTAATATCTAAGAGGCTGCCACAAAGAAGAGAGGTCAACCTATAAGTGACAAAATATCTTTAATTGGAAACAACCCATTTCAGTGTCATGCTAGAGAAGGACATTATGGATATAAAGGTAATGCCAAACACAAAAGTATATTACTGATTACTTCAAATTCTATAATTAATTATCATGCTGCCTAGGAATTATGCATAATATAATCCCACTCTTCTGGATGGCACCTGGCTGGGGAGGCCTGACTTGAACCCATATGCCATGCTTTACAGAGGTAGTATTATATTATATATTTATATTTTATTGGACTTATATGCTGCCCCATCTCCGAAGACTCGGGGCGGCTCACAGATTAAAACATATAAATACCATAAATAATTAAAAAGAAATTAAATCACTAAAGCCCAGTAAAACCCAAATTAAAATTTAAAACTATCCCACACACCCCGGCAAGGTGATCACAGCCCGACTTGGTCAAATAGCCAGGTCTTCAAATCGTGGCGGAAAGTACGGAGGTCAGGGGCCAGGCGGAGGTCCAGAGGCAGTTGATTCCATAAGTCGGGGGCCGCCACAGAGTAGGCGTGCCGCCGGGGGACCGCCAGCCGACATTGGCTTGCTGACGGGACCCCGAGGAGCCTGTGTGCCCGTACAGGGCGGTAGGTTCTCGATATCGGTAGGAGGCGCTCCCTTAAGTATTGTGGACCCATGTCGTGTAGGACATGTCGTGTAGCACTTTGAATGTTAAAGCCAAAACCTTGAACCTCACCCGGAGTGCAACCAGCAATTCCTTTCAGCAGGTTCTGGTGAACCAGTAGCAGAAATTTGGAGTAGTTCGGAGAACCGGCAAATACCACCTCTGACTGGAGATTTTACAGCATCCTTCCCCTGCCACGCCCACCAAGCCACGCCCACCAAGCCACGCCCACAGAAATGGTAGTAAAAAAATTTGAATCCCACTACTGATGCTTTACCACTAAAAGGAAAGAAATATATGTCAGTATTATATATGACATCAAAAATATGACTGGATCACCTAAATCATTCATGCATATTTGCTTTTTCCATTTTCTTGTTATATGCAAAAGAACTCAATGACAATCTTTTCTCCCCCCTCCCCCCATGAAGTAATGAAGTAATCATGAAGATAAAATAGCCTTTGGCCTAGAATAGAACTGCATTGCAGATTCACCCATATTCACATTAATAAAGGAATAACCTTTGGATGAGAACAAAAAAAATCCTCTTTTGTATGTCAGATGAATATTCTTTCTTTGTAAGAAATATACAAACTCAGTGAAAGGCACATAAGTGATATATAAGTGTTCCTACTAGTCTGCCTTTTATCTCTGAAAATAAATAATTGCTTATAATTTTATAATCAATGCAGGTATTACAGCTATAAGCTAATGATTTTATAGCTTTATGCGGATGAAAGAAGAGCATTTTGAATCTTTGAAGAAAAATATTATATATCAAAGAATATTTGCTGAAAGAGAGTTGGATTTACGCAGAATTAATTATCCCAAGTGTGGTAGTGCAGTGATGTTTTGCATCCACATGTAAATTTGTTTCTTGAAAATGTTTAAAGCTTGACAGTTTATGGAACATCCTTTGAGCAGCCAGTATGCAAAAGCAATAAAATATTTCCAAATATTGGTTAGCTTTAAAGTGCCTTTGAAGAATATATTTATTTAAATGTTTTGGCCTTCATGTGAAGTGGTATGAATTCATGTAAACTTGTAAAGGAGCAGACTTTTTTAAAAACTCTTTAGAGTAATGGTTTCTACTAAGGAGAGGGTAGTAGTAATAGCAGAAATGCTAGTTTAGTGGATCAACCATGTCATATCATTTCATACCACTGTAAGGAAAGGAAATATTTCTTGTAAACTATATCCTGAGTTGTTATAAAATATCTATTTTATCTTCATTCATATATACAATAATCATTTGTAAAATTCCTGATTTTGCTTTGAAATATTGCTAGCAATAGAAGTCCTGTTGGTATTGTCATTATACTGAAGGAAAATATCAGTTGCATTTCCAGAAACCTATGTTTGCTATTGAATATGAAAGTAAATTATTACTATGACCTCTTGATTAAAAATTTACCAGTTTGGTAAAGAATTATTCTTAAACAAATCTTTTATAAAGAGACTGAAAATAGTTTACCTTCTTAGTAGAAAATTGCCTTTCTGGGGACATACTTTCCAACTTCTTTCAAATTCAATTCTTTTTTTTTAAGTGACCTGATACAAAAGCATATTGCTATATATATTCCATCAACAATGTTAAAGATTCTGTAAGATAAGTGATTGAAATGCAACATCATCAGTATACAATTTTAATTTATTTTCTGTGTAGCTGATTTGTCATGAAATTAGTTTTAAAAAACCCATTTGTTCTTTGTATATATTCTATATCCATGTGAAAAAATTAGAGCCACAATCGATTTCCTTCAAAACCTGAAGAGATATTCCAAATTGTCAAAGGCTTTTTCAGAGTCAACAAAAATCATGATCACTTTTTTCTTTCTTCAGGTTTGTATTGTTAGAAACATTTAAGATACATCTGACATTATTTCTCTCTGTCTCTTCTGAACAAAAGCCCACTTTTGTAAGAATTGCTGTAAAATGTTTCTAGTCCAAATTAAATAAAGCTTCAGGATGTGTTGAATCCTTCTTCATAAATCAAAGAAATAAAAAGCTTATGTCACATCTGAATCTTTACATATCTGAATCTCAGTCATTATTTGAGATTAAGGGTTAATGGATTCATTAGGCTGATCTTCTGTCATAGGTCTACTAAGAATGATTTTATCTGCAATTTTTTAAAGTAGTGATCCATTTAAATGTTTCATTTTTCTGAACTAAGTTTCTGTTTATTAGATAATTTTGAATAATAATTAACAAATTGGTGTATCATATCCTTCATCATAGAAATAAGTAAAAAGTAAGAATTATATTCCTTATATAATTGGTAAGCTAATGATTTGCTTGATTCATTGTCTTTTCCAAAGAATTTCAGTCTAGTAAAGCTTAACTATCTAACTTTCATTAACATCCAGTAAGTCGAAGTGCTTCAGTTTTGTTTTTAATCTTCTCTTTCAAGTCTGAAAATGAGTTAAAATTTATGACTTCTTTCTAATTGTTTCGAATTATTCAACATTTAACATGTTTGATATATATTTAATATTCACTTTTTAGTTCATCAAACCAGAGCAAATTATCTAATAGGATGCCATAGAATTATTATTATTTAATTCATATTTATATCCCGCCCTTCTCTGGAGACTCAGGGCGGCTTACAATTTTGGGATACAACCCAATGTGCTCAGCAATAGCCTTTCTTCCATTGTATATGCCTGCTTATTACCAAGCGGCATTTTTACAAAGTCAGCTTATTGCCCCCAACAATCTTGGGTCCTCAATTTACCTACCCCGAGAGGATGGAAGGCTGAGTCAACCTTGAGCCTGGTGGGATTCGAGCCTGCAATAATTACAGGCAGCTGGAGCTAAGTGCTAGACATTTAACAGCCTGCACCACCAAGGCCCTTTGTTCCTGAGTCAAGCATTCTTCAACATTTTCCTTAAGTATATAAATGGAGAAGTGAAGAAAATGCTTATTAAATATCTCAATGCAAAATCAGATTTGTTAATATTTTAAAACAGTGATTCTTAAGTGTGAAATTTAGGTGGCCACAAGTTTAGTTACTGAGTTACTATTTTGTATGTCTACTCCTGAAGATGTGACCTAATTGGCTAATGGAACACCTGCAAGAAAACAATCAAGTTCAGAGAATACTAGGACTGCACAGTTCAACCCTGAGCTACAAATACTGTACTCTATTCAATTGTTACTTTATTTTATGTCTTTAAATGTAGTATAAGTTATAACAAAATAATACCTTAAATACGTGCATGTCTCATTTAAAAAGAGGTTGTTGAACAAACTAAAAAAAATGAAAAGTTTAGGAGCAGAATGAAATTTTATGTAGAAAATTCAAACTGGTTTACTTAGAAAAAGAAACCAAATACACAGATATAAGATGGAGGCTTTCTTTGAAATTGTATTGGTAAAAAAAGATTCTTGGAATTGCCATCAATAACAAGCTGAATGTGAGGCAGTATTGTAATGCAGCTGCCAAACAGTAAATTCAATTTAAATATCATCAATAGAAGCATAATTTTCAAACCATGGAAAGCTTTTCCACTTTGTCAATCTAGGTTTGCCAGCTTTTATTTAAATGAATTAAGGACAATAAATCTCCTACCTGCCATAATTATATATGGTATTTGTATGTAAATATTTGCCTGCTGCACAAAATGGCAGAAAGAGGGCAAAAAAGTAATATTAAATAAATTACTAATTAAAGTTCGTGTCCTATTCAACAACATGCATCATTTTTAAAAATCAATTGATCCCCATCTGCATATACTAATCAATTTTCCCCTTACACATCACTTTCACAGATAGCAGCGGTCTCCAAACTTGGCAACTTTAAGACTTGTAGACTTCAACTCCCAGTTGGCTGGAGAGTTCTGGGGGTTGAAGTCCACAAGTCTTAAAGTTGCTAAGTTTGGGGACCCCAGACATATAGAGATAGTTTAGCAGACTATTCAGGAAGAATCAGAATCACCATTCTGGAGGCGGTGCGGGTCCGGCTCAACCCGGCTCTGGCTCAACCCAGCTAAGACCGAATGGCTATATGTACCAGCATCTCGAATCATCCAGGATATTTAGCTATGGGGGAGAGGTGTTGCCCCCATAGATAGGACTCGCAACTTGGGCGTCATCCTGGATGCACAAGTCAATTTGGAGGAACAGGTGGGAGCCATGGCCAGGGGGGCATTTGCCCAGGTTCGCCTGGTGCACCAGTTGTGCCCCTATCTGGATCAAGATGCCCTGCGTACGGTCACTCATGCACTCGTTACTTCCCAGCTGGACTACTGCAATGCTCTTTACATGGGGCTGCCCTTGAGGGCCACCCGGAGGCTTCAACTTGTCCAGAATGCAGCAGCATGGGTTGTGATGGGGGTGTCCCAATACTCCCATGTTACACCCCTCCTGCGCAAGCTGCACTGGTTACCGGTTGCCCTCCGGGTGAGATTCAAGGTGCTGGTGTTGACCTATAAAGCCCTACATGGCTTAGGACTGGGGTACTTGTGGGAGACCCTGCTGCCACTAACAGCTTCCCAGCGTCCCATGCGCTGTCACAGGCAAGGCCTCCTTGGGGTGCCATCGGCCAGACAGTGTCTGCTGGCGACCCCTGCGGTAGGGCCTTCTCTGTGGGAGCACCCACCCTATGGAATCAGCTGCCTCTGGAGCTGGTGGCCCCTGACCTCCGGTCCTTCCGTGGGGCCTGAAAACGTGGTTGTTCCAACTCGCCGACCTGGACTGAGGGGGGGGGGTGGAGGTAATGAATTGGTTTAATGAATTGTTTATTGTTTTAGTTTGATTATTGGGTTTCATGTTTAATTCTCTTTTTAATTGTATAGTATTTGTATTGTTTTATGATTGTACGCCACCCCGAGTCCTTAGGGAGATGGGGCAGCATAGAAATCCAATAAATCTAATTTAATCTAAATCTGAAGATGGAAAAACAGGAGAAATATAACAGAGGAGGAAAAAAAAGAGGAGGGATAGTTACTATTGAAAAATATTCTGAATTAGACAAAAAGGATAGAGTGATAAGATGCTCCCTTACATAAACCATAAAATGCATGGGTTTTTTTTTTACAGAAAGAAATATAAATTGATTATTATAAATGATATTGCTTCTTGGTTCAGTTATTAACAGCCACTCTATAGTTGGGATTATCAGTTATTTTATTTATGTCAGATGAATTTCCTGGCCTCTGAACCTAATGAAAAAAAATGTCAGTGTTCTCCTTAAACAATGTTTTTCACATTCCCCCATTTCTTTCAAAGACAAATTCATTGGTTTCTAGAGAAAAGAATACTCCTATGGATATATCCTTGGTTCATGTTCTCCTAGGCCTCATCTTATGTTCAGGTTTTCTTAGGCCTCACAGCCAAATGGTGTTATATGGTACCTTATGTTTTTCCAGGCCTCACAGCTAAAGAATGTGACATACCCTTGTTAAGAGCTACAAGATAACAAGAGCCTGGCACAATTGATGTGTATTACTCCCATCGCATTCCTTTCAGAAGTGCAAAATACCTAGTGTCTAACAGACTTGAGTTATAGTACCCAATTGCCTTCCTCCTCTAATTAAGTTTTGTTATTCCTGAGCTTAGGTTTCTATTCTGTTGGAATTTGTGATTTCCTGTAAACCAGGTGGTATTTTGTTGATACGCATGCTCAGATTCACGCTGTTTGGTAACTTTCCACACACTGCTCCCCCCTTTGCTGTAGTTACCCCTCCCTGCAAAATCTGCTTAATAAAGGAGACTGTTGCGATCTGTTCGGGGGACACAACATCACCCCAGGCACTTCGTGCTTTCTCATCTTTAGAAACTTCTTGTGTGGTGTCTCTTATTTGGCTTCTTTCGTCCTTGCGAGGACCCCTAAATTGTCTCGGCGAGGGCTGAGACTCGTTCCTGCGGGAACCCAGGACAACATCAGCAGGGAACCTAGGACAACGAGTAAAGTGCTGTAGACTTGCTGCAGCATCTGGGGGCTCGTCCGGGATCCTGTTGAGTTGTCCAGAGGCGACCATTGGCTAGAGGTGCGTCACCTTCACCCTCATTGCTTACCCGTCCGACGAAAGTGCACCGTAAGTAATGGGCTCCTCAAACTCAAGGGACTAATGCATAGGGATGAGCTCTATTCTCTGGTGAAGAAGGCTAATTGTTTGCAAAGGTTAATGGCACCACTATCTATCCTCTTTCTAAGAAATCTCTTACCTCTTTTCTATCCTATATTCATGAGAAGTGCCCTGTCTATCCGAAGGAAGGTTCCCTTAAGAAGGCCACCTGGCTGTGGGAAAATTCCTCTATGAACACCCTAGAGCTCCGCCTGATATCCTAGTGACTTGGCGGGCCGTTATGGCTGCTCTTGGCATCCTCTATCCTAACTCTCCTTCTACTGATTCTGCTGCTCCGCTCTCTTCTAATCGGAGGAATCCTTGCCAAAGATCTCTCCACCTCCGTATGAGTCTCCTACTGTCCCTGAAGTTGCCTCTGCTCCCCAGCAGACACAGCTCTTTCTGCTCCTGCAGCGTCTTTCCCTCCCGGAGGATACAGATCGGCTGCAGGAACTTTTCTGCCTTGGTTGCTTCTTCCTCTCTTTCTCTAAAAACTGAACCTCCGCTTTCAGCTTACCCTATGACCTATCCCTCCGGGGGTGCTGGACTCCATGAGAACATCAATGTGCGGATGCTTAAAAATTTAAAAGAAGCTGTTACTTCCTCACGAATTCACTCTCCGTATGTAATGGGATTGCTTGATTCTCTGATGGATACTAATATTGTGATGTTATTGTATGATTGGAAGTCTTTATTTTCCATGTTATTAACACCTGCCCAATTTGTCATCTGGTCTTCTGAATATAATAAATTGGCAGATGCTGAGATCTTCTGAGGCTTGCCTGGTGCAGTCTTGGCTGATCATATAAAGGGACTGGGCAATTTAAAACCTTAGCCCAGCAGCAAAATTGCCCCGCGTGCCTTTGCAATCATCCGCCTTTGTGCCATGGGGCGTTAAAGCAGGTGGATGATGCAGGCGGCAAACCTATCAAACCTTTTGAAAGTTATTCAAGAACCTTCTGAGCCTTATACTACCTTTATAAACCGGCTCCAAACAGCACTGGAAAGACAAATTCAAAATCAGGCTGCTCGCCAGGAGCTTTTGATAAAATTGGCTTTTGAACATGCTAATGAGGATTGTAAGAAAGTACTTCAGCCCTTGTCTGGAAACCAGGTGTTACTCTTGCTGAGTTTTTGCAGGCTTGTCGTGTGGTGGGAACTACTTCTCATAATATGTCTGCTCTTGCAGCCGCTATAACTTCTTCCATGCCTGCCTCTAATACTCAAGTTTTTCCTGTTGTTAAGCATGGTAATTGTTTTAATTGTGGAAAGCCTGGTCATTTCAAGAGTCAATGTCGTTTTTCCGGCGGAGGAGCTCTGAGCGTGCGAGTCCTCCCCAACCCACTCCTGCAAAACCAAGAACTGTTTGCCCACGATGCCGTAAAGGCTTTCACTGGGCTAGCAACTGCCCTCAGGGTCCTTCTCAAACTGAGCAGGGAAACTAATTAAGGGCGTTCAGCTAGCCCCACTTCAAACTGATTTACAAGCTGTCTCCACTAATCCATCTCTTGCTTTTCCTGTTTACCTTTCTGAAGATTTTGTTTATGATGACCCTGGTTCTGTCTTCACCATGCCCTTAAAAGTTTCTCTTCTTGCTCCACTCCTTCAGACGTTCCTGTTCTTTTGTTTCCCAACTCTTCTCTTACCCTTGAAGGTGTTATAGCTGCACCTTTTCTGCATAATTCAGACTCTTTAAAAACATTTCTCTGGCTGCGATCGTTGATCGATGCTTTTCTCTAAGGGCTGAAACTGTTGTTGCTACTCTCATTCTCTTGCCTCCACCTGATCATCCTTCTCTCTTTGCTCTCCAACAGCCTGTGCAAAGCGCCAACCAATAATTTCCATTCTTCTCAGCGGCGCACCTTCTCAGGTCTTATTGACGCATGGGATGTTTCAGTGATTCAGCACAGCTGAATGGCCCCCTCCTGGCCTCTCTCTGGCCTTCTACTGTTCAGGTGTGGGTGGTGCTCAGGCTGCTAAGGTTAGCACCTCTTGGTTGTCTGCTTCTACCCCCCACTCCTCTATCACTGCTCTCCTTCGACCTTTCATCCCTTGCATACTAATTTGTGGCGGGATCTCTTGTCTCAACTTCATGCTACTCTAACTATCCCTTGAATTCATACTATGTCTTCTCTTCCCTTATCTCTTGTTTTGAAATCTCCTATCCCTGTGTGGGTGGATCAATGGCCCATGTCACAGGAAAAGGTTATAGTCCTGCAGGATTTAGTGGCTCAACAACTGCAAGAGGGACATCTGAATTTTCAACTAGCCCTTATAATACTCCTGTCTTTGTAATCAAAAAAAAATGGGAAATACCGCCTCCTGCAGGATTTGAGAAAAATTAATGCCATAATTCAGCCTATGGGACCTTTACAATGTGGTCTCCCAATCCAAACTTAATTCCTCACAATTATGACTTGGTAGTAATAGATTTGAAGGATTGTTTCTTTTCTATTCCTTTGGCTCCTGCTGACAAATTCTTTTGCATTCACCATTCCTCAACTTAACAATTCAAGGCCTACTACTAGATATCAATGGAAGGCCCTTCCTCAAGGCATGATAAATTCTCCCACAATGTGCCAATATTATGTTGATAAGGCCCTACAGCCTTATCGTGATGCATATCCTACCTTCTTGGTTTACCATTACATGGATGATATTTTAATTGCAGCAGATGGTCCACTGTTTCTCAAACTCTTACTTTTCTGTATACTATTTTGGCTCGATCTGGTCTTCATGTTGCTCCTGAAAAGTCCAAACCCAGTATCCTATGCAGTATTTGGGTCATAAGCTCATGGCATCTGCTGCCACGCCTGTTCTCCCTACATTACATCTCCCAGACAAAACCACACTTGTTCAACTCCAACAGTATCTGGGAACCCTTAATTGGGCCAGACCTTATCTCTCAGTTTCAACTCATGTTCTATCTCCTCTTTTTCTGCTCTAGTAGGTCTTAAACATCCTTCAGACACTGTTGTCTTAACACAAGATCAAAAGACTGCTTTGTCTTTAGTAAATACTGCTCTCACCCAGAGATGGGTCGACAGAGCTTTGCCTAATGAGCCTCTTTTGTTTGCTATCCTACCTACTCCTTCTCTTTTGACTGCTGTCATTTTTCAATTAACTGATGGAAAGAAATGCACATTTTAGAATGGATACATTTGGCACACACTCCTAAGGCTTCAATCACCACTAAAGCCTTACAAATAGCTCTTCTCTTGGAAAAAGGGAGGCATTACAAAGGCTCTTATGGGTATAGAATTCAGTACTCTGTATGTGCCTTTTAAATTAAGTCAATGGGAATCCTTGTTTCAAACATCAGATGCATTGCAAAATGCTTTGGAGGATTGGAATGGTATTCTCTCTTCCTCCTGATCCTCGATTACAAATTTTAAAACTGTTCCCATTCTTTTTCAACTCCTGTAAGTTCCTCTCCCATCAAAGATGCCCTCACTGTGTTCACAGATGGCTCAAAATCTATAGGTGCCTGTGTCTGGCAGGTTAAGGACAGGACAATTGGCAGACTCTACCTCAGCTCAGTCTTCTGCCCAACAAGCAGAATTGTCTGCCTTCAATCTTGCTCTTTCAATATTTCCCAATCAGCCCCTTAACATTATTACAGATAGTCTGTATGTTTCACATCTGGTCTCTTGTATATATGATGCTTACATTTCTCCCTCAACCCTGTCCCTTTAATGAGACTTTTTACAGCTCCAGGATTTTTTATCTCGTGCTCATCCACTGTTTGTAGCACATATTAGAATCAACATCTTCCTGGATTTTTATCAGAAGGAAATCATATGGCAGATGAGGCATGTAAAACCAACCCGTCCTCCTGTCTGTATACCTTAACAGCAGGAGAAAATATGACTATTTTCATCAGAACAAAAGGCTCTTGTCAAGCAATTTTGGTATTACCCATCAAAGCCTCTGCCATAATTCAGCAATGTCCAACATGCAGTCTACAGGCATCTGCTATCCCACAAGGGTCAACCCAGGGGTACTAGTGCTTGTGAGACATGGCAAATGGATA
>CM019159.1:26300523-26370781 GCA_009733165.1 Naja naja | reverse complement strand
CTTTCTAATTGTTTGAATTATTCAACATTTAACATGTTTGATATATATTTAATATTCACAATTTTTAGTTCATCAAACCAGAGCAAATTATCTAATAGGATGCCATAGAATTATTATTATTTAATTCATATTTATATCCGCCCTTCTCTGGAGACTCAGGAACTTACAATTTTTGGGATACAACCCAATGTGCTCAGCAATAGCCTTTCTTCCATTGTATATGCCTGCTTATTACTAAGCGGCATTTTACAAAGTCAGCTTATTGCCCCCAACAATCTTGGGTCCTCAATTTACCTACCCGAGAGGATGGAAGGCTGAGTCAACCTTGAGCCTGGTGGGATTCGAGCCTGCAATAATTACAGGCAGCTGGAGCTAAGTGCTAGACATTTAACAGCCTGCACCACCAAGGCCCTTTGTTCCTGAGTCAAGCATTCTTCAACATTTTCCTTAAGTATATAAATGGAGAAGTGAAGAAAATGCTTATTAAATATCTCAATGCAAAATCAGATTTGTTAATATTTTAAAACAGTGATTCTTAAGTGTGAAATTTAGGTGGCCACAAGTTTAGTTACTGAGTTACTATTTTGTATGTCTACTCCTGAAGATGTGACCTAATTGGCTAATGGAACACCTGCAAGAAAACAATCAAGTTCAGAGAATACTAGGACTGCACAGTTCAACCCTGAGCTACAAATACTGTACTCTATTCAATTGTTACTTTATTTTATGTCTTTAAATGTAGTATAAGTTATAACAAAATAATACCTTAAATATGTGCATGTCTCATTTAAAAAGAGGTTGTTGAACAAACTAAAAAAATGAAAAGTTTAGGAGCAGAATGAAATTTTATGTAGAAAATTCAAACTGGTTTACTTAGAAAAAGAAACCAAATACACAGATATAAGATGGAGGCTTTCTTTGAAATTGTATTGGTAAAAAAAGATTCTTGGAATTGCCATCAATAACAAGCTGAATGTGAGGCAGTATTGTAATGCAGCTGCCAAACAGTAAATTCAATTTAAATATCATCAATAGAAGCATAATTTTCAAACCATGGAAAGCTTTTCCACTTTGTCAATCTAGGTTTGCCAGCTTTTATTTAAATGAATTAAGGACAATAAATCTCCTACCTGCCATAATTATATATGGTATTTGTATGTAAATATTTGCCTGCTGCACAAAATGGCAGAAAGAGGGCAAAAAGTAATATTAAATAAATTACTAATTAAAGTTCGTGTCCTATTCAACAACATGCATCATTTTTAAAAAAATCAATTGATCCCCATCTGCATATACTAATCAATTTTCCCCTTACACATCACTTTCACAGATAGTAGCGGTCTCAAACTTGGCAACTTTAAGACTTGTAGACTTCAACTCCCAGTTGGCTGGAGAGTTCTGGGGGTTGAAGTCCACAAGTCTTAAAGTTGCTAAGTTTGGGGACCCCAGACATATAGAGATAGTTTAGCAGACTATTCAGGAAGAATCAGAATCACCATTCTGGAGGCGGTGCGGGTCCGGCTCAACCCGGCTCTGGCTCAACCCAGCTAAGACCGAATGGCTATATGTACCAGCATCTCGAATCATCCAGGATATTTAGCTATGGGGAGAGGTGTTGCCCCCATAGATAGGACTCGCAACTTGGGCGTCATCCTGGATGCACAAGTCAATTTGGAGGAACAGGTGGGAGCCATGGCCAGGGGGCATTTGCCCAGGTTCGCCTGGTGCACCAGTTGTGCCCCTATCTGGATCAAGATGCCCCTGACGGTCACTCATGCACTCGTTACTTCCCAGCTGGACTACTGCAATGCTCTTTACATGGGGCTGCCCTTGAGGGCCACCCGGAGGCTTCAACTTGTCCAGAATGCAGCAGCATGGGTTGTGATGGGGGTGTCCCAATACTCCCATGTTACACCCCTCCTGCAAGCTGCACTGGTTACGGTTGCCCTCCGGTGAGATTCAAGGTGCTGGTGTTGACCTATAAAGCCCTACATGGCTTAGGACTGGGGTACTTGTGGGAGACCCTGCTGCCACTAACAGCTTCCCAGCGTCCCATGCGCTGTCACAGGCAAGGCCTCCTTGGGGTGCCATCGGCCAGACAGTGTCTGCTGGCGACCCCCAGTGGGGCCTTCTCTGTGGGAGCACCCACCCTATGGAATCAGCTGCCTCTGGAGCTTCGGGTGGCCCCTGACCTCCGGTCCTTCCGTCGGGGCCTGAAAACGTGGTTGTTCCAACTCGCCGACCTGGACTGAGGGGGGGGGGGTGGAGGTAATGAATTGGTTTAATGAATTGTTTATTGTTTTAGTTTGATTATTGGGTTTCATGTTTAATTCTCTTTTTAATTGTATAGTATTTGTATTGTTTTATGATTGCACCCCGAGTCCTTAGGGAGATGGGGCAGCATAGAAATCCAATAAATCTAATTTAATCTAAATCTGAAGATGGAAAAACAGGAGAAATATAACAGAGGAGGAAAAAAAGAGGAGGGATAGTTACTATTGAAAAATATTCTGAATTAGACAAAAGGATAGAGTGATAAGATGCTCCCTTACATAAACCATAAAATGCATGGGTTTTTTTTTTACAGAAAGAAATATAAATTGATTATTATAAATGATATTGCTTCTTGGTTCAGTTATTAACAGCCACTCTATAGTTGGGATTATCAGTTATTTTATTTATGTCAGATGAATTTCCTGGCCTCTGAACCTAATGAAAAAATGTCAGTGTTCTCCTTAAACAATGTTTTCACATTCCCCATTTCTTTCAAAGACAAATTCATTGGTTTCTAGAGAAAAGAATACTCCTATGGATATATCCTTGGTTCATGTTCTCCTAGGCCTCATCTTATGTTCAGGTTTTCTTAGGCCTCACAGCCAAATGGTGTTATATGGTACCTTATGTTTTCCAGGCCTCACAGCTAAAGAATGTGACATACCCTTGTTAAGAGCTACAAGATAACAAGAGCCTGGCACAATTGATGTGTATTACTCCCATCGCATTCCTTTCAGAAGTGCAAAATACCTAGTGTCTAACAGACTTGAGTTATAGTACCCAATTGCCTTCCTCCTCTAATTAAGTTTTGTTATTCCTGAGCTTAGGTTTCTATTCTGTTGGAATTTGTGATTTCCTGTAAACCAGGTGGTATTTTGTTGATACATGCTCAGATTCACGCTGTTTGGTAACTTTCCACACACTGCTCCCCCCTTTGCTGTAGTTACCCCTCCCTGCAAAATCTGCTTAATAAAGGAGACTGTTGATCTGTCTGGGGACACAACATCACCCCAGGCACTTCGTGCTTTCTCATCTTTAGAAACTTCTTGTGTGGTGTCTCTTATTTGGCTTCTTTCGTCCTTGAGGACCCCTAAATTGTCTCGGCGAGGGCTGAGACTGCCTGTGGAACCCAGGACAACATCAGCAGGGAACCTAGGACAACGAGTAAAGTGCTGTAGACTTGCTGCAGCATACTCCAATTCAGGTATCTGCAAATTTGCTTAGTTGGGACCATTTGTGATGGGTATGAGCCTACACTTTCAATTTCCTAGTGGTCTCTAAATCCAAATAAATAAATAAGTCTGGCTAGTGTCAATAGAGGCATTAAAGCAAAATGTTTTATAACCATAAAGCAAGACATTTTATAAAAATATGACATCTACAAATTAATATTCTGCAATAATTTGATCAATTATACTTCATCCATAAATATTAGATATCTAACTGTTTTAATTAGAGTTAGAAGCACTTGGTTTAGCATTTGAAGTGGTAAGTTTTCTACTTAACCAACAATACGTTCCATAATCCTTAATTACTGGAAGCTTATTTTTTAAAATGCTTAATTTTCTAAGATTAGAACTCAGGATCAGACTTGTTTTTTGCAATCCCACAGCTGAATCAAAAGAGGAGACAGTCATCTCTCCCAAGCACACATGGTTCTTCCAGTTACAGTGCAGTAATCAGATTTGTTTGTTTGTTTGTTTGCTTAGCATATGGCAAGAGTTGGACAGAATGGTCTATATGGCTTCTCAAGGACATCTGCAGGGCAGACAAGAAATTATAAATACAATGGTCATTTCTGTGCAATTCAAATCTCCCAATGTACATTAATAAAAGGATCATGACTGCCTTCTTAATACTTCTGACTCATCCCTATCATATCCCTCTGTTTCTTCTTTAGAAATTATTAAAATTGAAAAACTTGTTTGATAATCAAATGTCCTCCAAATCTGAATAAGTAAATGCACTTCAGATACTAAGTTATACTGGTTTAATTTTAAAACCCTAACAAGTATAAATATATATGCAGGTCTTGGTGTGTTCAGGTCTTTTCCCATGTAAGATTGAGAGTACCTTGGTGATGTTTCGACAAGGTCCTACTCGCCATCTTTAGGCTGGTGCTTTCGGCTTTGTGCTTGTGCGAGCAAAGTGTGATTGGAGCTGCCGTCTCTCTATAAATACTGGTGGGGAGGTGTGGTGTGCTGGCTCTGTTGTAAGTGGTTTGGATGTCTGTGTTGTTACTTCTTGATTGGTTGATGGAATTGATGTTTGCAGATTGGTTGGCTTTTTCATAAGACCCTGTGTGGCTGAGGTACTGGCTGTGTGTCTCTCAGCCTTTTGTGTTGTAACGACCTGGGTAATGGACTGTGTGAGGACCTTCTGAGTTCTATTGTTGTGACATCCTGGGTCTTGTGCTGTAATCTCCTGGGTCGTTGGCTGTGTTGTAACATCCTGAGGTTTTGTGGTGTAACCTCCTGAGTTCCATGATGTGATATCCTGAGCTGTGATGTAACGTTCCAGGCTTTGGTTTGGCGCCGAGTTTGAGGTCTGGCTATGTGTTCATGGCGTATGTCAGTTTGCTTAGTTTGGGGGTCGGAGGGTATAGCAGCTGGTGATTCAGCCATGGTCTGGTTTCTGGACAGTGGTTGCCTTTTGTCTATGGGATGGGTTTGGCTTTGAGTCTGATGAGGCAGATTGGTGGTGGTGTCATGTGTTGTTCTAGGTCCAGTGTTGGTTTTCGTGGCTGGGACTCATTTGTTGATAAGGGCTAGTTTCCAGATGTCTGGTAGGTGGGAGGTATCATCCCATTTATTCATGTTATGGGTGTGTTTCTCTATTTCGATGGTTTCCCTGATTATTCTCTTGTTGAAATGTTCAGTATTGGAGATTAATTTGGATCCCTCAAAATTAATTTCATGTCCTATGGCTTTAAGATGTTGGAAAAGGGAGGAAATATTTTCTTCTTTTCTGACTGCGTTCTTGTGTTTTGCAATGCGAGCATTTATTCTCCTGTTGGTTTGTCCAATGTATGTGGCTGGGCAATTTTTGCATGGTATTTCATAAGCTGCTTGGTTTTCTAGCTGGATCTTGTCCTTGTGTTTCTTAAGGTGCTGGCTATTTTTTGGTCAGTGCTGAAGGCTGTCCTGATATTGTGTTTGTGGAGAATTTTGCTGATTTTATCTGTGGTGCCTTTGATGTAGGGGAGGAGGGTGATACTGTTGTCCTGTTCTGTGTCTTGGTTTTTTGGGGGAGTCTCCCTTAGGATTAGGTTGGTGATTGTGCTTCTTTGGAATCCGTTGGAAATTAATATGTTACTGAGGGTGTGTAATTCTGTTTTCAGGTGGTCTTTGTCAGTTAGGCGTTTGGTTCTGGAGATGAGGGTCTTGGCTACAGAGTTGATCTGTGCAGGGTGGTGATGGGATTGTGCATTTAAGTAGCGGTTGGTATGTGTTTTCTTCTGGTAGATGGTGTGTCCTAGGGAGCCATTGGTTTTTTTGTAAATTAGGACGTCCAGGAAGGGAAGTTGGTTGTTGGCTTCTGTTTCCATGGTGAATTGTATTTTGGGGTGTAGGCTGTTGAGATGTGTGAGGAAGTTATCCAGTTTTTCTTTCCCGTGTGGCCAAATTACAAAAGTGTCATCTACATATCTCAGCCAGAGTTTGTGTTTCTGTTCAGATTTGTTTAGAGCATTGGTTTCAAAGTGTTCCATGTATAGGTTAGTGATGACGGGTGAGAGGGGTGATCCCATAGGTGCTCCTTCTATCTGTTTATATCTTTGTCCATTGTGGATGAAGTACGTGTTGGAAAGGCAATGGTTGGTCAGATCTAGGATGTGCTTAGGGGGGTTGTATTTGTTTTGGATAGCTGTCAAGGATTCTTTAATAGGTATTTGGGTGAAGAGGGATATGACATCGAAGCTCACGAGTAGGTCGCTAGGTTGTAGGTTTTGTTTCTTTATTGTTTCTGTGAAGTGGAAAGAGTTTTGTACGTGTGAGGTGATGGATTCCAAGGGATTCAACTTTGCAGTTGCCCCCAAACGCATCCCCACTGAAAACATCATATGCGGAGTTGAAGCTAGCCTAACCAGAATTAACCCAGATGTAGCCAATAAAATCAGACTTGAAGTCACTAACATCCTCTGCTCCAGCAGTCCATGCAGAAGCAACTTACACAAAGAACAAAAAGCACTCACCAACTTGAGGAAAGACAACAACATAATCATTCTCCCAGCAGACAAAGGCAACACCACGGTCATGATGAACACATCTGACTACCAATCCAAACTATCCCACCTACTCCAAGACCCCACGTACAAACCCCACCCCTACCTGGAAATAACCACCAAATCCAAAATAAAAGCCTCTCCCATCAGTGAAGAGATCCAGCAAAGAATCATCCCCAGAGAAAAATCATCCAGATGCCCTAAGCTCTATGGCCTCCCCAAGGTACACAAAGAAGGAACACCACTCAGACCCATAGTCAGCTCCATAGGCTCACCTCTACAGAATCTAGCCAAATTTCTCGCCAAACAACTCCAGCCCTACACAGAATCCATCACCTTGAAACACTTAAACCCTTAATCTATGGTAGCTTATTTATATTTTCCTTAGTTTCAAAATAGAGAGTAACTTTGTTTTGATTGCAATTTTCCAAACACTCAGTATTCCTTAGAAGAATTTATATTTAATGCAAGCAAAAATTCAACTGAAAACATATTCCTAGAAGAGTTGAGAAAAGAGAAAATCAGAAATTAGTAATGAAAGAAAAATGATTTCTAGCATTTCAGTTTATCAAAAATACTGCAAGTACAGCAAAAAATACCTTAGCTCATTTCTAGGCACACATTATTCTAAACGTGGCATAATAGAAGCAAACAAACAACTGACTTCAGGCAGTGAAGACTCAGAGCAATGCAAGGGAAAGCAAAATATCAAAATGAATATAGTACTTTGAGCCCAGTTAATGGTAATAGGGCTAATGTTTCATGGCAGTGACATTCTCTGATGGTTCTTATTTTTCTTTCACTCACATTCACTCCTTTTTTTTTGTAATAATGCAAGCATGTTTGTGGCTAGAAGACTGTGGAAAAAATTCTCCATCTACTGTTAACAAATTTTGTTTTCAAAGGTGTCCTTTAACAGGTACAAGATCCATTATAATGCAAATACCTATAAGGAGGGTATCTTTGAAAATGTCAAGAAAAGAGAGGAGAAAATGGCAGAGGAAACATATGAACATTTGTCATTTGTGCAAATATAACATAGGTATAATTTGTAAGGGAAAATATGGTTTTGATATCAAGTAAATTTTGGAGCCCTATTCACTTATTATAAAACATGTTCACTTTACAATATAAAAAGCCCACTCAAAGGTTTTCTTCTTTATTGGTTCTGGCTGTTGCTGGAATGTACAGCATCGCTGTCTGAACTGACAAGTCTTACATATGGAGGGAATATTTTGAGGTTTGTCCATGTATTATCACTGCAGAGGCAGTGAACCATGTGCAAAAGTTCTCCAGACATATGGGACCTAGTCTGCCTTGAAGTCCTGCCATAGATTGGATGTGGAGAAGAAGACTTCACAGTATAACTGAACAGTGGACATAACAAATTGGCTTTACAAGGGTGATTGAGTTGAGAAAATCATTTGCATAGAGCTTTGCACAGCCTTATCAAAGGAACAATAGATTAGTTGGTCAATGATTGCAGAGTATTCTCCCAGGCAATCACTAGATGTCAGCAAAGAGTTTCAGAGAAGTAATTCTCTCTGGTTATGTTTCTTGGTTTTATTTATTTATTTACATACACATGTACATACTCAGGGGTGGGATGCTACCGGTTTCACCTGGTTCTATAGAACCTGTAGCTGTGAAGAACAGCTGACACTGAACCGGTTTGTGTTTGGCCCACCGCCTGCCTGGCTCTAAGCTGTCCTTTATTCCCTGCTTTTCCCTCGTCAGCTGCTTTGCGAGGCACAGCTGAGGTTGAAAAAGCAGAAACAAAAGGATTTTCAAATGCGGCTTGTCAGCTGTCCAGGCAGCACAGCTGATGATTTCTTGCAAATGCTGCACACGATTGTCCCAGTTGAGAACCGCAAATCGCTCCACTGGCTGGCCCCTCCCCTCCCCGCCCACTCACTCCTTACCTGGCATGCGAGCCATCCAACTTGCCTGGTTTGGTAAGTTGCTATTTTCCTTTTCCCCCGACCATCAGCTGTTCTGCTCTGCCAGGAGATTTAGATTAGCTAGAAAGCAGGAAATCCTTGGATTTCTTGCTTTCTAGCTAATCTAAAGCAGAGCTGAACCTTCCTTAGGACTGAAGTTTTTCAGTACAGACTCAGGTAGCCAATTGCAGATAGATAGATCTCTAAGTTAATCTGTGATTCTGTGAGCAAGTCAATCTGCTTGCCTGCTTTGCTTGCTTTGAGGTAAAAGTTGCTCTTTTTATAAAAATTCAATATTTACATACATGGTGTGTTGTGAGTTAATTTTGTGAGTTTGCTTGCTAGCAAATTTTATGTGACAGACTCAGGTAGCCGATTGCAGATAGATAGATCTCTAAATTAATCTGTGATTCTGTGAGCAATTCAATCTGCCTGCCTGCTTTGCCTGTTTTGGGTAAAAGTTGCTCTTTTGTTATAAAAAAATCAATATATACATAAATATTTATAATATTTACATACAAACCATGCCCACCCAGTCACATGACCATCAAGCTATGCACAGTCAGCAAGCCACACCCACCCAGTCACATGACCACCAAGCCACACCCACAAATTAGGCCACACCCACAGAACTGGTTATTAAGAAATTTGAATCCCACCCCTGCACATACTTGCGCGCACACACACATACACACACATACACACACACACACACACAAAACTGACAAGCTAAATACTCATTAAGGCTGGTTTGGGAAACAAGTGCTGTGCAGAAACTGGCAATATTGCATGCTGTAGCAGAATTAATGTGTGCAAGCAGCTGTTAGCTATCAAATTTTTGCATTTCCCTGGTATTCAATTAAAGTTTTATTCCTTTTTATGTTTTTTTCATAGATTTTCTTTTTATATACATTTTTTTTAGCTTTTTTAACCTTATGCAATTTAGATATGCTACCTTTTAAAATTACTGCTTGCACCCCACCCTCCTTATGCTGGTTTATCATCATAAATAAAAATTTGATTGATGGCAGCTCAGATTTGGTAACTCTAGTGCTGATACAACGTGCTAGCACTTGTTTAAATTGATGACTAAAGTTGGGAGAGGAATATATATATATTTTAATTACATTTATATGCCGCCCTTCTCCGGAGACTCAGGTGCTTACAATTTTGGGATACAACCCAGTGTGCTCAGCAATAGTCTTCATTCCATTGTATATGCCTGCTTATTACTAAGCGGCATTTTTACAAAGTCAGCTTATTGCCCCCAACAATCTTGGGTCCTCAATTTACCTACCCCGAGAGGATGGAAGGTGGAGTCAACCTTGAGCCTGGTGGGATTCGAGCCTACAGCAGTTGTAGGCAGCTGGAACTTAAGTGCAGGCAATTAACAGCCTGAACCACCAAGGCCATATAAGAAGTTAGCTTTACAGATAGTTCTTGGCTGTTTGGAGTTATGACCCAGTCCCAAAATTATGGCCACTGCAGGGCCTCCACATTCATTAATTCTTACAACTGACCACAGGGATTCTGTAGTGCCCCCTCCCTTATCTTCCACACCAGGTGGAGCATTTCTATCCCCCTATATTTCTCTGCTGGCCTTAGGCCTGATTTCACCCCACCAGCCCCCCCACTCCTAATCCTAACTTTTGAAAAGCTCCCTTATCTGCTTTAAATTCTAGCTGAGATAGTAAAGCCAAACTGCCTGCAACAACAGAGGTCAATACCCAAGCTGAGGACAGGAAGGGAGACAAGGAAAATGCAGATTAAACAACCAGTCTTTTTGGTGGTTGTTCCACAGCATGTATTATTATAAAACCTTAAATTTATTCCTCTTTTGTTGAATTTAATAACTGGAAAGATAAAATAGCTGGCACTGAATGTCAATTTGCATCACTACTGGGAGCCTTGCCATAAAGCATTTCCAGCGAATTGTTGTTCTTCTGTGTTGGAGCTCAAAGACACCCTTAATAATCGTAAAATCATTTCTCAGTAAGACACAAACTCTAAAAACCTTGCTTCTCTAGGGTTCAGAGAATGTATGATGGCAGTAAAGTATACAAAAAATTATGTATTTGTATGTGCTTTTCAAAAGCCAAATCTGAATACCAACCAGATCTATGTTGCAGTATAAGACAATTAAAGCCATTTTTAAAAAGGACGGGGGAAAACAAAGTAGAAATGGATCAGCTGTAATGTTTTCAGAATGCTATATATTCACACGTCCCTGACCCTGATTAAATTAATGAGTGGTGACACAAGCTCAGTGTTGCAGTATTTTTTTTTAATTCATATTTATATGCCGCCCTTCTCCGGAGACTCAGGGAGGCTTACAATTTTTTGGGATACAACCCAGTGTGCTCAGCAATAGCCTTCATTCCATTGTATATGCCTGCTTATTACCAAGCGGCATTTTTACAAAGTCAGCTTATTGCCCCCAACGATCTTGGGTCCTCACTTTACCTACCCCGAGAGGATGGGAGGCTGAGTCAACCTTGAGCCTGGTGGGATTGGAGCCTACAGTAATTACAGGCAGCTGGAACTAAGTGCTAGGCGTTTAACAGCCTGCACCACCAAGGCTCTTGTTGCCACAGAAATGAGCAGGTCAACCTATTTTCCAAAGCATCAGAAGGCAAGACAACAAACAATGGATGGAAACTACTCAAGGGGAGAAGCAACCTAGAACTAAGGAGAAATTTCCTAACAGCGAGAACAATTCACAAGTGGAACATCTTGCCTTCAGAAGCTGTGGCTGCTCCATCACTGGAAGCTTTTAAGAAGAGACTGGACAGCCACTTGTCTGGAATGGTATAAGCAGTGGTGGGATTCAATTTGTTTTACTACCGGTCCTGTGGGTGTGGCTTGGTGGGCGGGGCAGGGGAAGGATACTATAAAATCTCCAGTCAGAGGTGGTATTTGTCGGTTCTCCCAACTACTCAAAATTTCCGTTACCGGTTCTCCAGAACTGGTCAGAACTTGCTGAATACCACCTGTATTGGTCTCCTGCTCGAACAGCAACTTGGACTAGAGCAACTTGCTCTGTTATTTTGTTATTCTGAATACTTGCACATTTTTGCTTTTTCTTTGATGCACTTTTTAAACCTACAAGACCGTGCCCTTAATTCTAAAATATAAATATAGCCTTTTAAAAAGAAAAAAAATATCCTAATAGAGAGATGGCCAACCTAGTGCCTCAAGTTTCTCTACTTGCCCATAACAGTGCCAGAAAGACAAAGCATGCTTGATGATGTCATAATTCATACCATAACATTAGATATAAGTATGGAAGGGATTTAGTTTGCATCATGACACCATGATTTATGGTTTGTCATTTGCTATCTCTCCATAGTGGAGGCCAAAGCTTCATACCTTCCAGATGTTCTGAACTGCTGGTGAGTCCGGCCCATAAAAAGGGATTGGGAGAATTATAATCCCTAACATTTAAAAAGCATCAGTTGAAATTATGTTGAATGTGATCTTGCAGGCCTTCTGTTGTTAACAATATCATATTTAAGATTTCTATTCCCTACGTCCATGTAATAAGGGAACTATGTAGACATAGGGAACGCCTCCTGCCAGCATTACTTTTCGATCGCCCTGTTCGCTCTCATAGGAGGGGCCTCCTTGGGGTGCCATCGGTCAGGCACTGTCAGCTGGCGGTTCCCAGGGCTAGGGCCTTCTCCGTGGGAGTGCCTGCCCTTTGGAATCATCTCCCCATGGATCTCCGTTTGGCCCCCGACCTCCTTCCGCCGGGACCTGAAGACTTGGTTGTTTCAACAGGCTGGCCTGGAATGACCCGGGGCTGAGGGTTTTAATTTTAACTTTTAACTGTATTCAGCTTGTTTATCTGTTTAATTCTCTTTTATTGTAAATTTGTTCTGTTTTAATGTTCGCCGCCCTGAGTCCTTAGGGAGTAGGGCGGCATACAAGTTGAATAAATTATTATTATTATTATTAATCAGTTGAGTTTCAACCAAGTGGCATGCCATTGCAACCAGAGTTATTGGATTTCCAAGCAGTAGTTGGGCAAATCCAAGCAAATTAAATTATAAAATTGTATATACGTATCATACTAAATTATAATCTGTGTATTTTGATTATTCCCACTCAAATTCTTCTGATTTTCTGCCCTGGAAAATCCATCAGAAGTCAGTGAAAAACATTGTGTAAGATCATTTCTCTTCAAAAATTTGGACTGCATTTTTAAAAATATCTTACAATATTAGTGGCCTTGGGAGTTTGATAACATTAATGGTATTTTATTGCATTGTTATTGCATTGCAGTTATTTATTGTTTTCAGATTTTATTCAATAAGAAAACTGACCCAATTTGATGTAGTGGTTAAGGCTAGAAATCATAAGACTGTGAGTTCTTCTCCCATTTTAGGCACAAAGCCAGCGAAGTGACCTTGGGCCAGTCATTCTTGATCAGCCCTAGAAAGAAGACAATGGCAAACCACTTCTGAAATCTTGCCAATAAAACTGCAATGACTAGTCCAGTAATCAACCTTGATTTGAAGGCACACATGTGTACTTTCGCACACATACACACACACACACACACACACACACACACACAAATGAATTGACCACATAACGATTTATGTAACACTTAACACACTGGAGTCCATACTGTAATTCTAAATTGTATTATGAACTTCACTTCCTTTTTTGAATGGACTTGAAAACATTTCCTGTGATCTGAAATTTTAATTTAGCAAATATTATATTATGTAAATAATGGATTCTGCAGAATGATGAAATGATATTATGTTATTATGTTCAGATTTCCTGTGTCACAATCTGTAATCAATGTGTCAATGAATACTAGAATTAGAGAATATAAGGATATCGTTATATATTTTATATTTTTTAAAATTCAATTTTATAGAGAGGAGTTCATGCAGTGTGAGACTGCAGCAGTCACTTATCTGCCCTAGTACAGAGTAATATCTTTAATCATACCGTAAAAATTGAAAATAATGAATTAGGTTTTCCAATCTCTGTTGTATAGGAACATACTTTAATGGAACCAGAATTTCATTTCAGAGCCAGATACTCTTTTATGGTTGTCACTGTTTTGCAAAATTAGGAAACAAAAGATGAGTACTGTCTCTTTGAATATTTCTCAGTGTATTTTTCTCAGTTTATTTTACAAGCCCTTTGTATGAAATATAGCTTTCATCTCCTGAGTTTTCCCTATTAAAGCTCTAGGTTTTTTTTCTTCATTTATTTTGTGGTTATTTCATTTCTTATCTCAAATAGTTTCTCAACACAGCAGTATCTCATTAAAACAAAAATTGGAATTGTTATCCTTCCAATTCTCAATAGTTTTTAAAGTCATTCTAAGGACATAAGAGACATAATCACAAACCCTTTCAGCTTTCTGAACACTTCTTAACGGTGTAAACTACTTGAAAATGGACAATAGGGTTATTTCAGTTAAACTCCTATTATGCTCAAGAGGAATCAGAGATTTTGAATCCTCTTAAATTGCAAATGAAGGACAGTTTCAGTGCAAACAATAACTTGAGATATACAAGTCTACTAAATCACGTTCTTAAACACATGGACTTAAATAGACAACAAACCATTCTCTGATCTTTTAGTTCTTTGAGCCACTTAATATAATGATGTTTTGCTAGAGTAGTCAGATTTCCAATTCTCTTCTGCAGTTGAATGTGCTGTTTGTGTTTCCTCTGCTTTTACCTGCTACAGGTAAAATGTACTGACTTAGGGAGCAACCCTGTGGCTCTGGAGACAGCAGCCCATGGCTTATGAGACTAGATTTCCTGCTGCAAGATTTTTAAAACATCGGACCTGGAAGGAGAAGATCCATCCTTGGAGATCTCTTCTCATCTCAGTGATCTGACAATCACTGTCATCTTTGTTTAAGGATGGGTATCCTATAACAGAAAGCCCACCAAATGGATATAATAGGTCAATTTCCTATCACTTCAATTCTCTCTCAAATGCCTCCCAGTTGCCCCTTCCTGCTCGAAATTTGGTCCAAATGTACACCTTTCTATTTGCACAATGGGAAAATTTGCCCTATGATAGAATTCAAAATTTTGTTCAGTTCTAGAACTGCTCTATATCCAAACCAACCAATTCATATCTGCTAACCCTCAAAATAATTGATGAAATTGTGTTCTGATATTATAATGACAGTTATCACAGTCTTGAGTATTGCATAGTTGTACAATGATGAATTTCATTTCAGTCATATACTAGAGTACCAAGTAAAGGAGGCTGGTTTGAAATGGACTAGAATTAGCTGGACCTTGTTTCACTTAAGTTAACAGTTGGTTAAATCAAGGACAAAACTATACTCTACCTAAATAATAACAAGAAACACAAGGATTTTCAAACAAGAGAAAACAATCCATTCTTTGAAATCCATAGTTGGTTTCAAATATAAGTTATGATTTTACTTTAAAAACCAGTGGCCTAAAAATGGGGAAATAAATGTTCCCTATGTACTTGTTGCCTTTAGAAAACTAACATGATGAATAATCCTATTGCTTTTGCTTTTAAAATTAAATAATAAATAGTGGATGAAATTATGGGACTCTATGGTCACCTAAGAATGACAACAAGAAGGCATGTAATACAACTATTGCACTGAAGCAGATTCAGGTATGGTCCATTTATGAGCTACAAAAGATAATATTCAGCCAATGGTCCAGCTCATTAATAGAGCTCATGGTGAAATGGGAATAGGAAGAGATACAGCAAGACACAAGTTTTAACTAAAGAGCAAATCTTCAGTACAAAATACTTGATTGTACTCAAATACTTTGATACATAGTCTAAACCAGGGGTCTCCAACCTTGGCAACTTTAAGACTTGTGGACTTCAACTCCTAGAATTCCTCAGCCAGCAAAACAGTGCTGAGAAACACCGTCTCCATCAAACTCTGAAGATCTTCTACCAGTTAGTAAAGACAATAAATACTTTGAATCTTCTACTTCTAGGGACACTGCAAGCCAATTATATATTGCAGATATCTTTATAAGCTTCGTTTCAATAATTTTTCAGAACCATGGATAGGACTACAAAATAGAACAATTGCAAAATCAGCACTTCCCCCTTTGGGGGAAGTGAGGCGGGATATAAATCTAATAAATAATAAATAAATAAATTTGTTTTATTTATTTACTTACCAAATTTCTACACGGCCCATCGCACATAAATGACTCATAGTCCAATCCACACTGAAGGACATCTTGTCTCAGTCACTGAACTGCAAATTATAAGCAAATTATATTAGCCATTAGATATATATGTGTATGTCAATATGTCTGCTTGTTTGTGTAACGAAAGAGCTCTAAATGAAAGGGAAGGGGAAAAAAACCTACTTCAGGCAGCTTTAGCTTCTCTGCTGGTTCCCAATGAATATTGGGGCAATAATTCTAGGTTAAGAAAATCTATTTTACGTCCATGCCTCAAGATCAAGAGCATTCTCACAGTTACTTTGCAATCCATAGAATCTGCTAAATGCAGCTCACTTGATTACTTTTTCCGTCCAAATACAAAAGGCAAAGAAAGGGAGTTTTCCATTTTTTTCACCCGTTCAGCCTCCTTCTCCTCTTGCCCTTGAGATCCAGCACAATGCACTAACTTTCCACTCTGTAATTATAAATGAAGCTGTATATCATCTTAGTTAATAGTATTTGAATAGTAAAGTTTTATTTTTTTGGCACATAAGCTGTGCTATTTAGGCATAAAATGAGTTGACCCTCTGTCTATATCATTAATCATAAAAACACATTTACTATAGCAATTGGCTTGGTTTCTACTATCCTGATATACAATGTCACACAGGATGTGTTTCATGCACAAGCATTTATTTTAATCCAAAAAGTACTCCTCTCTGACTGCATACGGCTTTCACTGCACTGGTTCAAGTCATGCCTTTAACCCACTCTGCAGTTACAGCCTGGCTTTTGTATTCATCACTACGTTCTTGTTCCAAATTTTAAATCCACTGCAGTTCTGCAATCGATTATTTCTAACAACCTCATGTGTCTAGCATTTCTGTTTCCCTTTGTGCACCTGATACAAAATAGCAAGTCTTCCTGTTAAGTGAGACAATTTGGGACCATATTTATTGTCTGACATATCTATAAATAGTTAAATTGTGTGCTATTATGAGCCACATTTGCTGTGAAATCTGCTACAAAGGCATCTCGGCTGATTAGCAGGGCAACCCGCTCTGCCGCACAGAACAGCTGAGAGGATAAAAAGGATCTAGGAGCAAGGGCAGGTGGGAGGGCCCAACTGAAGATCCTCGGAGCAAGTCAGACTGAATCACTTCTATGACAGCTGCTCTTCGGAGCTACCGGTATGCCTGAACCGGTCTGAACCAGTAGCATCCCACCCCTGCCTGAACCTGATTGGTTAATTTTGGGATGGGCAGTGAGAAAAAGTTAAAGGAGGGGAAAGTAGAACTTAGGGATTTTGGCACACGGTTTTCAGTTCTGGCTTTGCAATGCTGCAATACATTTGATCTCTAATAAATCACACCTTTCTCAACAAATGGAGCCAAGGATTGTTTCTATTTAGAGGCTGAAATTCTGGCAGGTCCAACAGCCTTTTCTAGCGTTATCCTGGCAAATAAATTATAAATGGATCATAAAAGATTAATTATAATTATATATGTGGCATTACTTTTCTAAGTTGATTTTCTATTAATATAAATTCTTTTGTTTCTTTTTTTTTATAACAAATTTTATTCAATTTTTAACCATTTTTTAAAACAGCTCTTTTCAGTAGACAGCATGTTCCCGGGTCGTCACTTTTACATGCAAATATGACAGTAAATCTATATTCATTTTAAACATTTAACTTCCTATTTTATCCCATTTTTACTTCTATTCCATTTTAGCAGACAAAGGGTCAGAGAAATTAATGGTCAGCCTTCAAGATTTCCCTCTTTTGCTTTGCATCTTTTGGCTGTCATGAGTAACGGGGAGGAGGGGGGACTTGATTATGGGAAGTGAGCTGGAGGTTTTGTTAAGAAGTATATCAGTTGGGGGGGATTTCTTGCTTTGATTTCTGTCTTATGCTATGCGCAGCCGCAGCTCTTTATCAAAATATGCCAAGGTCAACGGACAGAGGCCTCATCACCACCTGGAGATGCCCACATGACGTTATCCACAACTTTTAATTGGGTAGCCTGCTTGAACTATTGTGGGTGGGAACGTTACCATCACTTTGTATATGTGATTTTCGCGCTCATTCTCTCAGATTCAGAATTCTCTTGTTGCTACCACTTGATTTCCAGTAAAAGATATCTTTTCTCTAATTCATGGAGTCTAAGTATTTCTTTCTTGGATTTTGAATGGAGCACTACCTGACATTATTCTGAATCTCAGTTTACCAGCCCACCCGGAGAAATTACAACTTCTTCCAAGGGGGTCTGAACGCAATGTCTGAACCAGCCAGCGACCACGAGGACCTGGGAGCGACTGGAGGGCAAGAGTCCCTGCTATTAGAGGCAACAGAGGAAACTGATTTGTTAGCAGATCTAAGTATTGATGAACATCCAGCTGTAAAACCTAAATGGTCTCTGGGAGTCGGCTGGAAGGATCCTGCAGGAAAGCCTCCTCCAGGAGTGACCACTACCCGCCGACGTGGAAGAGGAGAGCCATGGCAAGAGAAGGAAAGGAAGGATTTTCTACTAAATCAAGCCCTGCATCTCCTTCATGAAGTAGCCGGAGAAGCTCAGGCTGATCAAAGGTATGCGGGGGAAGAAGGGGGTGGCTCCAAGCAGAAGGATCAGAGCAGCTACCCCATAAATCAACCTGAGCCAGTGCAACAGGCAGCAGCCGGCCAGGGCCCCGGTGGGAGAAATTGCCAGAAGGCGTAGAACTCCAAAGGTGCCTCCGTTGGAAGTAAAATATGGGGGGGATCCCAAGGAATTAGGATTCTTCCTGGCCCAAGTTTGGAACCATATGGAGGAATATGGGGAGGATTTTTCCTCTGAAGCAGCCAAAGTCAGATGTGTTACCAGGGCTCTTGAGGGCACAGCTGCTAAGTGGATGGTGACTTTGCATAATGATAATGATCCCTTGCTGATGAATTATGACCTGTTCATGACTGCGCTGCGGGCCAGGTTTGAAGACCCACTAGCTGAACGTAAGGCCAGAATCAGGATGAAAACCATAAACCAAGGGAGGAGATCAGTGGCAGAGTACACCCAGGAGTTCAGGGAGCTGGCTTACCACATTCGAGGCTGGTCTCAGGGAGCTCTGATAGAGGCTTACAAGGATGGATTGAATGAAGATATTTATCAAAGCTGTGTGGCCAGAAGAGACCCCAATGAGCTGCAGCTATGGTACGTGCTGGCAGCAGAGGTGGAAATTGATCTGACCCAAAACCGACACCGGGGTGGCTCTGGTTGGAGCAAGCCTTCCCCCCCCAACCCTCGAGAAGCCTCAAACCCGAAAAGGGGGGGATTGGTGGTAAAACCCAAGACCACTGCCTGCTTCCGATGTGGGAAAGAGGGTCACCGGGCTGCTGACTGTCGTGTCAAGCTGGAGCAAAAGGGGGCGCCAGGAGGAGGGAGGAAACCTGAAAAAACTCCAGCAAAGCCTCGTGAAACTGCGCTGAAAGCGGAGGAGGTTGTAGAGATCGCCCCTTGGAAAGGAGAGGAGCTGGGAACTCCAACCCCTTCGGAAGAGAGTGAATCCGAATCGGAAGACGACTCATCGGTAAGTCCAAACAAGGGCCCTATGACCATTCCAGTGGGATTAAGGGTACCCACATCGGGGCCGAAGGGAAATGTTGGCCTTGCTAGACTCTGGGTGCACCAGGTGTGTAATCAGTTCAGAAGTAGTAGAGAAACTGGGCCTAAGGCTAAAGACTTTAAAAACGCCATAGCCTTTTGCCAATTGGATGGATCGGTAGCTGGGGCGGCCCTGCACATTTCGTAACGGAACCAGTGGAAATGACGATGGGGAAGCATAGAGAGACTTTGTGCTTTATTGTGGCTCCTGGGATGGAGCGCCCCTTATATTGGGGCTGCCTTGGCTCGAAATGGAACCCTCACATTAACTGGAGGAGGGATCATTGCGCATACGATCTGACCAGCCCCAGAAGGGAGGGCTGCTTGCCACCAGAAGCTAAGAATCACACAGAGTTGGCCTCTACGGGCATGGAGAAGCTGGAGGGGAGGAGAAAATTCCAGAGGAATATTGGGACTTGAAGGAGGTTTTCAGCGAAAGGGCCTCAGACAAGCTTCCCCACATCGTTCAAGATTGCAGTATTGAAATCTTGCCAGGAGTGAAACTCCCAAAACCGAAACTGTACTCAATGACCCCACGGGAACTAGAAGAGCTGAGGTCATTTATTGATAAAAATTTGGAACGTGGTTTTATACAACCTGCCAGGCCCCGAGTAGCAGCCCCAGTATTGTTCCGTGAGAAGAAAGATGGCTCCTTGCGTCTCTGCATTGATTACAGGAACCTGAATGCCATTTCGGTGGAAAACGTGTACCCCCTTCCCTTTATGAAGGACATGTTGGCCCACTTGGCCAAAGGGAAAATTTTCACGAAACTTGATTTGAAAGAAGCTTACTACGGAGTTCGAATTAAGGAAGGAGATGAATGGAAAACTGCTTTTAACTGTCCAATGGGGTGTTTCCAATTCAACGTTCTTCCCTTTGGCCTACAGGGGGCTCCTGCAGTCTTCATGCAAATGATAAATCAGGTGTTGCATGAACATCTATACAAGGGGTGTTGGTTTACCTTGATGACATTCTTATCTATACGGAGACTCGTGATGAGCATGTGAAACTAGTGCGTTCAGTTCTGGAAAAACTCCGAGCTGCTGAACTGTACGCGAAGCTGTCCAAGTGTGAATTCCACCAAGAGAAAATTGACTATTTGGGCTATCGAATATCGCATGAGGGCATAGAAATGGATCCAGGGAAAGTCCGAGCCGTGTTGGAATGGGCCCCTCCCGCACTAGGAAACAATTGCAGAGTTTTTGGGATTTGCTAATTTTTACCGTCAGTTCATCCCTGCGTTTGCGAAGATTGCCATGCCTATAACAAATCTCCTAAAGACAAAGGGGAGGGAAACCAAAGCCTAGTAAACCCTTAGAGTGGTCCATGGAATGCCAAGCTGCTTTTGAGAAGCTAAAGCGACTATTTGCTGCGGAGCCTGTACTCAAACATCCGAATATGGATGCCCTTTTGTAATTCAAGCAGATGCGAGTGATGTAGCAGTTGGGGCGGTCCTACTACAAGTAAATGATGGGGGGACTTTGCAACCATGCGCATATACTTCCCGTAAATTAACTGAGACTGAAAGACGATGGGCCATCTGGGAAAAAGAAGCTTTTGCAGTTCGCTGGGCTCTGTTAACCTGGAGGCATTTCCTAGAAGGGGCAAAACACCCCTTTGAGGTGTGGACAGATCATAAAAATTTGGAGGTTCTGAAAACGCCTCGAAGATTGTCTCCCAAGCAAATTCGCTGGGCGCAGGATTTTAAACGCTTTAATTTCTCATTGAAGTACATTCCAGGGGAAAAACTTCATGGCCGATGCTTTGTCCAGATTACCTCAATATGATAGTGTCCGCCAAGAAGTGGTCCGGCCCATCATCCCCACCAAACAGTTGGCGGCTCCAGTAGTTACCTGAGCCCAGAAAAAGAAAGGAACCGATTTATCAAACGATTTATCTACCCAATTGAAAGAAGCTTTGAAACTTGATGATTGGTTCCTAGCCCACTCAAATAACTGTACGGTGAGAGATGGATTGGCATGGGTAGGGGCCAAATTATATGTGCCAGAGAAGTTGAGAAACCAAGTCTTACAACAAGCTCATGACTCTAAAGCTGCAGGGCACTTCGGGTTCGTGAAAACCTTACATTTGGTTAAGAGGCAATTTTGGTGGCCTACCCTGAAGAAGGACATTGAGACTTATGTGGCCAGTTGTCCTATTTGTGCCTCGGCTAAACGGCCTCCTGGAAAACCGGCAGGCTTACTACAAAATGTGGCTAGACCAACTGCTCCGTGGAGAGAAATTTCTATGGATTTTATAGTGGAATTACCTGAAAGTGGGGGAAATACAGTTATTTGGGTAGTAACTGATTTGTTTTCCAAACAGGTGCATTTCATACCGTGTGCGAAGATCCCATCTGCTAAAACGTTGGCTAAATTGTTTATTTTACACATTTACAGGTTACATGGGGTTCCGAACGCATAATCTCAGACAGGGGTGTCCAATTCACTTCAAACTTTTGGATGGAATTCCTGAAGTTATTGGGCTCCGCCCAGAGCTTAAGCTCCGCCCACCATCCACAGACCAATGGGGCATGTGAGAGGACTAATTCGGTATTGGAGCAGTATCTTAGATGCTATATAAATTATCAACAAGATGATTGGACTGACCTACTACCATTTGCTGAGGTGGCATATAACAATTCGATACATAGTAGTACTGGGTTTACTCCATTTAAAGTGGCTTCGGGGCAAGATTTTGTACCCATACCCGAACTTCCACAGGAGAAACCTAACATTCAGTCCCTGGATGAGTGGATAACCCAGCTGCAGCTTAACTGGCCAGTTGTCCGCAAGGCATTGGATGATGCTCATCAAGCTCATAAGAAATTTGCAGAAAAAAGAGATCACCTGAAAAATCATATCAGGTAGGGGATAAAGTGTTTCTGTCCACTAGATATCTGAAAACTACACAAAAATCAAAGAAACTTGGTCCTAAATATGTTGGACCTTTCCCGATTGAAAGGATTGTGAATCCCGTGGTGGTCCAACTGCAATTACCCAAAACCCTTCGACGGATCCACCCTGTTTTCCATGTCAGTCTCTTAAAACCGGAACACACGTCCCACTTGAGACTGGCTCAGCCCGATCCCCTGTGCCATTACTAGTTGAAGGTGAACAGCATTTCGAAGTTAAGGAAATTCTGGACTCTAGAAAACATAGAGGTCGACTCCAATATTTAGTTGCTTGGAAACATTTCCCTCCTTCCCAGTCTGAATGGGTGAATGAAAAAGATGTTAGAGCCCCTAGAGCAATCAAGGCATTTCGTACTAAATATCCTGATAAACCCTAGACTAGATTATTGTGGTGTTATATGTATCTTTCTCCTTTACCTTTTGTCTTTCTCTTTTATAGGACTAACGTCTCTTTTGCAGGAGGGCCGAATGTCAGCCTTCAAGATTTCCCTCTTTTGCTTTGCATCTTTTGGCTGTCATGAGTAACGGGGGGAGGGGGGGACTTGATTATGGGAAGTGAGCTGGAGGTTTTGTTAAGAAGTATATCAGTTGGGGGGGATTTCTTGCTTTGATTTCTGTCTTATGCTATGCGCAGCCGCAGCTCTTTATCAAAATATGCCAAGGTCAACGGACAGAGGCCTCATCACCACCTGGAGATGCCCACATGACGTTATCCACAACTTTTAATTGGGTAGCCTGCTTGAACTATTGTGGGTGGGAACGTTACCATCACTTTGTATATGTGATTTTCGCGCTCATTCTCTCAGATTCAGAATTCTCTTGTTGCTACCACTTGATTTCCAGTAAAAGATATCTTTTCTCTAATTCATGGAGTCTAAGTATTTCTTTCTTGGATTTTGAATGGAGCACTACCTGACATTAATCCTAATCTCAAATCTTAATCTCAATCTGTATAACCCCCCAGTTCATTTCGAGTTAATTGCAAATATATATATATATTTTAAAAACATCATTTATAAATCTTACAAATAACAATATGTTTGCCCATCATATTAAAGATAAAGTTCATCCATATCTATCCTTTAATTATCTTCACATTGTTAATACTCTTTTATCATTTGCAGAATTCTTTTATCCATCAGATTTGCCCTTTCATCACATATTCTCTCCATGATTCTAAATCCGTACAGGTTTTAACACTAAAAAGAATGAGAAGAAAAAAAAACTAGACTTGCCCCCCTTTTACTACTTTGAAAGTGACACCTCAGTGGTTAATATAGTAGCATAATCACAATCATTCCCTTTAAAGTGAAAGATAGAGAAGAAAGAAAAAGGAAAAGGAAAAAAGAAAAGCTACCTTACAATATATCTCTAATCAATCGGGTTCTGCAACACATATCCCCCCTAAGGTTTATTTATGGTTCCAAAATAATAATAAAATAACTAATCTTGGTTATTGACAAATCTCATTTTAAACATTTTCTAGAATCATTTCAATTAATTCAATTTATCTAATCAACATTTACCTTTCTTTTGTAAATTAGAAATAAAAGTGTGACCTTTTACCAGTAAAAATTGTCAGTAACCCCTATTGTTTTACACTTTTATAATTGCAATATATTCTTATTACCACTTCTTCATGCAGAACCCCCTTCTTAATGCATTAGCCATTATCTCTATGCAAACAAGTTTCTTCATTATGTAATTCCCATGTTTCTCTATCTTCTGTTCTTGTTTCTTGTTCCTTCTCCTCCCTTTTATCCCGCTATCCCCCTTCTCTATCCAGTTTGAATCCTCTCTCTCTCTTTACCTTTCTGCTCCTATCCTTCTGGACCTTTCTAACATGCCTAATTTCATGAATGTTCCCCTTTTTAATTACCTTCTTAAGTTTCATTTTTTGGCCATTCTCCCTTTCCCTTTTATTTGTATTAATCTTTGTGTTAGTTGTCTTCTTAAAATGGCTTTCGCTTGTGCTGGCTCCTTCTCCTCCCTTTTATCCTGCTCTCCCCCTTCTCTGTCCAGTTTGAATCCCTCTCTCTCTTTACCTTTCTGTTCCCTTTCCTTCTGAACCTTTCTAACATGCTTAATTTCATAAATGTTCCCCTTTTAGATACTTTCTTAGGTTCCATTTTTTAGCCACCCTTCCTTTCCCTTTTATTTGTATTAATCTTTGTATTAATTGTCTTTTTAAGATGGCTTTCTCTTGTGCTGGCTCCTCCCTTTCCAAGGTTCTTTCTTCTTGTTCTTTATTCACCATTTCAATGCCCATGTTTTCTGCAACGAGCCAAGTTAGTTCAGTCACTTCCTGTAGCAGTTCTTTCATACTTTTAAACTCCATTTTTGATTCTTTGGATGGCCACCAGAATTTTTGTTTTCTTTATTTCTTCTTCTTTAAATTTTCTAAGATCCTAACCCAAGTCCAGAATCTATATCAATGTCACCAACTAATCCAGTAGTCCGTCTTTGTGTATTCAAGCTTTCACTTTCTATGAGTCTTGCTTTTTTGTTTCAGCGTCTCTTTAAAATGTAACAACTCCAATCCACAAGGGAGCCTTCTCGAGAACGGGCGGCGGTTTGCGATCGTCCGCGACCGCAGCCTGGCTCTTGTGTCGGAGAGCTCCGATCCTGCAAGGTTCGGGGCTGAAGCTGCTCGTAGGGGCGGCGGAGAAAGGGAAATCTGCCAGCCAGAGTGAGGGGAGCCGCATCTCCCCCCCTTTGGGGTCTGGTCTTTTCCCTCCGAAGACGTTAAGAAGTGGTGGTCAAAAATGGCCACCTCGAAGAGAAGGTCTCAACGGGATTAAGATTGGTGCAGGAGGAAAGAGAGAAGTCGACAGCAGAGGAACCGGGCGTATCGGATGGTAAGATCAAGGCACCCCGGGATTAAGATAAAGATGAGTTTTTTTTAAAAAAGAAACAGAAGCGGCGCAGTCTCAAGTGAAGGAAAAAATAAGTAAAATATTTTTGACAGCTATAAGGGGCTTCAAACCGGGAAAGGAAGAAGCCAGCGTAAGAATTTAAGTTTGGGGCTTGGAAAACTTTGAATATCAAAATAAAAGGAAAGGGTTAAGACTCTGTGTAGAAAGTGCCACTTTGTGGAGAAAAATTGGAAGCTAAAGATAAATTCTTTTGTTTCTAAGGGGCAAAAGGGGCTGGACAATCTCAACAATTTTTAAGAAGTATAAACATTTGATCACACTTAAAATAAACTTTATCAATTCCTCAATACATGTATAATTACTTTAAGGAATTGGTAAGGTGAAGCAAGGGAGCCAGTGAGATAAATTATAATACTATAGCTTAAAAAAAAACAGATGGTATTCCCAAGCTATGCTAACAAGTAGTATAGTAAGCTTTTAATGGAGCAAATATTGATGTTACCCAAATTAAGCTTTGCTTGGATGACATCCACTTCCCTAGAGCTGCACTTGCAGAGTCCATAGCTTTAACAGATAAGATGTTGTAGGATGCAGTTAAAGAGACAATTGCCTCTTAAATTATCAGTGATCCTTTGATAAAAGTGGCTCATGGCAGAATGTTCTAAATGAGCATTTTAAACATTTTTTTAAAAAATACAAACATATAATTGTATGTAATGAATGTTTTAAAAAGAAAATATGAATGCTGTTGTACAGAACCACCTGAATTCAATTTGGCCAATTTATTTCAGAATACGTGGATCAAAAGTTCAGCAATAGGTGAAGCTAAAAGGCAAACATATTGTAAGGCTGCTAAATGTATGTTAAAGGTGAAAGATGTGTTAAAATAAATACAATTAATTACAATTATATAATTTGTATAATTGTACAATTTCTCAACCATTCAGAATTCATCAAGTCATAAAATGTCTCACTTTCCACAGAACAGAAAGCATACAATATTGTCATATCGGACAATGATTATATTTACAAATTAAATTTCGTTTGAAATGTTCTGAATATTACTTACAAAATAAGATACAAAACTAAGACATTTAGAGTCTTTTCAGCAGTGATGGGATTCAAAAATGTTTACTACCAGTTCTGTGGGCATGGCTTGTTTGGGGGAGGCGTGGCTTGGTGGTCATGTGACTGGGTAGGCGTGGCCAATTTGGCAAGGTGGTGCGGCACCTTGGTGCGAGTTATGTCGAGTTGGCCATGCCCACTCAGTCACATGACCGATGCTGCAGAGACAGGGTGATTTCCTACGTACCTCCCCCGCTGACCAAAAAAAAGCCCAACTAAAGATCACAACTGCCTGCCGAGTCTTCCTGCCGAATGAGTTCTGTTTTGGGATGGTTTTTTTATTATTATTATTATTATTATTATTATTATTATTATTATTATTATTTATTAGACTTGTATGCCGCCCTCTCTCCCTAGGGACTCAGGGCGGCTCACAATATAAAATCATAATACAAAATAAGTTAATGCAAAATAATTAAATTACAAGCCCAATAAATCTAAAAACCAGTAAAATTTAGTTAAAATTCCTTAAAAACCCACCCCACCTCATTTCAGTCCAGGCCGGCCTGCTGAAACAGCCAAGTCTTCAGGTCACGGCAGAAGGAGCAGAAGTCCAGGGCCAAGCGGAGCCCCAAGGGGAGCTGATTCCACAGGGAAGGCCCTACCCCTGGGCGCCGCCAGCCAACATTGTCTGGCTGATGGCACCCCAAGGAGGCCCTGCCTGTGGGAGCGTACAGGGCGATCGGAATGCGATACTGGCAGGAGACGCTCCCACAAGTACCCCGGACCCAAGCCATTTTTTGCCAGAAGCCCCTCGGAGATAAATTTGCACTGCCAAATTTTACTGTCGTTGTTGCGGCGCTGCCTGTTGCTGCTGTGGACACTGCTGCGGCCGTCTGGCTGCCCAAGTAAAGAACCGCACCAGCTCAGGACGACCGTGAGGAGCAAGAGGGGAAACCAAGGCACTCGCCTCATAGCAGGCAACTTCATTCTCTCTCATTCTGGTTAGGCGCTCCCGGTGTGCACAAGGAGCGTGAAGGGAGGCAGACATCACACGGATGCATTTTAAAAGTCAGATAACTTTTTCTTGCACTGTGAAAGAGGCAGCTACTGATCTCCAACTTAACTCTGTTTCTCCAACAGTCCGGCACTGCCCTGTTCTATGCGCCAGCTGCTTTGATTTGTCAGGCCTAGCACATAGAACAGGGCATGCTTTTTTCGGTGTGGCTGCTGGACTGCAGCTGCACAAAAAAAGCATGCAGCAGCTGCAGGCATCTCATGACAAGGGTGGGGCGAGAAGCCCCAGGATATCTGCCCACCCACCTACTGGCTGGGGCAGTCTGGAAGAGTCGTGTCTGCCGGGAGAAGGAAAAAAATGTGCTCAGGGAGGAAGGGCAGGCGGGCAGATGTCCCAGGGCTGCTGCACATGCATACTGCATGTGTGGTGGCGGCACACACAGTGCGCATGTGCAGCAGCCCTGGGACATCTGCCCGAGCTGCGCCACGGCCGCCACGTGGTAGGAAAAGCTAGGAGAGCGACCAGGACAAGTCAGCAACCAGGAAACCAGGTCGGGGGCATGGCCAGCCAAGGGGTCGCCACCAGTTCAGCGACCCATGCCAAATCACAGCTATCAGTTCACCCAAACCGGTGCGAATCGGTTGAATACCACCTCTGCTTTTCAGTTTGAAACTACATGCAATATAGCATAGGATCTGCTATATTGTGCCTTTTTAGATATCTAAGAGTAATAAATCATTGAGTTGTAAAAAATTTAAAAATTTGTTTGAATTAATAAGGGCAGCTATGATAAATGATAAAATATTATGAGACTGTGTCAGTATGTAACAGTATTACTCTTTCTAAGTAATAGGATTTCATCCATGGTATGTTAGTGGATTCTAGGTTGCAGAGAATAATTCAAGCATTGCAGAAATTGCAGTTTGAACTGATATTTCATATATTCCTTCTCAATTCCTTCTCAACACTTGCTGTTTTTGAAACATTGCATGCAGATGTTGGATCCCCCAAAAAAACGTTATTGTACATTAAGAAACAAAAAGAAAAATGCAACCCTTAATTACCTTAAGAAAAACACTGCTGCAAGATATATTTCTGTCTGCTATATTGGAAGCTTGATAAAAAGCAGAATTAACAATGCTTAAAAGGAAAGCTTACATCAGGGAAATTTGCATTTTAAAAGTCTTTCTCTGGGAATTATGCACATCAAAGAACAAGATATTTTTCATTAGAAAATAAAGTTTGTTGAAAAAATAATTAGTATTAACAACTAAACAAGGCCTAGTGTTTTAAGCTATTACCTGCTACAGAATTGGGAGATTGTACCTTCCAGATTGGCCACTATAGAGCTGCAGTGCTGCAGTGGTTAGAGTGCAGTACTGCAGGCTGTAGGCTACTTCTGCTGGCTGCCGGCTACCTGCAATTTGGCAATTCAAATCTCACCAGACTCAAGGTTGACTCAGCCTTCCATCCTTCTGAGGTTGGTAAAATGAGGACCCAGATTGTTGGGGTCAATATGTTGACTCTTTAAGCTGCCTAGAGAGGGCTGTAAAGCACTGTGAAGTGGTATATTAGTTTAAGTGCTATTGCTATAGTTCTTATCACCAAGGTTTCAATAGTGTCTGATATGGATCACTGCCCAGATCTACCCTATTTTTTTTAATTCAGCACACTGTCACTGAAATATAACTTTTGGTTATTATGGCAAACAACAACAGTACTCTGTAGTATATTTTAATTCATTTTATCAGACTATCCAATGTAATAGATGAAATAACTCTTGAAACGATGGTTACTCTGAGATAATTAGGCATGACATTATTACCAGTATATTTCAGGTGCAATTCAAGGTAGTGATTGCCACCTTTAAAACCCTTTGTGGCTTGAGATTGGGTTATCTGAGGGAGCATTTTCTTCCAGTTGTTTCCATCTGTCCAATTTGGTCTGGCAGGATGGAATTTTGGTTCCATCCACCAAAGATTATTGGTTAGCAGGGACACGGGGCATGCCTTTTCTGCTGTAGTGCCTGCCCTCTGAGGTTAGGATGACCCTGATCCTACAGGCCTTTTGGAAAACCTTGAAGAGCTGGCTATGTTTCCAGGCTGCTGTTCCCAAGTGTGTGAAAAGCCTTATTCCTGGTTATGCTGATACCAACAGATTATATTATTCCAGATGCAGGTGGCTCAGCAGCTTAAAGTCACTGGAGAAGGTTGGCTTGTTGTACTCGAGCAGTTTGAGTCTTAGGATGAGTGAGCTCCCATCACTTGCCTCAACTCTTGCCAATCTAGCAGTTTGAAAACATGCAAACACAAGTAGATACATAGGTACCACTTTGGTGAGAACAAAAACTAGTGGAATTTCATGTGGATGCAGGGTCTGCCCAAATGCAAAATTGGAGGAGAAAGGCTCCAGATGATACCAACCCTCCTACAGAATAGTCTTAGCTACTCTGTGTGGAGCTATTTTGCCCCTATGGTGCACCTTCAATAGTGCATGAAGGTAAACTGAACATGCTAGCAATCTTAGGCAGCCAAACATTATAACTTTGTAGACTCCTAGTTTTCAATGTACCATTGCCATGTGCTAAATAAATATATTACTCTTAGATGCTATTTGTCATTAATTTCTTTTTGTATCATATTTTAATAATTTTAATTGTTTTTATTATTGTTCACTGGCCAGAGTCATTGGTTTGAAATTGGATTGAGATATATCTCAATCTAGGACTGCCCTTGCATACCATCCGGAGATTGCAGCTGGTGCAGAATGCGGCAGCGCGGGTGGTGATGGGAGTTACCCGGTTCTCCCATGTGACCCCCTTCCTGCGCGGCCTGCATTGGCTACCGGTTGCGCTCCGGGTGAGATTCAAGGTTTTAGTTTTGACATACAAAGTCCTGCATGGCATGGGTCCTCAATATTTAAGGGAGCGTCTTCTTCCGATATCAAATACCGGCCGCCCTGTGCGTGCTCATAGGCAAGGACTCCTCGGGGTCCCGTCGGCAGGTCAATGCCGGCTGGCGATTCCCCGGCGACGAGCCTACTCCGTTGCGGCCCCTGACCTCTGGAACCAACTGCCCCTGGAGCTCCATTTGGCCCCTGACCTCCGCACCTTCCGCCGAGAGTTAAAGACCTGGTTATTTGACCAACCCGAGCTGTGACCCCTTCTTGGGCAAGGGATGGGTTTTTAAGGGTTTTTAATGTTTTGTTTTTAGTATTTGAGCTTGTTATTAGTTTAATGGTCTTTTAAGTATTTATTGTTCTGTGTTTTAGCTGTGAGCCACCCCGAGTCTTCGGAGATGGGGTGGCATACAAGTTCAAATATAAATAAAAATAAATAAATAAATAAATAAAATAAATAAATGAACATATATGCATAGTATTATAAAATTAATATATAGTATCATTATTTTAGTTTTGGGAAAACTGAAAACATTCTGTTTGGAAAACCAGGTATTTATTCCAAAATAGTTATTTTAATCATTTAATGCATTTTCATCCTGTAATCCTTCAAAAGGAAGTACATAAAAGCAGTAAACTTACATATTCCAGCCCCAGCTCCCAAACCACAGGCTTTTTGTTTAAAACCAATTGTATAAACGAAAAGGGAGATGGGGGGGAGAGATAAATATTATTTCTCAACGCAATAACATAATTACTGGCTTGAGTAGGGAAAAAATCATGATGCATTGGCCAAAGGCCATTAAGCTTGGTATCTTATAAAACCGTAACCGAATTATTTTGAGGTTAGACATCTATAAAATTGTGGGAAGCCCACGCCCCCCAGAGAATGAAATATTTTGGGGGACATTAAAATAGGTAGAATATTATATTTCCCCAAAGGAGAAATGGAGAAAAAAAATTTACCTGAAGATTTTCAGATGCCTGAAGTCTTTAGAGATAGGTATCTTGTTCCTATTAAGAAAGATTGGGCCAATCTATCCACAAACAAAATGCCTTAAGTTACAGCTCCCCCAGGCTGGAGTTGATGGGATTAAGAATTTGCATTCCCCTACCCAAATTCTAAGAACATGGCATGACCTTAACCCCATTCATTGAGAAAAGTGGAAACAATACTGGTCCATTAAGAAAGGCAGGCTAGAGGCAATAGATAACAGGATAAAATCAATTATACATGCCTGACAGGATTAAGGTCAAGGAAGGCAATAATTAAGACCTATCATGAGCCTTTGTGAAATAAGTAAAACCAATCAAAAATAAAAGCATGCAAAACAAACCTCGAAATTACAAAATATTGTAAGCTGTATAAAAATCCTTGCACGCATCAAGCTAATTTGTCAGCTGTCCCAGAACTACATGCTGTTGTTGGTTATGTCCATCAATAAAGCTTCTTTCTTAAAGCAGCCTCCATTTTATTCCCAGCTTGGAACTGGGCCTGATTTTTCTTCCTACAAAATGATGTACTATATAAATACAGATAATATAATAACACGCATACACACACAAATGGCAAGTAAAATTGTGACTTCTTTATCACAATTTTGGAATTCTGTAAAATTGTTTTAAGAATAAACAATAAGTTATGGAGAATGATTAAATGAACATAGAATATGGAAAAAGTGGACAGGAAGTAAATTTGATTCTTGCAGTCAGACTAGGACAGATGAATTGAGAGAGAAAGTGGGAGCATCCGTTTCTTGGGAATTGTCCAAAATTTCGAATAACAGATTTTATTTCATTAAGTATCACGTAAGTTCCTACAGAATAAGAAAACTAATAGGACACAGGCCTCCTAATGTCTGTACAACAGGTTGCAGATAAATGATTATGGGATTGTAGCCTCAATATAGGCAAAAGATTGAGAAGAAAAAAGTCTTAAATTGCTAAGCATAAAAAATGTTTCATAGACAAAATATGAAGAAATTAGCAGTTTGAAATATACACAGAAATTCAAGTTGACATAGATGTTTTGCTTTAGCACAGTTTAAAAATGAAGCTGCTGTTTGCTATCTACTTTAGCAAGTGCTGTATTTTGAAGCTGATTGGTTGAGACTCATTTCCCTTACATTTTTATTCCATGAGTAATTTCAATGTTACAATCATACTCAGAGTAAGGCAAAATATTGGTATAAAAGGATTACAGAATAGACATCATTTTAGGTATAAAGGTCACAATCATTATTTGAACAAAAGCGTAACATTTTCATTGTTATTCATTAATGTGGTTAGCTTCATCTATTTCTCCTGCAGCAGCATAAGACAAAGGTCATGTCTTGCAGGTATCTTCCTCTAATCTCTATTATCAAACCTTGCCTGCCACATACTCTTACAATATCCTGGTGAAATTGTGATAGATAGGGATTGTGTTAGTACATATGTACAATGTTGAAGAAATAAATAAAAAATGATTATTATAGGATTCATATGAAGGTCCAATCTACCCGTGCCTGTCTGCCTGCCTTCTTTCATTTATTTATTTGTTTGTTTATTTATTTACTTACTTGCTTATTTACTTACTTATATAAATTTATTTATTAAATTTATTGACCTGCCATCTTACCACAAGGTAACTAGGGTAGAGGTGTGATTCAGCCAGTTTGCACCAGTTCGGGTGAACCAGTTGTTAACTTTTCCCCCAGTTCGGAGAATTGACTAATCCCACCTCTGGCTGGCTCTGCCCACCCCACCCTCCAGGAGTCTCCTGTGTGCCCCATTTTGCTTCCAGGTTGATGCAGGAGGCCTTCCAGGACCAAAATGGATCATGGGGGGGCATCGCACTCCCCTCCCCTGCACCCTATTTTGGCTTCCAGGGTTGTGGTAGCCACTGAGTTTCCCTGGATGACACTAGAAGCTGGCAGCACACTGCAGCCTGGTGGAGGGGGCCTCTTTTGCTATCCCATGAGCTCATCTTCTATTCATCCTCTTATCTGTTGGGATGGGGATGGGACGTCCTTGATTTTCCAGGTATATAGGTGATCTCATTTACTAACATCACCACTAGTCTTATAGATTGGTTGGGAGGTTGCACCAATGTGGTTGAGGGGTTTCACCCATGTGGGATCTATTCTCCAATCCAAATGCTGTATCTATGCTACTCTTCCTTGCTTGTAAAATGGTATAAAAAGAATAAACACTGCCCAGGCAGTCAGACATCTTTGGACACTGAAATGACTGGTTATTGAATCCCTACACAGGGTGGTGCAGGAGACTGAGTGCTGTCACTCCCCCTGGCCACACCCACCCAGCCACACCCACCCAGCCGGTCATTAGGGCAGAGAACCGGATGTTAAATTATTTGAACCCCACCACTGAATTAGGGGCAATTTACAATATTAAAAAGATATAATTTTACAATCCTAACCCTAACCCTATACACACACACACACACACAAAAAAAACAATCCTAACTAAAAGGTGGGGAGAAAGGGAATAGGATGAGGCCAAATGGTGGTGAAAATTTCTAGGCTACAGTGCTCAACACTCATTTACAAAGAAGTCTATACAAAATCTACAGCACTACACATTTTGCAACTACAAGGATTGGGAGTTCTAGAAAGGTTTTTTTTTCTAACAAGCTTTGCAGTTGTAAGGTCTACATACTACCATGATCAAATATTTATATTTTCTGACTGCAAATTTCCACTGTGAATGTACACTATCTTTTTTGGCCACCAATGGAGGCTACAATCGCTGAAAGGCCCTGTATAAAAGCAGAAGAAAACTAGAAATTTCAAGGAAAATTATATCAGAAAAAAGAAGTTTTTGTAATTAAGGCAGTCATCAGGCTGATTGGATACTATTTATACTTAAATCTATGAATGTTTGGCCAGTTGGAGGCTGATAACTTCAAATCGCCTTTCTTCAAATTCAAACATATCATATTGCTTTACATTCCTATAATTTGGTAACTCTACTCAAAACAAATGCACAATTACTGTTTTTTACGGCAATTTGCATTAATTCTGGCCTACCAGTTTAGAAGAGCTGTAAATAACTAAGATCATATGGTAATCTGAAACTCATAGATGCATCCAGTAATTAAAACTAAAATTACGATTCAACAGATGTAATGATATGTAATTATTAATAACCTCATTACAGGAGATGATAGATGCAGAAGTTGCCCATGATAATCATTTCCTAAAGAAAAGAGATGTTGTTAAGCGGCTAGGCATTTGATGACACAGAAAATTATAAATAATAGAAATTGCATCCAAATTAATTCTAGATTAGAGAACCAAAATAGCTTATATGTAATAATAGGGTAGTTGTTTTTCAACCCTGAATAGCCACAATAATCTTTTGAAGGCAGCTAAAATGATTTCATGCTTTTTTTAAAAAAAATGTGTTTAATTCTATCTCAACTGGATTAAACTTATGTCTGGATCTAGACGTAGCCCAAGCTGCTACCAGTGTTTCATTTTCAGATCACATATATTTCCTTCTCAAAAGTCAAAGGTGATGTATTACTTAAGTGTTTTATTTAAATGCGATTGATGATTTGGTGATTTATTTCAATATTAATATTTAATATTTCTGTTGGCAGAATTTCACTGTTTTGATCCTGAAATGCATTCATCTGCATTCCTGCAGGTTGTTGGTGTTTATTATTAATTTGGAGAACAGATTATTGCTTTCTTACATAAAAATCTCTATGGTTGTGAAGAAACTCATTTTTTTTCTTATAGATTTTCATGACATGAAAATTTCAATAACATTTTCATTGGCTTCACCAATGAATCCAGTATCTTTCAGAATGCTTCATTTATAATATGAAAAAAAGAAAAAAAATAAGAAAAATAAAAAGAAACAATAGGACAGGGACGGTAGGCATGTTGGTGCACTTATGCACGCCCCCTACAGGCCTCTTAGGAAAGGGGTGAGGTCAATAGTAGACAGTCTAAGGTTAAAGTTTTTGGGGTTTGGGGAAGAAACCGCAGCGTCAGGTAGAGTATTCCAGACATTGACCACTCTGTTGCTGAAGTCGTATTTCCTGCAATCAAGTTTGGTGTGTTTAACCTTGAGTTTGTATCTATTGTGTGCTCTTGTATTGTTATGGTTGAAGCTGAAGTATTCATTTATAGGTAGGACATTACAATGTATGATTTTATATACTATATTTAAATCAGACCGAAGGCAGCGTAGTTCTGTTTTCTAGGTCTAGAGTTTCAAGTCTGGTGGCATAAGGTATTCTGCAATGAGTAGAGGAGCAGAGAACTCTTCTTGTGAAATATTTCTGGACTTTCTCAACTGTGTTAATATCAGATACATGATGTGGGTTCCAGACTGATGAGCTGGATAGATAGATAGATAGATAGATAGATAGATAGATAGATAGATAGACAGACAGACAGACAGACAGACAGACAGACAGACAGACAGACAGACATTGATATGGAGAGAGAGAGAGAAAGAATCAGAGAGAGATTCATTCTATGGAAAATCCACTTATAACAGCAATAATATGGTATACCCAATACTGTATACTTGGACTATTACTGTTACCTCATTAAGGTATAGTATCTAATCAGTGATCAGCCAGCAACAAACTTTCTTCAATACTGGAACATTACCTTCTCCCCAATAATGCATTTCTCTCAAACTGTTCACTTTCTCAGGTATCAAAGGATGGAAAGAGTCAAATATGTCTATAACTACAGAACATGTTTTATGGCCATAGACAATAGAATCAATAAGCATGAGATTTATGGCTATAAACTGAACTGAAAGGTGAAAGCATTGAAACTGAAAGCATTGGATTGAATAGGCTAGCATTAAGGTTATCATGCCTGGTGCTTTGTCTGTTACCAGCATTCCTACCAACAAAAACTATGATTGCCAGATACTTCTATCAGTGTTTAAAGAAATAGATACTTCACCAATACCTTCCAGAGTTAGGCTTAACCCAACATCTGCTTATCTTCAACTAATTTTTTTTAAAATTACATTTATATGCCGCCCTTCTCTGAAGACTCAGGGCGGCTTACAATTTTTGGAGCACAACCCAATGCGCTCAGCAATAGCATTCATTCCATTGTATATGACTGCTTATTACTAAGCGGCATTTTTACAAAGTCGGCTTATTGCCCCCAACAATCTTGGGTCCTCAATTTGCCTACCCCGAGAGGATGGAAGGCTGAGTCAACCTTGAGCCTGGTGGGATTCGAGCCTGCACTAATTGCAAGCAGCTGGAACTAAGTGCTAGGCATTTAGCAGCCTGCACCACCAAGGCTCTTTTGAGTAACTGATGGCTATTTGAGTAACTGATGGCTATTGAACAACTTGTTGGCATATGTCTGTTCAATCTCTGGCTGTGAAGAGTCATGAGCAATGCCATTGCTGTGTTTCAGCTATTATTCTTTGCAACAAAACCACTGGAGTGAAATTTTGGACTTCCAAAGGTGGAAGAGCCTTGTCAAGCCACCGTCATACTAAAGGAATGTGCCTGATAGCCTTGCTAGACATGTGATACATGATGGAGAGACCATCATCAGCAATACAATTTCTCCCAGTTACCAAGTTGAAAAGCTAAGCTGTAGCTGGGGAAAGATGGCGGAACCATGCAGCAGACATTCCACCTGCTAAAGGAGCAGCCAAACCCTAATTCTGGCATAAGATTATATTGGATAAGAGGAAATTGTTTGATGTCATGTAGAAAAAATATAAACTATTAGCTTGATTGACAGAGCACACTATTCTGTGCTTCTTGAGTGAGTCAGAGCAAGGTAAAGTCAAACCTGCTACTCTTTTGAGCTGCCAGTCCATGGATAGTTCTGGCAGCAACTGTCAGATGGCGAGAAAAGAATGTCAGAAAGAAAAGAAAGAAAGAAGGAAAGAAAGAAAGAAAGAAGAGAGGACATACTGCAACGCTCTCTATCTAGGACTGCCCTTGCATACCATCCGGAGATTGCAGTTGGTGCAGAATGCGGCCGCGCGGGTGGTGATGGGAGTTACCCGGTTCTCCCATGTTACCCCCCTCCTGCGTGGCCTGCATTGGTTGCCGATTGCGCTCCGGGTGAGATTCAAGGTTTTAGTTTTAACATTCAAAGTCCTACACGGCATGGGTCCCCAATATCTGAGGGAGCGTCTTCTTCCAATAGCTAGCTCCGGCCGCCCTGTGCGGGCTCATAGGCAAGGACTCCTCGGGGTTCCATCGGCGGTCCAATGCCGGTTGGTACTTCCCGACAACGAGCCTTCTCTGTTGCGGCCCCGACCTCTGGAATCAACTGCCTCTGGAGCTCCGTCTGGCCCCTGATCTCCGTACCTTCCGCCGCGAATTAAAAACTTGGTTGTTTGACCAACCGGGCTGTGACCCTCCTTTGGGGGGAGGGATGGGTTTTTTAATATATTTTATTGTATTGTTATGTCTTATATTTGGGCTTGTTAGTTTAATGTCTTTTTAAATATTTATTGTTCTGTGTTTTAGTTGTGAGCAGCCGAGTCTTCGGAGATGGGGCGGCATACAAGTTCAAATATAAATAAATAAATAAATATTGCAGTGGGCAAGCATAAGTAAATCCACCAATTTCAGGCATTAGCTCTAAATATTAATTGGTTGGCAATTCCAAAGGATAAAGGTGGGAAAGTTACCCAAATCAGATGTGCTACTTCATTTTTTCTTTACTGAGTCTTGCAAGCAGGATGAGCCGACAAGAATCTACAGTAAGGCTATAAAACTGACTGCAGTTGACATTTTTTAGATTCTGAGTAATGTTAATAAAAATCATGGCTGTTCCACTGATAAGTCTCAGCTGTAATACACATTGTCAGGAACAGTATCTTTGGTGACCTCTGATAATATGATTGTGAAAGAGCATTTGGGCAAAGTTGCTAAGACAAACAAGAAACATTTTGAAAGAGCAATTTATTTCTCATCTCCCAAAAGACACACACACACACACACACTTACACCAACACGTATTCTTTTCCCTCTGGAATTGTGAAAGGAATCATGAGAACTTTACCTCTACTAATTGATCAATTATCTCTCTTTACAAATACACACCTGTTAGATCCACATTTCTAAATAAACAAAGCAATTGAAAAACAAAATATAAAGTCATATAAATCTATTAAATATCTGAATGAATACATATAAGCTAAATGAGTGGTGCAGTGGCCTACAGAAGGAGCTCTCGCCTCACAATCAGGAGGCCGTGAGTTCAACCCTAGGTAGAAGCAGATATTTCTCTCCCTGGGCACAATGCAAATATATCTGCTTGAACAAAACTCCGCATTGGTGACAGGAAAGCCATCGGGCCATTAAACACTCTGCTGCCCAGACTCCACCCCACAAGGGATTATGGGGTCATTAAAAGATGATGATGATGATGATGATGATGATGATGATGATGATGATGATGATATAAGCTAAATTCTCAGCCACAAAATATTCATTTGCAAGGCTTGGAAATGGAGTTGGCCTTGTCTTTTGCTATGTCTCTGAAATATGAAAATATTCATTTGCAAGGTATGAAGTAAACAAAAAGAGAAACACTAACTTACACACACACACACACACACACATCCACCTCAGAGAGATGATTTACAGTTGCTACTACTACTCCTGATCTGTACCATTATAAAGCTTAAGTTTTAAAACTGGTTAAGTTTTATTTCTGGGAATGGTTATCTGAAGATGTCATTCCCATAGCAAAGTGCCAGTGAAGTTAAATTTCAGGTAATAATAAGAAAACTACTCCGGTTCTTAATACAGTTTTTGTAATTTTTCTTTGATCAATTTATTGTTTTGTGTTGGCAAGAGAGAAGCAGCCATGAAAAGCCTCTATTTTATGCCTGAGAGAAAATCTGGCAAAGCACTTCTATTGAGATACCAGGTGCAGAGCCTAATATTGCATTTATTGATGAATTCTAAAATCGAACATTTTACATACTTGAAAATTTCTATTTCACAATGTGATTGACAAAACGATAGAAGGAATCATAGCATTAATTACATCTGTCTAGGCAAATGCTTCTTCTGATTTTGTATGTATCATGCTGTGGACAACAATGCATGATCCTTGGATGTTACTTAAGTGCTGTATGCCATATCAGTGGCTAGTAGGTGCGTTTGGCTGAACGTGAGTGGTTAGCTATGGCTGTGATTGTTAAGACCTACTTGATTTATAATGAGAATCTCTAGTCACAAACCGTATAAATGCATTTACAAACTCAAAATATTTTGCTGGATCAAAATAGGGATTTTTATTGTCAGCATCAGTGTCCAACTATAGCATTTAGATGCTTCTGGGGAATGATAAAGCAAAGCCAAAATGCAAGCATTCTCTCAAGCTAATATAAAATGAAAGAGCATAGGATTTATAGGGATAACGAAATTCATGATTTATTTAGATGGTAAACAGGAGGTTATATTGCAGGCAGGGAGGAATATATTGAAGCATAAAGAAATTACAGGTAGCTCTCAACTTATGACCACAGTTGAACCCAAAATTTCTGTTGCTAAATGAGACAGTTGTTAAGTGAGTTTTGCCCCATTTTATGACCTTTCTTGCCATAATTAAGTGAATCACTGCAATTGTTAGGTTAATAACTGCGTTGTTAATTGAATCTGGCCTCTTCATTGATATTGCTTGTCAGAAGATCGCAAAAGGTGATCACATGACTCAGGGACATTTCAGCTGTCATAAATATGAGTAATTTGCCAAGCATCCAAATTTTGATCATGTGACCATGGGACACTGCAATGGTTGTAAGTGGGAAAACAGTCATAAGTCACTTTTTTCAGTGTCATTATAACTTTGAATGGTGACTAAAGGAACTGTTGTAAGTCAAGGACTACCTGTAATGGATTTGTCCAACTTTAATCTGTGACCTTTGATTCTCTCTCTTGCAACTTTTCCTTCTTTATAATAACTTTCTTGTAATTATTGTACTCTGTTATTTTAAATAATTTTGTATACATTATTTAGTCATGAATGATGATCCAATATGCCAATTTTTGGAGAGGATAATTCTACAATGGGCAATACCAGTAAGTATAGTGATGGTAATGGCAATGAAGAACTTAAATCTTTTCATGCATTCCCCTGCACTGTTACATTAACAGCCTCTAAAAATAGTCCTTCTTTACAATGAAAATCATTTATCTATGGTTTTACATGAAGTCTTAATCGTTCAGCCATTGCACCACCCTAAATTAGAAAGCTGAGGATGTCAGCATTCCAGAAAACCTGAATTCCAACCAATAACTCAGAGACAGACATCTTCTCAAAGGTTCCTTTCATTAGAGTAGTAAACTGGCACATCTGGGAAATCCCGAATCTGACAGTTCTGGGTTTTCCTTCAATAAATAAAACATTACAAATCTACCACCTGCACCCCTCATTGCATCATATGCTCCAATCACCATCTGTCCCAACATGAGATGTCTCCTCAACCACTCTTCAGCCAGGTGCAGAAATAACATGACCTTGGCTTAGAAGAAGAATGCTATTACGTCTAACCACATATGCTCCAAGAAATTCCCCCCTCTCATTTTCCCAGGCTCAAGAATGTGGCAGTGTGGAAGCGTCTGGTGCTAATATGGCTTCCAAAGCTGACAGAGGGTTAGGTTCAAACCTGAGCATGGTATGATGGGGTGAGCTTCCGTCCTCTACCTACTTCCTGCCAACCTAAGAGTTTGAAAGCATGCAAATGCGAATAGGCATCACTTTGGTCAGAAGGTAACAGTGCTTCGTAGCAGCATGCTGGCCACATGATGTGGAAACATCTTCGGAAAGCACTGGCTTCAAGGCCTTGAAATGGATGTATTTATATTATATTTATATTTATTTATTTGTCAAGCAAGTATTAGATAACAGGTATGAGTATAAGCATGGTTATGAATACATGAAATGGATACAAATAAAAAAAGAAACAATAGGACAGGGAGGGTAGGCACGTTGGTGCGCTTTTGCATGCCCCCTACAGACCTCTTAGGAAAGGGGTGAGGTCAATAGTAGACAGTATAAGGTTAAAGTTTTTGGGGTTTGGGGAAGAAACCACAGAGTCAGGTAGAGTATTCCAGACATTGACCACTCAGTTGCTGAAGGTGTATTTCCTGCAATCAAGTTTGGTGCGGTTTACCTTGAGTTTGTATCTATTGTGTGCTCTTGTATTGTTGGGGTTGAAGCTGAAGTATTCATTGACAGGTAGGACATTGCAGTAGATAATTTTATGTACTATACTTAGATCGGATCGAAGGCCCTGCCCTCTGTAGTCAGCAACAACTAGCAGAGTAAAATACACAGGACTCCTCTATGTTTTTACGTGAAGTAAACATGGTGATCCACATTGTCTTGTTCCATTGTACCTCATAAGTGGCAAACAATTTACAAATACAGCAATGGTTTCAACCAAATTAAAAAGACACTTGATTACAAATATAAACTCTATTTTAAATGGCTATTGGAGCCACAGAGCAGAGTAAAAAATTTGTTAATGAAATCACAGTCTTTAAAAAATCCCAAGAAGCAAGTTATTTAGTAGCAGAATTTATTACCCATCAAAAGAAAAGTCAGACTTTGGGTGAGAAAGTAATCAGGTTAGCATATAAAATAATAGTGAGAAAATCGCTAGGACTAGATGCAGTACAAAGAATTGAAAAGGTTCTACTACCAAACAGTACAAAACAGTATAATACTGTCACATGATGCTGAAGAGGTTTGTGTGATAAACTGAAAAACAAACTTTTCTGTCCGAATTAATGAGCCAACAGATTTCACCAATAAATATCATGTTATGGCATTTATAAATATTTGTAAATGATGGTGAAATTGCCATGAACTTTTTCTACTACAAAGGATTACATGAAACATACAAAGGTTGAGATGTATTTAATGTTTTGACTGCATATCTGGGAAAAAATGTCTGTCTTGGAGGAATCATGTTGGCATCTCTTGATGGTGCTTCACCAATAATTGACTCCATGAAATTTCATTTCCCTTGTAAGAAAAAAATGTCTGATGTTCTCCCAACACACTGCTTTCTTCAGGGACAAACATTGGTATCAAAAAGGTCTGGATGATATTACAAAAATGGCTAGCTTTGTTAAGCAAAGGCCAGTTCACTCAAGAATGTTTTATATGCGTGAAAGCTTGGACAAAAAGCACATAAATCTGTTTCACACAAAAGAGTTTTCAAGAGTGTTTGAGCTGAAGGCAGAATTGCAAGAATATTTTTTTTTATAAAAAAGTTTTTTATTTTTGATACAAACATACAAACAGGACATACAAAACATATAAACCATCTTCCATATATACATACAGTGTGTCAGGTGGTTACAAATCCTTTGTGTCATCCTTTCATATTCATCACTCACAATTTATCAAAAAGAAAATTTCTCATATTATCAATAAAACATTATGTATTTATCAATTATTACTTGTGTACAATTAAACTATTTATTTCATCATATATACGAGATATATTTTTAATCTAAAATTTATGTTATACTTTCATCCAATGGTTATATATATCAACATTATATTTTATATCAGCCTATTATATTTCTATTACAAAATTATATAGTCTATTGCATTACCAAGTCTTTTTATCCAACCATTGATAAAACAAATCCCATATCTTGTAAAATTGTTTATCTTCTTGTTCTCTAATTTCAAATGTCAATTTACTCATTTCAGCACAGTCCATAATTTTCCTAATCACTTCCTCCTGCATAGGTATTTTATCATTCTTCCAATTTTTGGCAAATACAATTCTAGCTGCTGTTAAAACATTTATAATCAAATATTTCAACTCTTTATTGTAGTTATCTGGTATAATTCCCAATAAAAATATTTCTGGTTTCAAGTCTATGTGTTGTTGTATCATTTTTTCCAACCATATGTGGATTTTAGTCCAATATCTTTTTGCATCCGAACAAGTCCACCACATATGGTAATATGATCCAGGTATCTGATGACATTTCCAACATTTATCTGATTTATTCTTAAACATCAGAATTGCAAGAATATTTTTGAGAAAATAGTACAGATAGACATAAACTTATAATCGTTTGTTTAGTCACTGTTCAAAGTTACAACAGCACTAAAAAATGGCTTATGACCATTTTTCACACTTATGACTGTTGCAGCATTCCCATGGTCACATGATAAACATTTGGATACTTGACAACTGGTTCATATTTATGGATGTTGCAGTGCCCTGGAGTCACGTGAATACTTCTTGTGACCTTCTGACAAGCAAAGTCAATGGTAAAATCAGATTCACTCAATAACTGTATTACTAACTTAACAATTACAGTGATTCGCTTAACAACTGTGGCAAGAAAGGGGATGAAATGGAGCAAAATTCACTTATTTATTTATTTATTTATTTATTTATTTATTTATTATTTGGACTTGTATGCCGCCCCATCTCCGAAGACTCAGGGTGGCTCACAGTTTAAAGGACAACAACAATGAACAATTAAAAAAGAATTAAACCACACACAAGCCCAATAATAGCTAAACAAATTAAAATTTAAAATAGTTTAAGAACCACCCCCCCCACCCAGGGAGGAGTTACAGCCCGGATTGGTCGAACAACCAGGTCTTCAAATCGTGGCGGAAGGTGCGAAGGTCAGGGGCCAGACGAAGCCCCAGGGGGAGCTGGTTCCAAAGGACACTTAACACTGTCTCGCTTAGCAACAGAAATTTTGGGCTTCGTTGTGTTTGTATGTCAGGGACTATCTGTAGTCCATATTTTTCTGAGTGCATTGAAGATGGAGAACAGTTGCAGAAACTATCCTACATAGCAGACATCTTTCATTGTATGAAGCAGCTGCACAAGTCCTTGCAAGTCACTTTGCAAGTTTTGACTTCAAGGGACAAGATTCTTGGATATAAAAGAAAACTGAATGTTGGGGAAAATCAAGCTGGAAAAGGAAATATTGGAATGTTTCCACTACTGCTTGTGTTTGATAGTGTGGAAAGATACCAGAAAGTCTCAAATCTATTTGAAAATCATCTGGAAATACTACAAAAGAAAGCTGATCAGTCCTCTCCCTTTGAACACAAATCCATGACAGGGTGAAGGATCCTTTCTCTACATCTTCTGCTCAGCTTGAGAAGTACACTTCAAAGGTAGAGGGAAAATTTTGTCAGCTGCAGTCTGATTGTACACTCAAGATGAGATTCACTGATCTGCTCATGCACCGGTTCTGGATTTCTGTTTCCTGCTATCCTGCTATCCATAGGAAGGTAGTGAACATTGTGCTGCAGTTTTTTTGAACTTCTTAAACATGTGAGTAAGCGTTTTCTTATTTAACATGAATCAAAGCAAGGACAGAAATTCTGTTATTTCTATGGAAGGCGAAATCCATAAGTGCTATCACAAATTTGACACAGAAAACAGCCGAAAAAATTTGGTTCAGAACATAAACAAGCAGAGGTTTCACATTAAAGAGGTAAGCTTCTTTCTTTCTTTCTTTAGCTGAAGAACACTGTTCATGCATACAGGCAAACTTACAAATGAAACAAATGCAATCATTTTGTAACCTCTGTTTCCCTGAGGTCTGAAAAATAATCCAAGGGTTCTTCAGGGTCAGCAAAGTTGAGAAAGGCTGCTTTAAATCAATAGGACAATGCAAACAAAGGAGACAGAGGAAATCTAGCAATAATAACATCCTGACTGGATTTTAATGGTCAAGAGGTTGAACTATTTACAGCAGTCGGGGAACAGGACTAGATATGATTCACAGTTTGTAGGAAAATAACATCCTGAAGGGTATAAACAGGAAGAATTTTAAAGTAAGTATGCTTGTGTTTAGATAACAATCAATTTTAGCTGCATGCCATTTGAGACAATTAATCTCTTAGTTGTAAGAGAAAAATACAGTTTGCTCTGGTGATTAAGGTGCTGGCCTAGAAACCAGGTGATGGTGAGGTGTACTCCCAGCTGAGGGATGCAAAAGTGGGCTGAGTGACTGTGGGCCAGTCACTCTCTCTCAGCTCAACTTACTCACAGGATTGTTATTGTAGGGAAAGGAGGACGAGGAAAGACTATTAGGAGTATTGCATCCAGGTTTGGTCACCACAATATAAAAAAGATGTTGATGCTTCTAGATGTTTCTAGAGTGCGGAGAAGAGTAACAAAGATGCTTAGGGGTCTGGAGGCTAAAACATATGGTAAGACAGGGTTGCAGGAATTCGGTATGTCTAGTTGAATGGAAAGAAGGACTGGGTTGACATGTTAGCAGCGTTCCAATATTTGAGGAGCTGCCACCAAGAAGAGGGGGTCAACTTATTTTCCAAAGCACCAGAAGGCAAGGCAGGAGCAAGGGATGGAAGCTAATCAAGGAAAGAAGCAACCTAGAACTAAGGAGGAATGTCTTGCCAGTGAGAACAATAAACGAGGGAAAGAGCTTGCTTCAGAAGTTGTGGGTGCTCCATCACTGGAGACTTTTAAGAAAAGCTTGGACAGTCATTTGTCTGAAATGATATAGGGTCTCCTGCTTGAGCAGCGGGTTGGACTATAAGACCTCCAAGGTCCCTTCCAATTCTGTTGTTCTATTGTTTGTTTGTTCGTATGTTCACCACATCGAGTTATTTACAAAAAAAATAATGCAGAAAAAAGAAAAAAAAAAGAAAAAAAAAGAAATCCAATAACTAAATAAATATGTTGGAATGGCCATGGAAAAGCAGGGAAAAGAAACTGAAGAGAACATGATCAAGGAGAAGGAAAATATGGAAGAACACTTGGCCTTTTGTAAAACCCAAGATGGCCTGGAGTAAAACAAGGGAAAAGAGAAGTGTTTTTCCTTTCCTTAAAGTAATGTAGGATAGAGGAGAGTTACAGGAATGTAACATAAAGTTTCCATAAGGGCATAATTCGTAGCCAACCTGGTAAATAGTCATCAACCAAATTTATCTACGTGTGTCAATTTTATATTTTGAAAAATCTGAGCATGATGTTCCTTGACTTTTATTGCTAGGGTTTGCGAACTCTTTGCATTTTGGGTTACCAGGATAGACTCATCAGGGTAGCACAGCTTTGTCTTTCTTCCTCCAATTTTAAAATCATGTTCATCTTCTTCCAATCCCTCTTTCCTCAATATATATTTGACATAAAGGTTGAATAAACAAAGGAAGAGCAGACAGCTTTGCTGCACTCCTTTCCCAACCTGGAGCCAGTCTATTTAGCCATGTTATATCCATATTGGGGCTTCCTAACCTATATACAAGTCTCTCACAAGGACAATGAGAGGGCACTGAACTGGCTTCCGCACCCTTTTTTTTTTTAATTACATTTATATGCCGCCCTTCTCCGAAGACTCAGAGCGGCTTACAATTTTTGGAGCACAACCCAATGCGCTCAGCAATAGCCTTCATTCCATTGTATATGCCTGCTTATTACTAATAGGCTGGGTTGTTCTGTTCTGGGGGGATGTGCTTTGTCTTTGCCATCTGTTGCTGGGTTGTGCTGCTCGGCAGGCTCTTGCTATATGCCCCCGTCGGTCACAATGCTGACAAATGGCATCATGGAAATGGCATACTGATCGTGGATGGTTTCCTTCACCCCCAGAGCACCAGAATTCCTTCTTCTTCTCGCTCCTTGTTTTTCAGATTCCTTTCTGAACAAAGTTGGTTCACTTCCTCATCGTTTTCATTGGTCTCGGACTCGGACTCGATGTCCTCGTGGTGGGTGGTGGAGGTTTCTTTCAGCGGTTGCTGGGGTGTCTTATTCATTTTCCACATGGTGGCTGCTGATTTCTGGGATGCTTCCATGGCCAATGCTTCTTCTATTATTATTATTATTATTTATTTAGACTTGTATGCCGCCCTTCTCCCGAAGGACTCAGGGCGGCGAACATACAAAAAGAACATATACAATAAAAATAATTGAATAAAAACAAGTCTAAATTACAAAGAACAGCTAAAACGATAAAATTACAATGATAAACAAACTATTAAAACTACCCGCCCCCATGGTCAATCCAGGCCGGCCTGCTGAAACAGGTCTTCTTCAGGTCTCGACGAAAGGAGTGGAGATCATGGCCTCCTTTAGAATTATTTTGGGTTTCGTTAGCAGGCGGCTTTGCAGTGTTAGATCTCGGAGCCCCAGGACTACGCGATCTCTCATTGCTTCGTCCACATTTAGGAACCCGCAAGCTCCGGCGATGTCCCAAAAGTTCGCGACAAAATCGCTGATACTCTCTCCTTCCTTTTGGTCTCGGCAACAGAATTCATGCCTTTTGACTAAACAGGAGCTGGGGAGGCTATAGTGTGCTCTCAGAATTCTCTCCAAATCCAGCTAGGCCATCATTTTTACATCATTTGGCGTGGATAGTGCTTTGGCCATCTTGAACACTGAGGGCCCGCAGCGTGTGAGGAAGGTCGCTCTCTTCATTTGTTCCAAAATGTTCAGAAGGTCGCTTCCTTCTAAGAACATGTGGAATCGGTCGACGTACGATTCCCAATCTTCTGTCCCAGTCTTCGGTGTGGGTAGGGTATTTGTTCTGGCCATTTTCGAACAGTTGCCGTCAAACTTAATCTGCCACGTGCTTGCTGGTCTGGTCTCAGAATCCCACCTTCGTTGCCAGTGTGAGATCTTGGGTACAGATGACAAGGGGCTCCAGCTCAGTCAACTCTATTTTATTCTCTACAGGAAAGAAGGCACAAATGGCAGCTGCGGCACCTCTTTATATAGCCGAGTTAGCTGCGGCTCCGACCGGTGACGCCTGTTTGATTTTTCCCACTCGGTCGATTCCACCAATAGGAGGTAAGTGTGCTAATATCTAACAATTGGCCTGTAGGTTGATCTCCTTCAGTTCATTAGTCAATATGTCATTCCCAGATTTGCTATCACAGCTTGGTTAAAACTTTTATTGATATTTTTTTCTGCGACTTGCCCTATTTCAATGGATATTACATAACTTCCCGTAACTTTCCAACTTTGAAATAACTGGAATGCCAATCTAATTTTATCTTCTAGTGCTTGAGGTTCTTGTAACTAGAGAATAATTTCTGAGGTACACATAAAAATGAATCCTCCTAAAAAGAAATTTGTTTGAATCTCTACTTCTTCACTTATGGGATGTCGGAGAGATGGGCTGGATGTTAGCTCTCTTTCCTGAGGAGACCTTTCTTCCCACTCTTATTGTTATTATGTTTATTTATTTATTTTTATTTTCAGAGTCAACAAAGATGGAGGGGCATGAAAAACTAATAAGTGAATGGTTATGTAAGGCCCAGACCCTCTCCCCTTCAAACGATAAGAATGAACTTCTGAAAACTGGGTATTTCAAAAGGAATTCTTTATTGAAAAGGAAGTTATCCAGGCACTAGTCAAAGCAGGGTCTAATATGACACCAGGCATGCAGCATAGATAAAGGGAGTTAGAACCCTTCCTCTTAGTTTGATGTGGATTTCGTCAATACAAAGAAGCAATATGTTAATTCCTCCCCCCTTTTCTGGGAACGTAGTTGAGAAGCGTTTCCCAGGAAGTTTCTTTTGGAACTGGAATTTTGAAAGCCCCTTCTCCTCTTGCTATCTCTCCAAGAAGTGACCAGTTTCCAGGCATCTGTGCTGCAGTCCCCAGCTGTATATCAGGTGCAAGTTATACAGATTCAATACAAGAATTAAGATATTCAGGTTACATCAAAAAGGATTACTTGTACCAACTCCCCCCCCCCTTCTTCTTCCATTGAAGAATGGCAGATACACGGATCAGGCAGGTTAGGTGACTTGTTAGGTAGGCCTGTTGTATTATTCCAAGGTCAAAGAAATCCTTTGCAAAGAAATAAAGTTATATCTTTCAGTATTCATCATCTTATTCAAAGGAAGGAATTCAGAAGTTAAGAAAGCATTTTACTGTTTACAACAACCTGAGATAATATTTTTGCATTAAATTATCCCCTTCTTTTCCTACATGTCCCCCCCCCAAAAAAAACCCACCAGTAAAATAGGAAAAATAATTGTTCTTTAATTTGTTGGAACAGAGGCAACTGTTTGTCCTCACTCATGATGCTGACACACATTAGTAGAAGTATAATACATTTCCTGGGAAATATATTGTTAAATCAATTGTTATTTTTTTACCCTACACTCTTTAATAATCTAAATTAAATGATTGACATGCAGATTCAAGAAAGCCAATCTTTTAAATAATTTAATAAGATGGAAATAATGACTCTGGGCTCAGACTTGGGATATCTGGCCAATTCAGCAAGCTCTGTTTCTATCTGATGAAGTGAGCTGCTCCTCAGGAAACCTTATGCCCCTAATAAAGCTGGTTAGGCCTGAAGAGGATATGGAACAGTGTCTATTCTATTGCATAAAATAACACAGCTCTTTATTGCTACTTCCATAGGCTGAGTTATGCATCAAGCTGCTTAGTATCAGGCAGTTCCACATAAATTATTCTGACTAGTCTAGTTTCTTATTTGGGAGTTAAATTCAGCATTACTGAAACCCAAATTTCACCTTATATGCTGCTGTGATACAATGAAATGATTAGATTTGACAATAGGGAGACCCTATTGCCAATAACAAACTCCCAATGTCCCGTGCGCTCCCATAGAGAGGGCCTTCTCCAGATACCATCGACACAACAATGTTGTCTGGCCGTCCCCAGGGGTAGAGCCTTCTCAGTGGGAGCACTCACCCTATGGAATCAATTTCCCCCGGGGCTCCAGACAGCCCCTGACCTCTGCTCCTTCCGCCGTGAGTTAAAAACCTGGCTATTCCAGCTAGCCTACCTGGACTGAGGGAGAATAGGAAAGGGTTCTGAACATATCCTAAATTGTCCTAATCAGTAGTGAGACCTCGACTCATCAATTCGTCTGTCTGATTGTATTAAATCCTATTTTGATTGTAAGCCGCCTTGAGTCCCTCAGGAGATAGGGCGGCATATAAATCGAATAAATAAATAAATAAATAAATTTATTTATATCAGTTTATAATATTCATTTTGCGACCATGATTCTGACCAACAGATATTGGATTTAAAGGCAATAAAAGTCATCATCATCAGTTACACAATAATAGTATATATACAATACTAGCAGGGCACCCGTGCTTCGTTACGAAACTATGTGATCAGGCAAGTTTTTAGGGAGGAAAATAAGGGGGAGAAATTGTGCCTCTGCCTACCAGCATGCATCAGTATTCATCTGGCTAGCATCCTGTCAGTGTGTGAGAGAGTTGAGGGCTGTTTGGAAACTGAAACCATATTTACTGTGTGAGCAAGAAGGAGACAGCAAGGAGCCTGGGCATGGCTTAGCTCAACTGCAGTTGGAGGACATTTATTTTCAGGTGGGGAGGGGGAGTAGAACTCCTTAGCATCAGAGTGTGTTAATAATAATAGTGGAAATATTTATTTATTTATTTATTTATTTATTTATTTATTTATTATTTAGACTTGTATGCCGCCCCATCTCCGAAGACTCGGGGCGGCTCACAATTAAAACCAAAACATAACAATAAATTAATTTAAAACAATATTAAATAGTCACAAGTCTAATTTAAGTTAAAACCCCAGTATACCATTTAAAATTTAACCCTCCCCCCCAGGAGATCAGCCCAGCCCAGCCTGTTCGAATAGCCAGGTTTTCAGGTCGTGGCAGAAGGTGCGAAGGTCAGGGGCCAGGCGGAGCCCCATATTAATGCTCTGATGGTCATTTTGAAAAATCCTTTCTTAAGTGAGCACCTAGAAGCCAAGAACAACATACGTGCCAAATTTCAAGTTTGTAGGCTTTACGGTTCTGGAGATTTCATGATGATACGTGAGTGGTATTTCGCTTTTATGTATATAGATTCCACAATGATGTCCCCTCTCATTGTCATCATCACCAACAAATTATATCTGGAGAAATGAAGGCTGCTGCTGAGGCCCCATCATGATATTCCCTATCCTGTGGTGGACCCGCCCCTGCACTTTGAATGTCCGTCCTTCACCTCTCTGGCTTCAAAAGAAGCATCCATTGTACTTCTGGATAGCAGAAAGAAAGTGCTTTGCCATTGGATGTGGTGGGTGAGAAGGCTGTGTAAGGGTTCAGCGTAGAGCTGAAGGGGAGGAGCTGGACTTTACTACCACTGCAGCACATCTTGGGACTCTCATCCTGCCACTTTAGAGCACTGCACCAGGTACAAGGTAACCAAGAAATTGGTTCCAACTGCAGTTGAGCTAAGCCATGCCCAGGCTCCTTGCTGTCTCCTTCTTGCTCACACAGCAAATACTGTTTCAGTTTCCAAACAGCCCTGAACTCCTTCACATACTGACAGGATGCTAGCCAGATGAATACCGATGGATGATGGTAGGCAGAGGTACAATTTCTCCCCACCCTTTTTTTTTTTACTTTTAGTAATAAATGTGGTGGTAAAAGTTACACATCCCGTCCCTGCCCCCAATACACATGTGTGCTGCAATCACTACCAAACCTAAGAAGTCCTATTTGGTAATGTTAGAATTTGGTGAGCCGAGTTTGAATCACAATATTAATTTCATTTGTTAAAATGATAAAGTATAAAAAAGGCCTGCCTTAAATAGTGACTGTATTTATTATTAAAATTGAGAAAATGAGTTCCTTTAATAACCCATTTTAACATTATATATAATCTAGCCTAAGAGTGTTTAAGACAAAAGAAAGAAGAGGGAATGATGGAAGATGTGGCAAGAAAATGAAAATAAATATGGATCTATTACAAACTCACTTACATTTCCAAAACAAGTTTCTATATCCTGAAACTCTAGTGTAAGCTGCAGAAAGATATGAAAAGACTAGGAATATCTTTAGGGTCTGTTTTCAAAGGTACATATTTTTTCCAGGAGATTACTTATACTTGTACTGGTAATTTAATTTCTATTGTATTAGCACTGACACTTTAAATTATTTAACAAGATATATTGTTAGCAGGATATTCACAAAGTTAGACCCGTAGTCCTATAAATGTTTTGGTCTGCTGGATGGAAAAAGTGTGTGCTTTCAATAGATTCATTCTGTTAACAGGTATTCTTTTAAATGGATTCTACTGTAATAAAATATAAGGTTGGGTAATGAGATGGAAAATTGCTAACCACACATTAGGTAATTACAGTGTTTTTGTCCAAATCAATTTTGTCAGACAATAATAAATCTAAAGAATAGATGTCTAGTCTACATTTTATAGACATAAGTAGAATATTATTTCTGTGAAGCTATTTTTCAATTGGCTTCTTGGCCATCAGTGTTGGGAAAAATTGTCAAAAGCTATTTTTTAATAACCTAAGAATATATAGAAAGGATAATGGGAAATAAAAATCCCAAAAGCATGGAGTTCAGAGTATGTATCTGCTCTGAACTCTTTTACAATTATACTCACAACTGGTACTTTCATGATATGTCACAAGAGAAACAATTTCATTCAACCTCAACTGTGTTGCTTATGTACAGATTTAGGAGGTAATGCCACTGATTTTTCTGAGATTAATTCAAGTTTACATCAACTGAGCAATTTGCAGAAAATGCAAGATCACGTAATCAGGTCCCTGCAGAAGGTCTGTTCACCATTTCTTTTCTGCCATATGGAATGACCTACTATTGAATAGGTTTCTAAAGACTGGTCTTTACTATATGATATCCCATTCCCCAAAGCTAAACCAAATTCTAAGAAATTGTTTGACAAATGGGAAAAAAAAGACTATTTAGGGTATCATTCTCCACTTTGCCACCCTTTGGACATTTTGAACAATAGCTACCATCCATGCCAATGAGAATTCCAGATCTTGAAATCCCAATATATCTGATGAGCTTCAAATTGTGTGAGGCTATGTCAAAGCATTACCTCCAGTTCCTAAACTGTTCAGATGATTAGAAGATAGCATAGCCAATGATATCTATAACTTTCATTTATTCAGTAGAAAGCATGATGGCACATTATATGAATACTTAGAAATTACATCGACTGCATGCTCCATTGCCTCGGCTGACAGCCAATCAGAGTGCAGGGTTTTCCCGCACTTTTTAACCAATGCTTTCAAACACTTTACAAGAACAACCAATCAATTCAAATTCTGCATACATAACAATAATGATAGCATTTTATGTGAATTTGACTATCAACAACAATAATAAAACCAAGCTCCACCCATATAACCCAACTTACCATAATGATTAAGTTGCTCTAATATTTGTATATTTTGACATTCAGTTTATATTGTTGGAAACAATGCTGCCACTGATGAGGAAGACATTAAATCAACCCATTAGATCTGCCCCATTATCTTTCATTCATTATGTTGGAACTGGAAATATCTTCAGATACATGGTATTAGATAATTTTACACTGTTTCTTCAAGGGTGAATTAGTCATTTTAGTAGTTGATATTATTCTGTGCAAAAGAAGTATGTGTTGTAGCAAAGACATTGCTGAAAACAGAAAGGGAAGGCTTGAAATAGAAAGTTTAAACAACACACAAAAAAGTATGAACATTTTTTAAAAAATCTTTAGAAAGAAGTATTGTTCAGATTAAATTGTAGCCATTTCACCTCAATCAGAAACAAATGACTAAGTGTGTCCATGCATCTGCATAATAGCATATCCTAGTAAATGAAAATCAAGAATACAGGCCTTAAGAGATAACATAAAATGTGATATTACAAATATTAAGTCCTCTGCAAATAATTCCTAACATATGAACAAAATTAAATTAGGCAGCCTGAAGCTGCAAGATGGGAAACATTAATTTCTCTCCCTAATGTCTCCTTAATATATGCTTCCAATACATGATGGGGATTTATTTTTAAATAATGGTATTGCACCACCAGCTGACCTTCATGTCTACTTCAATACGCATACAGAATGAAAGTACCAGAAAGGTATTTTTTCCCAGTGTCCAAGGAAAACTCCTTGAAGAATATGCCTGAAAAGTAAACTTTTGGATTTCTACTTTAAACAATAAATATGAGAGTTGATTCACATCCATTTGTAAATATTTTTTTCAAACCTGGCAACTTTTAAGATTTGTGGAGTTCAACTCCCAGAGTCAGCCTGCTGGCTGGGAATTCTGGTAGTTGAAGTTCATTAATCTTAAAGCTACCAAGTCTGAAAATACTGATTTAAATTGTTTATTTTGAGGCAGAGATGTGGAGCTCCAATTACAGGTGAAACTCGGAAAATTAGAATATCGTGCAAAAGTTCATTTATTTCAGTAATGCAACTTAAAAGGTGAAACTAATATATGAGATAGACTCATTTCATGCAAAGCAAGATAGGTCAAGCCGTGATTTGCCATAATTGTGATGATTATGGCTTACAGCTCATGAAAACCCCAAATCCACAATCTCAGAAAATTAGAATATTGTGAAAAGGTGCAATATTCTAGGCTCAAAGTGTCCCCCAAAGACTCATAAGATAAATTCTAGTTTAGCATCATTTGGAAAGAGAAGCTGACAGTATAATTCCCTACCAATATTTTTCCTTTCAGTCTGGCTTTCTTTCTTACTTTATAATCTCCAGATTCTTCAAATTTCTCTGCAGTACTTTTTGGTCATTTTTGAGTTTTGCATAAATTGATAGAGACAATCTAATATGACAGCATTTATTTTCTTCATTATGCTAGGACAATTAATTAGATAGTTTTAGACATAAAATTGTAATTGTGATTCTTTGGTGTCCAGTTCTGTTATGAAGCACTCTACTATGGTGGTGCATGAAAACTTTTTGATTCCTCTTTGGCTGCCTTTGATTGGCGTCTTTTTATATTTCTTTCGACCATAAGAATCGTTTTTTCCTTCCAAACTTCGAAAACTGCTTAAGTTATTGAATCAAGAAACAACTAAGGGTTATGCCTATAAAACAAACTTTTCAGTGGAATGTCTTGTTTGGATCAAGGATTATATTCATTTTTCAATTGAATGAAGCATTTGAAAAAAAGATAAAATTATAAAGCAAAAACTAAACAGATGAATTCCAAAGTAAGGTTTCAAATTATATTAATTTCATTCATAAATAAATATCATTTTGAATACTTTCCATTTGTCAGATTTTCTCAGGTTGTCTTCCCCTGCTCATGATTTTAGCATTAAGATAGTCTTTTACTTTTCATAAATCCAAAAATAGTCCGTTCACGGATAATGATTTTGGGTTTTTTTTTGCATTAATGACATTTCATCACACAAATAAGATTTATGGTATAGTTTATTTCTGATGTGTCATGAAAATTATCAGCAAACAGTTTCAGAAATATTCTAAAACTGGATATTGTTCAGGGTTCCAACTTATGCCCTAATGAAAGCAGGAGCCTCAAGCAAAGTTTCAAGAAAAATCCAGTTGTTTATTAGGAGCAACCTGTTGGTATGGACCTAGTGAAGCTAGCTCTGACCCCACTCAGTTCGCGCCTTGCCTTTGACCCTGTTTTCCGCTATCCCCAAGGTGTGTCATCAGTCACATTCCCCAACGAAGCAATTTTGCGGGTCGTAGAAGTCACTCCCTCTGTCCGTTACTGGTTTCTGTGGAGATGGCCTTGACTTTGGCCAGCTAGGATATGTGTTGTTTTGATTAAGGTGCAAATTCCTCGATGCAGATGTGAGGCTCAGTTCCCCATTCTCGGAAGCAGGTTAGGGAAGCTTCACGAGTTAACGGATATTTTCTTTAGTGCATTTTAACTAATGTTTTCTTTGTTGTATTTTAATCCCGTTTATTTTTTAGAATTACATTTGACAAAAAAAACATTGCCTACTCTACATTGCCTACATTTGACAAAAAAGACACTGCCTACTCTAAACCTGGCCATAGGTTATTTATATTATTCCTCTTCAAAAAGTTTCCAAAGCAAAAGATCCCCCTTCATCTCTTCTACCTGATACACATACACACACACACACACACATACACACATAAATAATGCTATATAAATATTTACTGTCTCTTATTAAACTGAAGAATGATTTTTTTCCATTTTCAAATTTTATAGCTGGGTTAACATCCAAATGATCAAATTCAGACAAAAAGTTTTTTAAAAAAACTTCAGCTGTTTCTTTCTAAAGACTATTGTTATTATTGTTTTCTTTATATCAACAGTCAACTAAATAGTTGCACATTTATTTGTTTGACAATTATTCAAATTTATATAGCCATCCATCTAATGGGTGGCATACCATAGTTAATTTTGAAACAGTACATATATAAAAAAACAGGAATATCATCACGACAAGTGGATATAATTCAAACTAATATATATATATATATATATATATATATATATATATATATATATAAATTCCAAGCAGAGAAAGAGAAAGTGAGTACATCCCTTAGTGTAGTCATTTAAACAAGTTTCCGGTTCCTTGGGATCCTCAAGACTGATGTTAAAACCAGGTCTTGACAGGTCCTATTGAGAGGTGGTATTCAGCAGGTTCTGACCAGTTCTGGAGAACCGGTAGTGGAAATTTTGAGTTGTTCAGAGAACCAGCAAATATCACCTATGACTGAAGATTTTACAGTATCCTTCCCCTGCCGCACCCATCAAGCCATGCCCACAGAACCGGTAGTAAAAAAATTTGAATCCCACCACTAGTCTTGTTACTGTTAGATACCTGCTTCAGAAGTAAACTTTACATGCTGAGAAATCTCAAAGGGACCATTTTACCTAACAAAATAAAATAAAAACCAAAACACTCAAATGAGATTTCCCACGAGCAGAAAATGAACTCTGAATAGTGTCAGGAAGCAGCATAATTAGATCATTTTAAAAAAAACCCTTCCTACTTCCTACTGTCAAACAGGTAACAATTTGTGCCCTTTTGTGTTGAAAGGCATCTGGTCTCTACACAAGAAAAAGGTAGAGCAAAAATAATGTGATAAACTGAACAGATGGACTGTCAGTGAATGCATTTCATGTGCCATTACCAGCAGGAATGTGAAGAAATAAACCTGGGGATAATAAAAGACTCATGATGCTCTGAAATATTGTTTTTTTTTAATGTGAAGGACATGAGCTTGAACACAAGGTGGATGTAAGTGGGCATGCTGACAATTATTGCATTTTTGTATGAAAAAAAGTTAAAAACAAAAATGCTTCTTAGTATTATTAATGAAAGCTCTGATGGATTACATTAATTTTCAAATTTGATGACATTAACATATGTGGACTTCGACTCCCAGAATTCCACAGCCAACACGCTGATTAAGTAAGGGCCTATTTCATTCTTAAAAGGAAGCAGTCTTGAAGAACTCTTCAATTTCACCAATATTTCATTCATTTATACACAAAATAATTTCTATTGTATTATTTTTATCTTTATCAAGATGGCAACTGGCGATCTATGTGCTGCCTGCCTGCCCCTTCTATCTGCAGCACCCATAATCTTGTAGCATTGAATTTTGGCAACAAATGGCTGACCAAAAGATCAGAACTGAATATTGTGAGATTCTGTAAGATACTCCTTTTCAGTTTGATGAGGAAGCACTTATGAGCACCAAGTTTGATTTTCAAACCATCTACATAGAATTATCGTGTTATCCAGCTCACAATAAACAGGCTTGCTAATGAAGATGCTTAGCGTAGCTCCCCACAATTTATTAATGAATTTACCTCATCAAAATATAAGGATCTGGCAAAGCTTTTCAAGAGAACTCCATGTTGATCTCTGGCAATAATGGCATTGTTTTCCAAGTGCTTATACAATCATCCCAGATACCAAAATCAAAATGAGTATAACTTCCATAATCCCCCCCTTTTTTCCCCACCTGGAGACAAGAGCTACATTTGGTTACCTCCAATTATCTGGTGCCTCATTCATTTTCCAGGATTTCTCAATGGATAATGCATAAAGTTTCAACCTGAAGATCAATAAATTCTATCAATACCATAAGATGAAATTTATCTTATCCTGGAGAGCTCATTAAATAAGCATATTCTATGCTTTTGCCAGTTTCAAGATTCAATCTTGGTGGGGCAGAAACTCTCTTGTTGAAGAAAAGAAAATGGAATTAAAATAGGGATTGGATAAGCTGCTTTTGTGCTTTGAAAAGTTATCATTTTTATTAAGTGGTGCTCGTCTCTTTTTCCCAATTTGAATATATTTGAAAGAGTCCTTTTTGTTGCTCCTAAAATCTTTCACCAACTTTAATTCGCTCAAAACTTTAGACTTTTTAACTCCATCTCTACAATTCTATGCTAATTCATTATACTCTTCCTTGACCTCTCTCATTCCACTTATTTTTGTTTTTAAAGATTAACTAAGATTTTTATATTGACACATTGGCTTTTCCTGTGCAATCCTTCTTTTTCCTCATTTGTATTGCTTTATTGTATTTATACACACACACACACACACACACACATAATGTTTCTGGAAAGAGACAGGGAAAGTTGCAAATGGTAATCAAGTGATTGTGGAGCACTGCATTCTATCATTTGAATTTTAAAAAGCTGTATGATTTATCACAGAAACAGATCCTGTGTTTGCAAGAAACATTCATTATTTAATTCAATATGGAAGTGAACTATAACTAGATAATTACATCATCTACAAATAAATACATTAGATGTTTTGGTTTTACTTTAATACCTTGAATATTCATATCTGAAGTTTAACATTTTAATAAGTCAAGCAAAACAAAAGGTAGCAGGCATTTTTATGAAATATAAATGTGAAATTATGTTCATGTTATATTTTCAATATCAAATATTTAGAAATTTGCTTTACTTTCATCATTGAGCGGCAAAAAAATGCCACCTGCATTTGCCATTTCTCTGCCAGGTGTCCAAATTGTGCTAATTTATTAGGAAGACACTAGTAATGCTTAAATTTTGAAAGGGGATGGAGAAAAGAGCAAGATACATGCAGAGTGGGTCACCATTGTATTACCTAGCATTAGAACTGACATTGATATTGCTACTAAACTAAATTGTGCTTTCTGAAAAAAATGGTAAGCCAATTACTTGTACTAAATTTACCATCAATTCAGACAAAAGAAAGGTAAAATAAGTTTCAAAGTGTCTAACATATATTTCTCAGCTCAATTCATCTTCTTTTATATTAGAAGATGCTGCAGTGTTTGGACAGATCACAGCATGGGGTCAAAAGTTGACTACTACCTTGCAAGAAAATTCAATATATCTAGCAATGTTTTAGACATAGCATATATATTGTTTAGACAAGGAACACGAAAATGTTGGTCCTTTTTCCCCTTAGAAGTGAGGTGTGCTTGACTGCAATATTGCTGAAATTTCCAATGTATTATTTTGAGCACCAACACAGGCATATCATTATAATACTGCAATATGATTTTTTTAAATGAATATATTGGCATGACTGCTAAAGAACATAAGTGCCAATATCACCAGGTATATCTTCTGTAATGTGGATTCTAAACTGACCTGATCTAAGCTGAAGTAATCATGCATACTGTATGATTGTGTTTTTTTCATAAAGAAATAACACAGTATAAAGAGGATATTTGACTCGTACTCTTTGGAAATTTGAGTTCCAATCAGGAAGCTGGGAATAATCCAAGTAATATCTTAAGATACAGCATATGACCAGCAATATGGGAGTTTTTTTTAGTAAATCCATGTTGATCATAGCCAAAATATTTAGTTCTTGTAAAAGTGACTTAATGTGCTTGTTATTCTGCCTTATGCTTCATTACTATATAGATGCTTTTGCAAGATGTTTTCCATAATCTATGCATTTTATCATTAAATCTCTATATTTTATCATTTTTTCTAATTCTTTTTTTCAATTCTTCAATCCCTGACTACTTCCACTTCAACTAAAATTACTTTTTCCATTTAATGCTACATTTAGTATTTTGGTTGTAGATGTCAATCAATTTGCATATTAAAACATAACATTCTGCATATTAGGGGAAAAAATCCTATAAATTTGAACACATACTTTTCATCATTTTTTTTCAATATTGTAAATTATTTTTGCACATATGCTAATGGAACATAAAGACTAATCTGTCATGATGCTTAAAGTCTGAATAATTTTGTTGTATTAATCACTAATTACGTGATCCATGGTTTCAACTTTTTCTTTACAAAACCTGCTTTTGCTGCTTTTTAATATCTGATGTTATGTTTGTTGTATTTACCAGAAATCTTTATAAAACAAAAGCTAGTTTGTTCAAAATGCTGATTTTGTCAAAAATTATTGATAATGTCAATATTCTATCTTTATATTCCTTGATTTTCTTTGAAATATCTCTGATTCATTTTTTTAATTCTCTTGATCTTATTATTTTCAAATTTCTTTCCTTCAAATTGCTGGTACCAGGTTGTAATTCACTGATATTTCTTTCAAACTGATTTTTCCATTTTGGTGTTTCATTTTGTTGCTTTAGTTTTACAGCATTTATTTTTCTCCACCAAGACCTGTCAGTATGGTCATATCTATCAGTAGCTAAGCTACCATCAGCTTAGCTTCTAGAATTACTGAAACACCCATGCCTTACTATGATCAGGTGATGGTTTATGAGAGCATTATTTATTTAACTGTCTGTCTCTCTTAGTCTCTTAGTGACTTTTTTATTTTTATTTTTTATTTTTAATTACATTTATATGCCGCCCTTCTCCGGAGACTCAGGGCGGCTCAGCAATAGCCTTCATTCCATTGTATATGCCTGCTTATTACTAAGCGGCATTTTTACAAGGTCAGCTAATTGCCCCCAACAATCTTGGGTCCTCAATTTACCTACCCCGAGAGGATGGAAGGCTGAGTCAACCTTGAGCCTGGTGGGATTCGAGCCTACAGCAGTTGTAGGCAGCTGGAACTTAAGTGCAGGCAATTAACAGCCTGAGCCACCAAGGCCCAAGACTTGTTTCAAATATCAGGGGGGGGAATCAAAGCTCACAGTTCTTCAGGTCAAATCCACTTCTGATTACACAGAGTCTTATTCTTTTCACCAATATGTAGTAGTTCTAGCCTGAGAGGATTGTTGACTTGCTATTGGTATAACATAAGTGAAAAATCACAAAACCTTTTGTAATCTCAGCATCCTAATCAGGAGCCCACAATAGTTGGATATGAAATTTTCAACACCTTTATGAGAATTTCAATATGTTAATGAGTCAAGTATTGCATCCTTTAAAAGTACCCTATCATAAATCCAGGTTATTTTTAACCATTTTATTAGAATATTAAAGATCAAAATGGAAACTACCCCCATTTCTCTAAAAAGAAAAGGGGATTGCCATCCCAAACAGAAAAATAACCAAACTCATCCCACTTGCCTCTTGTTGTATCACAATTCTACTGGCCACAGACCTTCATCCTTCAGGCAAAAAGCAGATGAAATATGTTCTCTATGTCAAAAAAGATTCCTTGGCCTTATCCTAAGAACTATCAGAATAGTTCCTTTTTTTAGACTGGTACATCTTTTGTACTGGCAAAGTTGTACAATTCTATCTTACCCAACAGGGATAATATGTTGATGTTCATGACAGTTTGTCAAGCTGTACCAGTCTTCTTGTAGCGCTACCAGTTTCCTTATTCTGCTTAGTTTTGAAGGTGGCAAATACATCATTATAAAGAGAGAGAGAAAAGGGGAAAGCAATGTGTCACAACCTTTAAATTTATTGCTGAAATATTCTTTTTTTGCCTGGAATTGCAATTGAATAAAACTTAGCAAAGCTCTGTAAATATTTAACATAATCATTGCCAAAGCACAGTACAATCCTATGCTTCCTCTATTTCATATGTCCACATGATCATGCCATTGTAAACCACAATAACTATTTAAGGGGGCCAGAGACAGAGGGCAATGGCTAAATATTAACTTAGTTTTCTTGGTGCCTTAGTGATGGAACAACTATATTTATGTTGTGCTTTTTCTGATGACAGACGGAATCATGGCCATCCTTCCAAGAAGTATTAGACTATAGACTGTAGTCCAAGATTTTTTGACCTGGCTGACTGCAATCAATGACAATTGGACATTAAATCATCCACTGGCTCTGGCATTCATGAAGAGTGCTCTACCCAAATCGCTTTCATGAAATATACTATGCTAACATGTCATGCTGTAATTGAGGGGTCCAAGCTAGTTTTTCTTTGACATAATTTCAACACAGTTTAAGATGTCCTACCACTTAAAATGTGAGCAATCACTTTACCATTTCTGCCATGTTCTTCTTCCAATGGTTGCCTGAGGGAACTTTTTTCTTCAAAGTTATACACTGGGCAAGCTGGCAAGAGAGTATCTGGCCAGGGAAATTAAACTGTTCCAGGGTTAATTTTGTCACAGTGATTCACTGTGACAAGGGAGGCTTTCAAAGTAAGACAGAAGATCAGGAACTAGCACACTCCTTTAAGCACTTTTTTTTAAAATTACATTTATATGCCGCCCTTCTCCAAAGACTCAGGCTGCTTACAATTTTTTTGGGATACAACCCAATGCACTCAGCAATAGCCTTCATTCCATTGTATATGCCTGCTTATTACTAAGCGGCATTTTTACAAGGTCAGCTTATTGCCCTCAACAATCTTGGGTCCTCAATTTACCTTCCCCGAGAGGATGGAAGGCTGAGTCAACCTTGAGCCTGGGATCTGAGCCTACAGCAGTTGTAGGCAGCTGGAACTTAAGTGCAGGCAATTAACAGCCTGAGCCACCCAAGGCTGACCCTTGGTGACCCAAGGCTTAACTGACCCTTCAAGGTATTTCTTGGTCTGGAGAAAGGAGGAATCCTGTGCGTATCTTCGAAGCTTTTATCCCATTTTGAAATAACATTTTCTGGTTTCAATTCTCATCCAAGAAGCTTCATCAGCTCTCCATCTCCCTCTGCAAAGAAAAACCTGAAAGTCCAGTTGCCTCTTGAAAATGCACCTCTGGGACACCCAAGACCTGGATGACTGAGAATCTCCATAGCCATTTCAAAAAAAAAATTTAAGAGTGAGTCATGGGCAGAGAAAAGGCAGTGCTCCTTGGAGCACAGGAAAACACTCGCTTTTTATCATTCTTCCTAAATTTTGTCTCATCTGCAAGTTTGCTTGTTAAAAGTTTGTTTTTCTTTTTCAATGTGGAAAAGCATTGAAATCATTGTGTTATGGTTACAAATCCAGCACTACCAAAAGCATACATGTTCATTCCTTAAAAGTTAAGAAATAAAATAAAAACAACATTTAAATTTAAAAGAAAGGAATAAGAATTGTGGCAATCAGGTGAGTACATTCAGTACTGAGCATCATTAATAAAAGTGTGGCACAAGAAACTTAACTTCATATGCATTGTGGACATAACGGGGGGGACCTTAAAAATTGTCATTGTGCCTCAGGGAATCAGTTGGTAGAAAGGCATTAAGAGTAGATCTATTGGCACTGTAATCAGAAGAATATTAGAATTATATAGCCAAAAAAATCTACATTGGCAAGAGAAGATGCAATCTTTCATTGATATTTGATCTAAACTTGCAAATGAGAATTCTTAACATCTGGGATTCAGCAAGTAAAGATTAAAAAAGAAAAATTGGAGCTCATTAAGGGTAAAGTCCCATCACTCTATTAATCTATAGCCAGGATCTACTGAAGCCTACATTAAAGCCAGAAGCTAGGAAACCTACAATATGAGTAATGAGCACTGTACATTGGTAAAATTTAGCTTCTTCACTGGTTGTTTAGTGTCTTTGGGATTTAGCAAAAGTAAATCTTATTTAATGCCAATGTACTCATTATTTGAAGCCATCGGCTGAACAAAAAGAATCAAGCCAACATATTGTTGCTTCCTTATAAATTTAAGATCACCAAATGTGATCAACAGAAGCCAGGCCTGTCCCACATTTGAGACAAACTTTTCAGCAATAAATGGTGAGAATAAAGTTTTAGACAGCATCTACCTTCTCACATAAAGACCATAGATAAACAGCAAAAGAAGTAAATCTTTGGCATTAAATATTGTACCTGCAGCACTGAAGGAATATGGAACTCACCAACTACGCAATGAAATCTCAAGGTTGCAGAAGCAGTGTTTTCAGCATTACTCACTGCATGTAATAATTGCACACTCCGTGTGTCTGAGGCATGGGAAAGTATTATCAGACATAAAATACTACTTACCCTACTGTTTGTCTATTAATGAGTCATCCACATCTAACTGGCACCCTTACTTTAAATATGGTTCATGTTCAGCTGATTTTCTGTGCAAGAGGAATCTAAAATTTCTAACAGTTTTCTCAATCCAAACTATTTTGGTAAAATCAAACTATCATCATTAGCATTTATCAAAATAGAGAGCAGTTTCCTGCCAGGTTACATGGGTGATAATGCTATGCAAGGGTACAAAGTATGTATTTACAAAACTGATATGCTATAAACAATCACAGGGATAACAAGCAACTTTGCTTTATATCATATTTAATGGGATCCTATTATCATTCTCTTTTCTTTGACTGCTGATTCTAAAATGGTATCTACATATAAATTATATACTATTTAAAAAAAGATGAACCCTTGATATTGTGAATTGCAGCATACAGCAAAAGTGTTAAAGTTATTTTACTATCTCATTGAGCAAACACATCAATTTTCCCCAGAGATGAGAAAACAATTGAACTGAATTAATATTTTAAAGTGTATATCCAGGTTTCAGATTGATGGCCAGCTTTATTTACTGTCTTTTTTCCTTAGTTTGATTATAAGAGACAGAAGAGGTGACACCTTGCGGGTCCATTGGCAGAAGACAGAAATTAAAATATGAGCATATATAAAAACAAAACAATTCTAGAAAGATCACACACAGACTTGTTAGGACAAACATCTTGAAGAGACTGATAGAAACATGGATTTGAAGAAAGTGAAGATGATGGTGAATCTTGCAAATTTACCTTGAGCAAAGCTCATAACAGTTCACCAACTGACAAGCACACTTAAATTCCATATATTATGCAAGAACTGACACAAGGTATATGTCAGCCCCGGGTCCATCTTGATTCAGATTTAGGGCTGCCACAATGGGGGGTGGGCATGCTGTGCGAACGGGAGAGTAGTGAAAAGGGAGGATAGCCACAACAACATTCTTTCTCCAGAGCTCAAGTCAGAGTCGCTGAAGTTTGGAGGGGAGTGACTGAAATTTGGTGGCAATTGAGACAGGAGACTGAGTGGCCAATGTGACCTGAGAGTCACTAAATGGGGCAGAGTGTGAGTTTTAGTGTAGAGGGAGGGAAATGCAGGAATTCAGATTCGGGTTTCCCCAGATGTGCCAGTATGACTTCTCTAATAAATTCTTACTTGGATGGACTTTGTCTCTGAGTACTGAATTTGGGGTAGAGAGTTTAGTTGACATCACGCTTGCTTGTACACCCTGACTATTTTATGAATGTTCCAACAATGTACTTCAGTTACAGGAAATTATAGGTATAAAAGCTTGAAATATCATGCCTTATTACAAGAAACTGGAATAACTGATCTTTTGATTATTTCCAAAACTATAATTCTATATAATTCTAATCTACACTAGTAATTTACAAAAATAACTACGGTATTTATAAAAAAATTAAAAATTATATTAGCTTCATTGTCGGAAATATCCTCTTAAACAAATGAGAACTATTAACATACGCACTTACCCATTTTGTTTTCCAGACATTTGTACAATATACAAAGAATGGTTCAGAGGTGGAAAAAGCCAACTGTTTTATTTTCTTTATATATCTATATAACAAATGATATACTTCATTAAATCATAGGGGATTTTTTGTTCTGGCATTTAAATGGAAAACAGAAAATAGTTATGTGCTGCATTAAATTAAATTCCCTAGAATAAGGAACCCTGGGGGGAAATATTAAATTAAGTTATACAATTTTTTGGTCCGATCAACACTAGTGTACAAATAATTGGGTACACATGGATTTTCATCATGGTTTGAAGGCAGTTCATTCACTTCTGCCTTCAAAATCATCACAATTAACTAGTCTTTAGAAAAATAAAAGCAAAACAGTTTCCCACCTTTTAGAGACTTATATGCATGTTCTTAGGCAAGACAATTGATTGATGTAATAGTTCTAAAGATATCTCAAGGGCACAAAGTAATCAAAATAATAATGTTGAGAAACAAAGTTTACCCCAAAATATTTTAATAGCAATATAGCCTGAAGCATAATAGCATTGTTTTTCCCCAGAGATGTATTATGCATATCATATACTGTATAATCTCAAAATTTATTATCATGACTGGTTGAAAACCTCTAAGGAAATTAGGTGTCATATTGTGATTCAAAGACCAAGAATGAGAGGGACACATAAACTGCAAATATTAGATAGTATAAGTGTCATTTTGATATTTTTTTACTAAATATTTGGATCATACTGTTTTCTTTTGTTATTTTCTTTTCTTGAATTTAATACATAAATATTCATTACTCAAAATAGCAATTTAAAAAACAGAATTAAACCCATATTTAATATGTCTCTGGATATCATGGAATGGTCTCAAAAGAAGTACAAGTGATTCGTGTTTCATTCTTCCTGTCTAATGCCCAAATATATAGTTCATATTTTTCTCAGACATATGTGTGTATGTATGTATATGCATATAAATAAAGACTAACATGTTGATAAAAATATATCAACACGTTAGCAATTAAAATACTCAAGAAACTATATAATTGCAATTATTTCTCAATTTCCTCCTGAAATGCTCCATTTGAAATAATTTCTGGACAGCTAAAATAGAAGAACCTAAACTAATTTCTGGAGGAAGACTGTTTCACTTCACTAAAGTAGGAAATCTATAGTTTAAGTATCATTAGAATTATAAGCAGTAGGTTGAAAAACATTTTTAAAGCACATTAATGAAAATTTTCTTTGGGATTTGGAAAACATCAAGCCACACATTGCAGCAATGGCATTGGCAATTTAACTGCTCTAAGTGTAATTCAGAGAAATTGTCTTTTAAGTATTTTATTCCTAGTCCCTTATGATTTATAAACTACAGTCAGAACCTTAAATTGGACCGAGTAACTCCTCAGCAAACAGTGTACCACTTAGTCACATTTAGATCTCCCATCTTCCACTTAACTTTTGGGCAGGTAAATTCTGCACTAATTACAGATTCCATATTGTCTTCAAGGACAACCTTATGAACAGTGTACTATAGTAATAAACTAAGGGCAAATAGCTAGTATAACCATAGCTAGTATAACAATGTCCCCATAGTGGTATGCTACCGCTTTGGCCCGGTTCTGCCAAGCTGGTAGCAGTGATGAGCAACGGAGACCGAACCAGTTCTCTCTGACGCTCTGCTGTTGGGGCCATCCACCCACCCAGGCTCCATACTCACCTTTATCACCTGCTTTTGAAGTGCAGCTGCTTTGCGCGGCACAGAAGAGTGCTTGCTGCGTGACAGCTGTTGAGGCAACCGGGAGAGTGCAGGTTTGCAAGGGGTGAGTTGGAATGTCTCTGCACCTGCACAAAGGGCATGTTTGGCACTGTTATGTATGTAGGTTTGAATGTCATTGGTTTAGTTTGAATTGTTCTTGTAAAATGTCAAATAGGATTGGTTTAAAAGTGGGAAAACCCTGCACTCTGATTGGCTGGCAACTACAGCTGCTGGCTATAAGTAGCAGCCATAGCCCAGCCAAGTTGGGTCCATTCGAGCTGTAGTCACTAAATAAACTCTTCACTGAAGCTCTTTGCGTCTGACTCTTCATGCAAACTTAACAGGCACGCATGCACGCAGTGGGTGCATGCGCACAAAGTGTGCCCAAGCCACACCCACCGAACCGGTGGTAAAAGGTTTTGAATCTCACCACTGAATGTCCCTATAACTTTTCTCTGGTTATGGAGAGCCTCAAGATAGCATTTGTTCCTTTGGAAAGAGTTCTCTTTGTCAAGAACAGGGCTTTCCAATTCCCAGGGTCTAAAACCATCTATTCACGAAAAGCCTTATCTGGATTCAACCTCAGGATTTTTGTTTCTTCTCTTTTCTGTTTTGGTTATAATCAAGACCATCGTTATCCCCAAGCTGTCCTGATTGAGATGGAAAGAAATATATAGATCACAGTCTTACTTCGTAATAAGATGAAAAATAATAGAACTATAAGAATCATGGAGTCTAGCATTACTATGCATCCCAAGAAGACAGAACATTATTGTGTTTTCCTGCAAGTAAAAGGTAACAAAATCTAACGACAGTCAAATTATTTTGACCCCTTAAGAGGAAAAGTTATCCCTTTATGAATCCCAGATCTGTTGTATCTGCTACATTCACCTGGATTTTATCAGCAGCTCAGTTCTGAAAAAGAATGGACAGTTCAGATTTTCTAGCTCACATTACAACAGTAAGGTGGATATTGATTTACAATGGATACAGTCAGACCCAAACAATATATACTAACATATCCCGGCAATTGTTCTTGACTTCCAAAGCTTGGAATTTTAACAGACTCATAATTTCAAGGAAAAAAAACACCAATTATTTGAAGTTAATGTTGTTAAGGAAAATCTATTACGCTTCACTTGAAAGAATAATTGATTTTTCATATGGATTACCAATATTTTAGAAAGATTCACAGAGTTCCTTGAGAGCTGGTGAACAGGCCACCCTTGTATTTCGTGCATTTATCTGACCTTGGTTATTTAAGGGCATGATCTCTGTATTCATTCTTCAGAGAAACTCCTGAGATAAATTTCATCAAGATCTAAGATTTAAATAGCAAGTCAGTCCCAAAGTGAATTGCATAATCTACGGACTCTAATGCAAACAACAATAAACATTTAAAACATTGTAACAATTTATGTAATTATTAATGAACAATTAAAACATTCCCAAACATAACACAGTTCACTATGGGACCCTTGGTGTCTACAGTGACTGAGTTGGTAAGAATTACATGGAAATCTCACTCTCAGCTACTGCATAAAGCTTGCTAAATAAAGCTTCTCTCTGTGAATGCTAGTTTATATAGGTTTGGAAGATAATGCAGACAGATAGATAAGATGATAGATAGATGAATGGATGATAGATAGATAGATAGATATGGATGGATAGATAGATAGAGATGGATGGATGGATAGAGATAGATAGATGATAGATAGATAGATAGATAGATAGATATTTTGATAGATAGAGATGGATGGATAGATAGATAGATAGATAGATAGATGGATGGAGATAGATAGATAGATAGAGATGTAGATAGATAGATAGATAGATGATAAGATGATAGATATGAGATAGATGGATGATGATAGATAGATAGATAGATAGATAGATAGATAGATAGATAGATAGATAGATAGTTATATTCCTGACCATGAGATCAGCAACATCTGAAAAGTCATATTCCTATTTCAGTACTGTACTATGTTCTATTGCACAGATATGGAGCTATTGTGATCAGCACTAGGAAAAGTGACATAGTTCTCATGGGAGAAAAAACATATAGTAGAGTGTTGTGGTACAGTTAAGTTAAACTTGTCAGCCCCAATTAAACTAATTATACTTACTGGATGACCTTTAAGGAAAAAAAAGGCTTCTATGGGCTTTATTGGGGAAATAAAGCATATTTCCAGAAGTTTGCAAAACAGAATACTGTCTTTAAGAAGGCCTTAATGAAACTGAGAGCCTTGGTGGTGCAGGCTGTTAAATGCCTAGCACTTAGTTCCAGCTGCCTGCAATTAGTGCAGGCCTGAATCCCACCAGGCTCAAGGTTGACTCAGCCTTCCATCCTCTTGGGGTTGGTAAATTGAGGACCCAAGATTGTTGGGGGCAATAAGCTGACTTTGTAAAAATGCCGCTTGGTAATAAGCAGGCATATACAATGGAATGAAGGCTATTGCTGCGCATTGGGTTGTGCTCCAAAATTGTAAGCCGCCCTGAGTCTCCGGAGAAGGGCAGCATATAAATATGAATAAAAAAAAACTGGATGGTTTGCATACTTAAGAAAAAAATACCATCTTAGTTTAAGTGAAAGCAACTAGTTTATTAGATACTGAACTGTAGAAATAATTAGGTGAACATTGAAAAATACAGTGGTGAACAAAAGTAATTATGAGTAATTACTTTTTTGTAAAGTTAGACTATTGAATTGCCCCATGAGTTCTAAAATCAAGAATTCATAAAGGGAAATGGAAGTCTCACTCTTCTTTTTGATTTGCAGCTGCAAAGAGATAAAACCAGTAATTATCTCAATTAAGCAACTTCTAGTTCAGAAAACTTTGAAATATGCCATTCAATTGTTTCAATATTTTTAATGTTCAGTTAATCCTACCCGATTGTTGTCAAAGACTACCTTCTTATTCTGGCACAATCAAACTTTAACTTGTGTGTGA
>CM019159.1:26268372-26300423 GCA_009733165.1 Naja naja | reverse complement strand
TTAGTGACTACAGCTCGAAGGACCCGTTGGCTTGGCTACGGCTCTTGTATAGCCTGCAGCCGTAGCTGCCAGCCAATGGGAGTGCAGGGTTTCTTCCGCACTATTTAAACCAATACCATTTGACATTTTACAAGAACAGTTCAAATAAACCAATAACATTCAAACCTACATACATAACACCCCTCCCCACTAGGTTCAGTCCATACCAAACCCCAACCTATCTAATGTATTCCTTTAAATAGGTGGGGCTCTTACGTGTACGTTGAGACCTTCGTGGTTCAGAAGTTTTAACGTTCTCACCCAGTGAGAGGGGAAATGTGTCTACTGACATTTCCCTGTTAGGACTTCCTGTGAAGGAAGACCCTGTAGACTGTTAGAATCTGGTCTCTCCTCCCAACCCATCTCCATTCCAATGTCAGCACCCAAGTCAGGTAGTGATGTGCAATCTTCCACTCTAAGGTGGGGATCTTGACATTGTGACAGGGTTCGGGATGGTTCCTGTCGCAATGGCTCGTTACACATGGGGTTGATTCCTGTTTGCTGATTTTCCTCCTGTTCCCCCCTTCTTCCCCCTAGAAGAAACATCAGGTGAGGGCCTAGAGGGAGACAGGGGTGATGTTCCTGAGGGAACCTGGATCTAAGTTGGTCAATGTGCCTGCTCCAGAGGAGGCCATCCTCTGTTTGTACCCTGTAAGAACGAGGCCCGTGATGTGAGTTATTTCAGCAGGAATCCACAAAGGTTCACCTATAAGGTCCTAGCATAGACAGAATCTCCCACACTAAAAGAACGAACTTTGGAAGTGGAATCCAGTGGTGCGTTGGGTGCGTAAGTGGGATGAAGGCGGTCAAGGGAAGACCTAAGTTTCCTGCCCATCAACAACTCTGCTGGGGACAAAGTTAGTTGATGGGCTACTAGAGTGATGTGTTGAACACTAAGAAGCTTTTCAAGCTTCTCAGTGATGTCCCCAGGACAGCTGCTGAAGCTTCTCTTTGGTTAAGCGTACCATGCGTTCAGCCCGGCCGTTGGCGAAAGGGGCCAGGGGCAGTGAGAGGGCATGTCTGATGCCTGTTGAGCTAGAAAGGATTCAAAAATGTAGATGTGAATTGAGGGCCATTGTCAGAGACAAGGACATCTGGTAACCATGGGTTACAAACAATTTTCTGAGCTGCTTGATGACAGCCTCAGTAGTAGTGGATGTCATGGGAATTACCTCTAGCCATTTGGAGTATGCATCTACTAGCACTAGAAAAAGTGTGCCCTCTGTAGGGGCCTGCAAAATCAATGTGGATTCTAGACCAGGGGCCCCATTCCTGTTGGGGGGTGGGCGTGAGGTGGGGAGGTCTGACTACCTGGCAATTGGGACAAGAGGCTACCCAGTTTTCAACCATTTTGTCAATACCTGGCCACCATACATAACTCCTGGCCAAACCTTTCATCCTTACAATCCCAGGATGACCCTCATGTAACATTTCCAAAACCTCCCTTTGCAGTTTTGCAGGAATAACCACCCTGTTACCCCACAAAATACATCCTCTTAATACAGATAATTCAGTTTGCCTGGACTTAAAAGGTTGGGCAAGGTGAGGTAGATCTTGAAAGAGGCCAACCTTTCTTAATCCAGCCCATAACAGGTGCCAACACAGCATCTTTGGCAGTTTCTTTGGCAATCTCAGCAGCATGGACTGGAAGCTTAGCAACGGTCTCCAGGAAAAAGGTGTGAGTTTCAAGTTCAAAGTCCCTTTGGCAAGGTAGTGGGCAGTGGACTCAGTGCATCATCAGCATGTCCAATGTCCTTGCCAGGCCTGTGAATCAGTTTGTAGGAATAGGCTGCAAGAAATTCAGTCCACCTCAGCATTCTTGGTGACAGGATATTAGGTGTAGGTTTGTCTCCTGCCACAATGCCTAGTAAAGGTTTGTGATCTGTAACAATGGTGAATGACCTGCCATACAGATATTCATGAAATTTCTTAACAGCTGCAACAACTGCTAAAGCCTCCTTGTCCAATTGGCTATAATTCCTCTCTGCTTTGGACAGCGTGCGAGAGTAAAATGCAATGGGGCTTCCCGTCCATTGGGAAGCCTGTGACTCAAAACCCCCCACCCAAAAAGGGATGCATCACAAGTCAGAACAACAGGTAAATTCTCAGAGAATTGTATCAACACAGCATCAGACGTGATTAGTCTCTTAATACTGTTAAATGCTGACTGTTCCTTCTGCCCCCAGATCCAAACAGCATTCTTATCAAGTAGGCGATGTAAGGGCTCAGCAATAGATGCTTTGTGAGGTAGAAACATGTGGTAAAAGTTAATAAGTCCAAGGAAGGCTTGCAAATCTGCCTTGCATCGAGGTTTAGGGGCTTCATTGATTGCTTTAACCTTGGCATCAGTAGGATGGATGCCATGCTTGTCAATCATATACCCCAGGAACTCAACTCTGTCTGTTTTGAGTGTACATTTGTCTTCCTTGACTTTTAAACCCGCTTTTCTGAATCTGGTAAGGACTTCTCTGAGTCTTTCTTGAAGCTGAGTGTCATTTTCAGCAGAGATTAATACATCATCAAAATAAGGCACTACCCTGGCAGTCCTTGCAACATTCTTTCCATAAGGCTCTGAAAAATGCCAGGTGCCACGCTTACTCCAAATTGTAGTCTTTTACATTTGAAGGCACCTCTATGGGTCACAATTGTTTGTGCCTCTGCAGTGGCATCATCAACTGTTAATTGTTGATATGCCTGAGCCATCCAGTTTAGCAAATACTGTACCCCTGCCAAGGGAATGGAGCAGATGATGCACAACTGGTACAGGATATGCGCTCTGCTGCAGCGCATGGTTAAGTGTCCCCTTGTAGTCACCACAGATTCTCACTGACCCATCAGCCTTGACTGGTGTGACTATGGGTGTTTCCCATCTGGAGTGGTCAGTAGGCTCTAAAACCCCTTGAGCAATGAGCTTTTCTAATTGTGCATCAATTTTTCCTTTAAAGCAAATGGGACCCTCCTGGGCTTTAAACAAATTGGGGCACCTTGGGGTCTAGGCTGAAAGCAATAGGGGTCCCCATATACTTGCCCAGTCCTTCGCTGAAGACCTCTGGAAACTCAGACTTCAAGGACTCTTCCCAGTCAGAACTGCTCACGTGATGGATGCCAGTCACCTCGATGCCAAGTGGCTTGAACCACTCAAGTCCCAGCAAACTTGCGATCCTTGTCCACGATGGTCAGGGCAAACGTTTGGTGTGGCCTTTAAACTGCACGTTGAAATCTCTCGCTCCAACTACTGGAATCTTGTTCCCTTGGTAGTCTTTGAGAGTCAGTGCTTGCTTCTGGAAATGCTTTTTCTGAATTTTGGGAAAGAGTCTGTGGATAGTGTCCCATGACACCATAGATAAATAAGAGCCTGAGTCCACTTCCATTTGGCAAGGCCTTCCTTCAATAAACACCTTCACATGTACTTTTCTGCTTTTAAGGGTGAAGAATGACCAATAGTGATTGTTTGGTGAGTTTCATTCTTGCCATTTGCTTCTAAATTTCGCCCCATTTTTTCAAGGAAATTGTTGGGCTTAAAGTCTCTATCAGGAAATTTCTTCCTAGCTGGTGGAGTTCTGGATGATTTGCAGACTCTGGCTATGTGACCCCGTTTCTCACAACGTAGGCAAATGGAGTCAAAGAACTTGCAATCAGTGCGGGGTGGCCCCCCCCACAGCCTCTGCAATAGAACCCTTGCCTGTTCTTCCCAGAGTCTTTTCTTTTCTTCTCCATTCTGAGTTTAAAAATCCCCTCCTCTGCCTCACTGCCATCAGAATCAGAGTCTATTTGTTCGCAATGAGTAGGTGTGGATTTTCCCCCATCAGAATGGCTTGAGGCCTGGCTTGAGGCCTTGTTAATCTTTTTCATGGCGCTGCTGAGGACTTGGTGGCTTCCGCTGAAACAGCTTCTTCAATGGCCTCTTTAAACGTGATCTTAGGTTTCATTAACAGTTTGCTTTGTAAGACCTTATCTTTAAGGCCTAAAACAAACCGATCACGCATGGCCTCTTCTAAGTTGGTAAAGTCACAAGCACCCCCAATGTCCCTTAAACTTGCCACGAAGTCATTAACATTCTCGCTATCCCCTTGATCCCGACGGTAAAATTCGTGTCTCTTAATGAGGCACGATACTTGTGGGGCGTAATGGGCTCTCAAAAGTTTCTCTAAATCGGGCCATTCCATTACCTTCAGCTCTGCTGCTCCCGCCAACGCCTTCGCCATTTTGAAGACTGCCGGACCGCAGTGCGTGAGAAAGAGCCCTCTTCCGTCTCTCGGGGATGCCGGCGAGATCGTTCCCCTCCAGGAACATGTGGAAACGATCCGCATACGATTCCCAGTCTTCCGTCGCCGGATCGAACGGTGCTGGGGGGTGTTCAGCGCAGCCATCTCGCTCAGTTGCTTGTTCGCGCGTCGTCTTCTCTTCAGGAAATCCCATCCTCGTCGCCAGTGTTAAGTTTGCATGAAGAGTCAGACGCGAGGAGTTCCAACAAAGACTTTATTAGTGACTACAGCTCGAATGGACCCGTCCTGGCTTGGCTACGGCTGCTTCTTATAGCCTGCAGCCGTAGCTGCCAGCCAATGGGAGTGCAGGGTTTCTTCCCGCACTATTTAAACCAATACCATTTGACATTTTACAAGAACAGTTCAAATAAACCAATAACATTCAAACCTACATACATAACAGATACTATTGTACACTATCAGACTCAAAGGTAGTAATGGGGCAAATTTGGCAAAATTATCTTCAGTCTTGCATCTGTGAAGAAGCAGATAGGCCTGGTGAGTTGAGGAACTGGATTCAAGAAGTGATTAATGCCTCTTTGAAGGAATGGGTTATATCAGCGGTGTCAAACTCAAGTCCCGCAGGCCGGATCCAGCCACAGAGTGCTTAAATCTGGCCCATGGGACTGGCCTGGAAATATCAAAGGACCAGCCCACAGTTCCTCTGCCAGCCAAAATGGAAAGCATGGCCATTTTCAGCCTCCCCACCCTCCAGCAGCACTTTGCCGGCCAAAAACAGGCCGTGCGGAGGCTCCACGAGGCCTCTGCACAGCCCATTTTCAGCTGGCAGAATACTGCAGGATGCCATTGAGGGCAAAAACAAGGCAGGGGGAAGCTGCATCAACACCCTCACACCAGGTTTGGCTGGCAAAGTGCAGCAGGAGGCCATCCAGGCAAAAAAACAAGACACAGGGGCTGCATGTGGCCACCCCACACCCCATTTTGGATGGTAGGGTGCTGCAGGAGGTATCCGTCCCACCTCCTTTGCTCTATGCCTCCCCCCCACTGCTGGCCTGCAGAGATGACCTACAATGCTGATTCAGCCCTCGAAGAAATCCATTTTTAAAAAAAATTACATTTATAAGCCGCCCTTCTCCGAAGACTCAGGGTGGCTTACAATTTTTGGGATACAACCCAGTGTGCTCAGCAATAGCCTTCATTCCATTGTATATGCCTGCTTATTACTAAGCGGCATTTTTACGAAGTCAGCTAATTGCCCCCAACAATCTTGGGTCCTCAATTTACCTACCCCGAGAGGATGGAAGGCTGAGTCAACCTTGATCCTGGTGGGATTCGAGCCTACAGTAATTGTAGGCAGCTGGAACTTAAGTGCAGGCATTTAACAGCCTGAGCCACCAAGGTATAACCCCCTGGGTTATACCTGATAGTGTATCTGGTTATATCTGGTGGTGGTAGGACTACAATTTCAAAGAATGATAGATGAATCAAATTTTCCTAATCCCTTTCAATAAAGGATGAAATTTGGATATGGGGGGGAAACTGCATTGATCACCACCAGAATTTGTATAGAAAGAGTGTTATTCTCCTGGCCCTATCAGATCTCTCAGTTGTGTTTGAAATCACTGACCATCCTTTTGGACTGCCTGCAAGAGTTTGGGCTTGCAGCAGTCCAAAAGGCAGTTTTGCATGGTTCCACTCCTTTCTGAGTGGATGGTTCCAATCAATATTGATGGGGAATTGAACCTTTGGCCACTTCTTTATATGTTATGTGTTTTTTTTCCAGCATCTTTAGGAAACCTTGGTGGCTCAGGCTGCCTTGGTGGCTCAGGCTGTTAAATGCCTGCATTTAAGCTCCAGCTGCCTACAATTATTGTAGGCTCGAATCCCACCAGGCTCAAGGTTGACTCAGCCTTCCATCCTCTGGGGTAGGTAAATTGAGGACCCAAGATTGTTGGGGCAATAAGCTGACTTGTAAAAATGCAGCTAGTAATAAGCAGGCATATACAATGGAATGAAAGCTATTGCTGAGCACTGGGTTGTATCCCAAAATTGTAAGCTCCTGAGTCTTCGGAGAAGGGCGGCATATAAATGTAATTAAAAAAAAAACTCCTTGCATAGCTCAGTTTGGGGTCAGGTTTCATCAATATGCTGATTGTACATGTTGTATAATTTTATGCTGGTCTGGGCATACCAAGATAATGTTTACACGATGTCTGCAAATGAAGGGCATTTATTGGGATGAAACAAGCTGAAAAAATCCAACTGTCCAGAAGCTACAGGTTCAGCAGTGGTCCCTGTGCTGGATCTGAACAGGGTTGCATTCCTACTAAGAGTGCAGGTCTACAACTTGGTGGATTTTCTTGGGTCACGGCTCCTACTGAATCAGCAAATGGAATATATAGCCTGTAGGATCTGCAGCTGGTCTGCAACTTGAAACCTGTGCAGAGCAAGATGCCATATTGATAACTAATCACAGCTTTATTATTTCAAGATTGATAATTACTGCAACAATTTGCATTCTATTTGCCTTTTAAGACAATTTAGATTCCCAACTCACATGCACAGGACATAGCAAAGCAAGATTTGGAAGTACAAACATTTGGGTACTGTAATACGCAATAGGGTAGAAATATACATCCAAAGAAGTGAATGGGAACAGATAGGAAAGAGAGCTGTAGCAATTGGTTTTGTCTGTCTTGCTCTGGTATTAAAAGAACATACAGAATTTCATTTCTTGGTTGGTTAGTTGAATCAACCAACCACATCAAAAGCACAACTTCTACACATACTGCTCCATGGAATGAAGCTACACATTGTGCTGGGGAAATTGCCATGCATATAGGTTTCTTTGCAAGTATCCCTTAAAAACTATGGTCACTTGGGATGATTCAACTCCCTATGTATTGAACACAGAGATAGCCTACAGAAACATTTGAAAAGGGCTTGATTTTTATACCAATGATTCATCTTGATGTGATAAACTGGAAAGTACTATATCTTCCAAAAGCTCTTTCATATTTATGTTCCAGAACTCCTTCAGTGTAACTATTTTAATTTGACACATTGTCTGAAAACTGGAGGCGAAATAGGAGCAGAACATTGAATTCAAATTATTGAAACTACACAAGATTACTATGATTCGGGGCTCACCTTATTTCATATGTTTAGTAAATAATTGCTGAGATGACCAAGCAGCAGAAAGATTGTTATATTCAGAAATAGATATCCAATGGAAAAATCATGAAGATAGATTTAATAAAATCAGGCTTGATTCTGACTGGCTGATTTAAAGCAGAAATCCTAATCATTCTTTTAATTCATATCTTACTAGCTATATTTTCAAACATGCAGTTAGCTCAGCCTTATTGCTGGTTTTTCATCTTTGCAATGGATTGCTTCCATTATAACATGGTATCTGTCAGCATTCCAAGTAAACTCTCCAGACAATTCAGAACTCCAAGACAAAGTCCATCAAAGTGAGAATTTATTAGATGTTGGCACATCTGGGAAAATCCGAATCTGAATTCCCACATTTTCCCCACTCCACACTAAAACTCACACCTTGCCCCATTTAGTGGCTCTCAGATCACATTGGCCAATCAATCTCCTGTCTCAACTGCCATCAAATTTCAGTCACTCCCCTCAGGTGCCAGCAGCTTGTCCTTGATCGCTGGCGAAAGAATGTTGTTGTAACTATACTCCCTTCACTACACTCCTGTTCCCACAGCTTGCCCATTCCCCGCTGTGGCAGCCCGGAATCTGTTTCACAATGGATCCAGGGCTGACAGGACCTTTGTACTTCAACTAAACTGTATAGCAAGTAATACATACAGTGTAAATTTATATATGTAATTTATTTTGCATAGCAAGATTTATACAACAGATAAAAGATATGCACATCTAAAATATTTTTTAAAATATAAGGATACAATTTGGAGCAACAACAATCCCTACAATCATAATTAAGCCATTATTTCTAAATAATTCTATTTTCTGAATGCCTTCCACAAATTTATTAACTTAATTTTGGGGGCTTTCTTTTCCTGTATGAATTCAGTTAATTGTTCTATATAAAGCTGATGCTCGTTTTTCATATACTGCAAGAATTAAATGCTCAAATATTTCATTTTAGGCAACTAGTTGCCTATTCTGTCCAGATGGTCTACACATTAGGAAGTGTGGAATATATCTGGGAAAAACTTTATCATACTAGCTTGATTGAACATATGGTGATAGTTTCCAAAATGTCCCAACTCTCTGGAGAACAAGTTTGTCAGGAATGATAAAGTCTAGATCATATTCTAGGGGTCAAAAATGCTCTCTCAGCTGGAGGATGCTGGATCCCAGTAAATTTTAAAATACTGAATAAGTATTTAAAAATATTGACTACTGAAAAGTTGGGTGGGAATTAGAGGACTTCTAATCTAATCTCCTGCCCAAGCAGAAGACCCTATACCATTCCAGACAAGTGGCTATTCAATCTCTTCCATGTGTCTGTGCTTGGCCTTCATTTTTTAATTACGGTAACACAAATAAGGTTGCTTAAATAATCTATTTTTCCTATTTACTTTTAAAAGCTATGAGATTACAAATTTCCTCTTCTGTTATCAATTAGATAAATATTTTCCTCATTTGTGTAGCAGGCACTCCTTAATAGATAACCTCCCCTTGTTGATACCTAAAATAAGCAGCTCCAGGAATAGAGAATTGAAAGGCAATAAAACTTGCCCAACAAAAGGAATCCCTTTGTGACTCAAATTTCTGAGACCCTCCCTGCTGCTTGGGCTCACCACAGCAGATTGGGGAAGGGTCCCTGGTTCTATAAGTAATTTGATAAACCCAATCTTGCTTATTTCAGTCCTGACATCTCCTTTAATGTCCTCTTCCTTCACTATCTATCCTGCAAATTCCAAATTAGCCAGCAACATAAGAATTTCAGAAAATACCTTGTAGAGATTCTTCTATCCAAAATAGCTTCTAAATCATTGAGGACCTCAAATGTTTAATACACTTATTAAATTTGGTGAGAAGGTCAGGGAAACATTCTTGTTGGGAAGAGAACAAGTGTTTTCCTCCATCTGTTCAGAGATGCCAACAATTCAAAGAATCTTGAACAGCTACCTGCTGCTTATTATTATAATACAAATAGTTTTGTTGAGAAATAATTATAATTCCCTGAAATCAGTAAATGATGGATATCTATTTCACTTTAAGAAATTAGTTCTACTAGCCAGACTTGATCAGCTTCCTATAAATTGCTTATTGAAGGGAGACTATAGGAATTGCTGTAGTTCGCACACATAATCTGCATCACTCACTTAACTCTTACAGTATTAATAGCGAACCATAAGATAATCAAAAAGCCTAGATTAGATTATTGTTGGCTATCTAAGACACACTCACACTCTTAGTCTTACAGATATTTTAAAATAAAATAATGAAGAATGAAAGAAAATGAAAGTAGCAATTCTACTGGTGTTCTTTGAGTATTTCATATCTAGCGATTTAAGCCTCTGAGTATCTGTTTGCAAGGAGAGCTAGAGTTGTGATTTCATTCTGCTGAGAAATTTCTCATGCTTAACAGCAACATGCCAAATAAATAAAATACAGTTCTAATCTATCTCTGAAATAACTGCATGTACTGAACTTAGCCAGGAGAAATGGATGACAATAACACTTGGTTAATTTTTTATTATTATATTTGTCTTCAAAATAGAGTGGAGATTTAAAAAATTATGATAGGAGAGAAATTGAAGATGACAGTTTTATCTATCCCTACAGACTAATAAGAAATAATCTTTCAAAAAAATAGCTATTCATAGGATACAAGATACTGTACAAATCATTACCTTTCATCCAAAAATGGTAAATTTGTGTCCCTCCAGATGGTGCTGATTTATAAGTCCCAAACTGTTAAATATTAGCTATACTATCTGGAGCTGTTGCAAAATAGAATTGTAACACCTGGAATCATTACAGGTTACTCAAGTATTTTTATTGATGCTTTTATGATTTTAAAAACATCCCTTCTCTTTTTTTTTTAATTTTTTTATTGAAAAAGTTTATTTACAATTTTAAAAAAGACACACAACATACAAACATACAGTCACACACAACATAAATACATCACACATTTTCATTTCTTTTTTAGTTGCAGATCAAAAATGCATTTTCCCATGTAATATTACAATCATATATAGTCATAGTCATAGATATTACTTCAAATAATATTCGCTTGATTTGGCCTCTTAGAATTTTCTCTTATCTCATTTTTCAAATTCTTACATAACCTATTATCTGTTATCTCCTGCTTTCTATAAATTCTTATATTTCAAATAGTACCCTATTTCCCAACATTCCCATTCCCTTCGTTTTTATGTTCCATCCAGTAGTACCACGTTTCCCATATCTTATAGTAATCTGAATCTTCTTTTCCATTTAGTTTGAGAGTAACATCCCTTCTCTTTTTGATCATTTAAGTTTACCTCATATAGGAAGTCCAGGATTTATTATCACAATTGGGAGCAGAAATTCCATTATAAATCATTGTGGTCGTAAGTTGAGTCAGACCCAATTTTCTGACAATTTTCACCATGATTCTTAAGTGAATCCAGCTTCCCCAGTGGTGTTTTTTGCTTGCACAAAAAGTTGCAAATCATTATTATGTGACTGCAGGAGGTTTCAACTAATCCTAAATGCAAGCCAATTACCAAATGCCCAAATTACAATCATGTGACCACAGGCATGGGACAATGGTCGTAAGATACTTTTCCAAGGCTGTTGTAACTTTGATCCATCATTAAATGAATGGTGGCAAGTCAAAGACTACTCATAATCTAATTTTAACTAAATGTGCAATTCTGCAGAACCTGTCTAAAAAGCTGTGCCTTCTGAAGAGATGAACTGTAAAGATTGGAGTGAAGTTCTCATAGGTATTTCAGTGTGACAGGAATTTGAAAACAGAATGGACCTAACTTGTGAAGGTTGGCAGAAAAGTGTAAATCTGAAAACTGAAGAAAACCAAGTAAATTAGATTAGAGCCATCAACAATCCATTTGAAAGCAGTACATCTCTTATTCTTTCTTGTGAGATGCTTGTTGTTCTTTCATAGCATATGGTGCTTCATGTATAGTATTGGAACCATTGACTGGAAATCTAATGTCTCAATTTAATGGAATGATTCAGCAGATCACTGCAGAAACAATATTAAAAGAGTTGGTACTTCTGAACATTATAAAAGTTTGCCTTACTTTAACAATTACAACACCATGCATTGTTACCATGTACTGATTTTCACTACTAGAAAGTAGTGCAATGAATTAAAGAAGCATTTCAGTTATTGTCTTGACACTGTCCACCATTACACCAAATAACTCATTCACCAAATACTAGGACTTCTTCTGCTACAAAAAGATATAAGACTCTCCATTATGTACCATTGGATACCTGTCTGTTAGAACTTAAGAGCTGGGCACAAACTACACATAAAGTCCCAAATCAGGTTGACAAAAAGTGCTCTGTCCCACCTAACTGACTTTGCCCAATTAATCAAACCTGATTCAGCAGTATTTCCTGACAGAACAATTAACTAACAGATCAGACTGCCTTCTGAAGTTGTGGGTGCTGGAGTTTTTCAAAAAGAGATTGAACATTAATTTATCTGGGATGGTACAAGGACTCTTGCTTTGGGCAGGTGTTAAACTAGTAGACCTTCAAAGTCCTTTCCAGCCCCATGATTCTTTGATTCTATGATTCCTTCATGCTGAGATAAAATTCATTCAAGCAGATCACAAAATAGATCCCCTTAATCTATGTTTATTTGTTGTTTGTTTGTCTACAGAACGTAAAATTTTTCCCCATCTGTTATGTCTCTGGACAGCTTAGAGCAGCGGTCTCCAACTGGCCAGGAGGGGCGTGTGAGTGGCAGGCACACACGTGCATGCACAGCTCCATTGGTGCAAGTGCATCTGCTCATGGGAATGGAACGTCTTGTGTGAGCGGAGGGCACTTCCGGGTGAAGTTCAACTCGTGCGAGCAGAGGGTGTTTGAGTGGAGGGCACATGTGCTCTTGCACGAAGCTTTGCTCGCGTGAGCAGAGAGTTTTCCATGGATGGAGAAAAGCTCCATTCACACAAGTGGAGCTTTGCACACGAGCACAAGTGCCATCCACTCAAGAGCGAGATCACAAGGGCCCACTGCTCACTTGAATGGAGCTTCATGCAAGTGTGCTTGCCGCCACTCATATGAGTGGAGCTTCACGCACACACTTGCCTATCGTGGCCCACTTTCAAACACGCCACGGTCCAGTAGTGGGCTGTGGCCTAGGGCTTGGGGGTCCCTGTCTTGGAGAATATAGTAAAAATAAAAGATTAAAAGAAAAAAATGTACATAATAATAAAAAAGGTAGATGGAAAAAAGAATAACAGTTCAAAAGGACAAAACTGTGGCGGCCCCCGACTTATGGAATCAACTGCCTCTGGACCTCCGCCTGGCCCCTGACCTCCGCACCTTCCGCCGTGATTTGAAGACCTGGCTATTTGACCAAGTCGGGCTCTGATCACCTTGCCGGGGGGTGTGGGATAGTTTTAAATTTTAATTTGGGTTTTATTGGGCTTTAGTGATTTAATTTCTGCGCATGCCCAAGATGGCGACCCGGCGGCGTTAGGCGTTCTCGGCATCGGAGGTTTTTGTTGGCTTTTGGAGGGGGAGGCTTCTTTATCGCCTCGTTTTCGACTGACTTCGCTCCTAGGGGGTCGCGGGATGCCGCTGGAGCCATTCCGGCGAAAATTGAGCCGGTGGCTCAGCGCTGCTGGGTTTCCCCCCGCGACCGCATTGACTACCGGCTGCTGGCTTGCCACCCGGATTGGGGGGGCAAAGCTGTCTGCTCTATCTTGCAGCCTTGTGGAGCCCCGGCACCAAGGAGATTCGGTGCCGGTGATGTTGGCGAGGTCCATTGGGGCCATTGAGGATCTGTTGGCTGGGGATTTGCTGCGGGCATTGCTGGCGTTGCTGGTCACGGTTGCCAGCTGTTTTTTGCTGGCGACGAGTACAGCGGCGCAGGAGCCTGTCGGCGACAAACCACGATCCTGTTGTGACTCCAGGGACTTGGCTGCATGGACAGTAGTCATGACGATGGAGGTTGATGATCTCTGGCGCCATGGTCACCATGCGGAGTCTATGAAGATGAATAGGACCACCGGCCTGGAGGTTCCCCCTCTCTCTGCTTTTGGTTGGGGGTAGTGTCCTTGTGGGGAATAGGGGTTTTTGCCCTCCCTGAAGTGCCTCCCCTCCCTTCCCCAGAAATGAAAGCTCTGGGGAGGAAAGATCTATGGGGAGGAGTTGGGAGGCCTACAGGACTGGAGATTCCGGGGGGGAGGCATTCACGGTCATAGCCGGGCGGGTGGGCGGGCTCTATCCCGGTTGGGGGGGGTCGAGTCTGGCGAAGACCCCCCACGAAGGATGGCGATGGCCCTAGGCCCGTGGCTGTGGCGGTATGTGAGTGCTGTACCTTGCCTGGATTGTTATGGACGTTGTCACCCCATGTGGACTATGGGGTCTATCATTGTCCATTGTCCTTCTCTTCTATTAATGTCATCTTGGCCCTGCTATCATCATTGAGGGCATTTGGCTCATTGCACCATTTACCTGGACTTGGACTTTGCCTCCTCTTTGGGACTGGCCTCCTCCCTTGCAGTGAGAGGGCAACCGGAGGATTAATTCTCCTGCAGTGAGAGTGCAGTGGACTATGCAGGACTTTGCCCCAAGTCACTGTGGTGGCAGAACAGTGACTGGTCCATTTCCACCTGGATCATCGACAGTGGTGAGAGAGCTGCCGATTGTGGACTTTCTCCTGACTTTAACATCACCTGTCCCTTTATTATATTTCCATCTCCCTTTGTTCCATCTCCCAACTGCCTCTTGTATTGTTTTGCCTGCCTATTCCCCATTGGAGTTATGGGCCCTCCAGGCGGTTCCCCTGTCTGGGATGTGGCCCTTAGCTATCAAGAGCTTACCTTAATGACGGATCTTGGGATCCCGAGAGGTGGCATGCCAGGATGAAGGGGCCAAATTCTAAATTTGATAGGAAGGGGAAACTTTTAAAATTTTTAATTGATCGTCTTAAGGGGTTAGGAAGGGGATAAATGGGTCTTTGTCCAACCCGTTCATGGTGGAGGGGGCGGGGCGGGCCGGGGGGCTCCGGGACCTGAGGTGGGGACCGCGATCCCCAGGGTGGTTGGTGTTGGCAGGAAACGGAGAGGCATAGGGCCATATCATGTGTTGGGAGCACGCACCCGCCATCTTTGTGCGGTTGCCTGCTCCGACCCTATGGCCTCCTCCCAGGGGGCATGGGAACTGGGACCCCTGGGCTTAGACTGGTGTATTTTAATGCCAGGTCCGTGGCTAATAAGTCCACCCTCCTCCGTGAGGTAATTGAGGAGGAGGCGGGACCTGGCCTGCATCACCGAGACCTGGTTGGGCCCAGAGGGCGGTGTCCCTCTGGTAGATTTGTGCCCTCCAGGTTTTCGGTCCTGCACCGCCTCGGGCCCAGGGTAGGGGTGGTGGGGTGGCCGTGGTTATTCGGGAGACCCTGTTTCCAAGGGAGGTCACTGTTCCAGAGATAGGCGGGAGTGAGACACTCCTCTTGAGGTGGGGCCCAATGGTCGGGTGGGCTTGCTGCTCGCATACCTTTCACCCAGCTATGTGACAGCGCCCTACCTGGGCTTCTCGACGTTCTCTCGGGGTGGCGGTGGAGTTCCCGGGCTTATAGTCCTGGGGACTTCAATCTGCCCTCCCTGGGGGTGCGTCTGGTTTGGCCCAGGAATTCATGGCTTTATGGAGGCCATGGGCCTGACCCACTAATCCAGGGCCCGACCCATGAGGGGGAACACTCTTGACCTAATTTTTGTCTCTGAGCAGTGGCGTAGTGACAGAGGGCAGGCCACTTTACGGCTGTGCCCGTTCCATGGTCTGATCACTATCTCCTATGGCTGGTCTTCCAACAGGCCGCCCCCACTGCTGGGATGAGGAACCGCTTAGATGGTTCCGCCCAGGCGCTTATGGACCCGAGCGTTCTCGGCGGAGCTGGGGTTTCTTCCCTCTTCCCTTGCCCACAGCTCTGTCGAGGACCTGGCGGCTGCTTGGCAGCAGGCCGCATCGGAGGCTCTCGACAGGGTTGTCCCCATGCGACCCCTCACACGTCGTGGATCCCGGATGGCTCCTTGGTACTCGGAGGAGCTCCGGAGATGAAACGCCGCGGAGGGGCTTAGAGAGCAGGTGGAGGTCCACCCGTTCCCAGTCCGATCGAGCCCAGCTGAGAGCCTATATTGGGACTTACCTGGTAGCTATGAGGGCGGCGAGAAGATCTTATCTCTCCACCCTCATAGCATCCGCAGATAACCGCCCAGCAGCCCTGTTTCGGTAACCCGTTCTCCTTCGTTAGGGAGGGGTGGACCCGTTGGGGGCAGGGCTGAGGAGTTTGGTCAATATCTGTCGGATAAGATCGCTCAATTCGGGATGGGTTGTCCTCTGATTTGCAGTGGTCTGAGGAACGAGATACAGGTAGTCTGGCCAGTATGATCTGGGAGGAGTTCGATTCTGTTTCCGAGGATGAAGTGGACGGGATTATGCGGCGCTGAGTTCCACCACATGTTTGTTGGACCCGTGTCCTTCCTGGCTGGCTTATGCCGCCAGGGAGGTCACCTGCGGTTGGCTCCGGCAGTTGTCAACGCTTCATTAAGGGAGGGTGTTTTCCCCGCCGCCTTGAAGGAGGCGGTGGTGAGACCCCTTCTGAAGAAGCCTGCCCTGGACCCTACCGTGTTAGACAACTTTCGTCCAGTCTCCAACCTTCGTTTTTAGCGAAGGTTGTTGAGAGTGTGGTGGCTCAGCAGTTTCCACTTTTCCTGGATGAAGCGGACTACCTGGATCCGTATCAATCGGGCTTCCGCCTGGTTTCAGCACGGAGACGGCATTGGTCGCACTGATGGATGATCTCTGGAGGGCTCGGACAGGGGTTTTTCCTCTGTCCTGGTCCTATTAGACCTCTCAGCGGCTTTCGATACCATCGACCATGGTATCCTTCTGCGCGCGAGGGTTGGGTATAGGGGGCACTGTGCTTCGTGGTTCACCTCCTACCTCTCGGGGCGATCGCAGTCAGTATTGGCGGGGGACAGAGGTCTACCTTGAGGGTGCTCTCTTGTGGGTCCCTCAGGGTCGGTCCTCTCCCCTGCTATTTAACATCTACATGAAGCCGCTGGGTGAGATCATCCGCGGTTTTGGGGTGAGTTTCCATCAGTACGCTGATGATACTCAGCTGTACATTTCCACCCAACCAGATCGGTGATGCCCTCTCCCTGATGACCCAGTGTCTGGATGCGGTACGGATCTGGATGAACGGAAACATGCTTCGCCTCAACCCGCCAAGACTGAGTGGCTGTGCATACCGCATCTCGCCCAGTTTGGAGTGTCCATCTTTGGCCATCGGGGAGTGGTATTACCCCTGTGGATAGGGCGAACTGGGGGTCCTCCTGGACGTTCGGCCCGGTGGAGGAGCAGGTGGGGCCGCGCCAGGGGCCTTTGCCCAGCTCCGTCTGGTTCGCCAGCTGCGCCCTTTCTGGACCGAGATGCCCTACGCACGTTACTCACGCCCTTGTTACCTCCAGACTCGACTACTGCAACGCTCTCTATTTAGGACTGCCCTTGCATACCATCCGAGATTGCAGCTGGTGCAGAATGCGGCGCGCTGGGTGGTGATGGGAGTTTCCGGTTCTCCCATGTTACCCTCCTGCGCTGCCTTCATTGGTTGCCGGTTGCGCCCGGGTGAGATTCAAGGTCCTAGTGTTAACATACAAAGTCCTTCATGACATGGGTCCCCAATATTTAAGGGAGCGCTCGAGTGCCAACCGCCCTTAGGCAGGAAATCAGCTGGCCAATGGCTGGCGGTCCCCCACAACAAGCCTATTCTATAGCGCCCCTGACCTCTGGAACCAACTTCCTTGGTTGTTGTTTAACCAATCCAGGTTGTGATTTTTGGGGATGGTTTTATGGGATAGTTTTTATAGGATAATTTTTATGGGTTGAATTTGTAGTTGTAATGGGGCTTATTTAGTTTAATTCGCTTTTAAATTATTTATTGTTGTTGTTGTTTTATTTGTAAGCCACCCCGAGTCTTCGGAGATGGGGCGGCATATAAGTCCCATTAATAAATAAATAAATAAATAAATATTTATTGTATTTATATGTTTTGATCTGTGAGCCGCCCCGAGTCTCGGAGATGGGGCGGCATATAAGTCCAATAAAATAAAATAAATAAATAAAAAACATCACACACGAGATCCTGGGCCTGGGGACAGAGCCAGTTTTCAAGGGCTCATTTAAATACTTCCAGAATACTGTCCCTTCTTAAGGTAATAAGAAAAACTGGAAAAGAAATCTTGAAATGATTCAAAAATGTGTGTATGAAAACAGTTCTCAATAAGAACATGGAAATTTCATCTACCAGTATTTCTTTTGGATGTTAATTAAGAGTCAATCTTGCTACTTGCCTTTCTTTTCCTGGCTGCTGGAATTTCAGAAAACCATTTAGCCACATACTTGCTGTCTCCTTTCTGAAATGCTCACAACAAATACTTACAATCCTAGGCTAAGCTGTGCAAATGTTCAGCTGAATCTGTATTAGATGCGAATTATTCATGTATTCCACTTCATTACAGAAGGAAGGTCATAGTGACATCTGGTGGCTTATTAAATATTTCCCAGCTAGTAGCAATAGGTAATAAGAGGGAATGGCAATCCCATCCAAGCAGCAAAGTTATCCTTTCATATTTGTTTTCATATATATTTAGTAAGGATTAATCAAAGCCTTATCAAAGGAGCCAGTAATGAATATGCTATCCCAAAGACTTGCTTTAGTACAGTAGCTTAATTAGCCATCATGTTAATGCATACTCTTGGTGACACAAGATGCAGTGCTCAGAAGGATTTCTAATTCACAAGCTTTCATAAATAAGCAATTAATGCTGATACAGCTAGTACTGTAATTGTTCTATTACCATGGGAGATAGCATAGAAGTATCAACAAGAAAGAGCTTTAGTAATGCATGCAGCATCATTCCAATGAATGAGGAGAAAAGGGACTATATTTTGATTAAAGGACAACAATATTTTTTTTCCAGGATTGTAACCTATTCTAGATTTACTTAGTGGCAAAGTAGACCAGGAAGAAAGTATTTAAATATTTTCTTGCTGAACCTGTCATAGCAATATCATTGTTGCCTGTTATGTATGTAGGTTTGAATGTCATTGGTTTAGTTTGAACTGTTCTTGTAAAATGTTAGAAATGATTGGTTTAAAAGTGCAGGAAAACCCTGCACTCTGATTGGCTGGCAACTGTGGCTGCTGGCTATAAGTAGCAGCCGCAGCCCAGCCAAAGTGGGTTCGTTCTGAGCTGTAGTCACTAATAAACAAAGAGCTTGAAGCACTCCGTCTGTCTCTTCATGCAAACATAACACTGGCGACGAAGGTGGGATCTCCCTGAAGAAGAAGGCAACACAGAACAGAAGAAGAGAGAGATGGCTGCGCTGAACACCCCCAGTCCTGTTCGATCCGACAGCAGAAGACTGGGAGATGTATGCAGATCGTTTCCAAATGTATCTGGAAGGAAACGATCTTGCCGACATTTCCGAGAAGCGAAGAGGGCGGTCTTTCTCATGCACTGCGGTCTGGCAGTTTTCAAGATGGTAGGCATTGGCAGGAGCTGCAGACATGAAGGTAATGGAATGGCCTGACTTAGAAAAGTTGTTAAGAGCCCATTACGCCCACAAGTATCGTGCCTCATTAAGAGACATGAGTTTTACCGCCGGGATCAAGGGGAAAGTAAAACGAAACGACTTCGTGGCAAGTTTAAGAGACATTGGGGTGCATGTGAATTTAACAATTTAGAAGAGGCCATGCACGATCGATTTGTTCTGGGCCTTAAAGACAATGTGCTTCAGAGCAAATTATTACTAAGACCTAAGATCACGCTGAAGGAAGCAATAGAAGAGGTCTCTTCAGCAGAAGCTACCAAGTCCTCAGCAGCAGCCATGAAGAAAATTAACAAGGCCACAAGCCATCCTGATGTGGAAAAGTCCACAACAACTCATTGTGAGCAAATAGATTCTGAGCCAGACTGTAGTGAGGTGGAGGAAGGAATTTATAGACTCAGAATGGAGCAGAAAAAGAAAGACCAGGGAAGAAAGAGGCAAGATTTCTACTGCAGAGGTTGTGGCGGAAGCCACCCCCGCACTGAATGCAAGTTCCTAGATACCATCTGCCTCCGTAGAAAAAAGAGGACACCTAGCAAGAGTCTGCAAATCATCCAGAACTCCACCCAACAGAAGGAAGTTACCTGACAAAGAATTCAAGCCCAACAACCTCAGTGAGAAAATGGGGCAGCACAGAAGCATCTTTTATTTTTACCCATTATTACTCATCCAACCTATATCTCACTTTCAAACTTGCATTTCATGATTCCTGTTGATGAACAATACAATAGAAGAATATTCTTGCTAGTCTCTTTGGAGTCAGGTAATGCAAATGAATCCATGAAGCCTGCAAATTTTAGCATTTTATTAAGAATATTAAGAATTTTCCATTTCCATGTACAGTATATGTAAACACAGCCCTTTCTATTTACCTTGTTTGCTTATTCAATGGCTAAACTATTAAGATAATTTTCATAAGAAGCCTTACACGAGCAAACTTAAGTCATATAAATTGTTGATCTTAAACTTCCAGTTTGGGACTCTTCGAGACAGACTGAAATCCATGACTGTGCATGGTTTCAATCTGTGCTCACTGCCAGAGTGGCCAGCCTCAAGCAGAGAGGAGAGCCACAGCACTCAAAGAAGGCCCGAAGCAGTGCATGCCAGGAGACTGAAAGATTGAAAGAGAAAGTTTGACTGACAGGGCTGAACAGAGCAATCACCCATTTAAGGTACCTGGAATTTGAGCAACAAAGAATAATACTATCCCTAAAAAGACTTTCTAAAGCAGTGAAAGGAAATGAAGGAAAAGAATTGTTTTTCTTCCTCTTAAAACTAACAGTTCTAATAGACCTTAAATGTTAAGAAGAAGAGATTTGAATAAGAATTGATATTAATCTTCTTTGACATTAATAGGCTATTCTTAGCTGAAAATAAAGTGTCAAAGGGATAAAGATTCGTGAATAATCAAAAAGCCTTTCAAAAAGAGAGAAAGAAAGCAGAGGAGGAAAACAAAAAGAGGGTGGAATCTGGAAAAATGGAGGATACCACCTGGAGCTAAAAGTATTGAGAGTGAAAGACTTGAGAAGGATACATCTTAGCTGCAATCCTGTTACAAGATAACAAAGCCCCAAAGAGAAAGTGAGAAAAGAAGCAAGAAACAACTATAGACTATTGTATGATTCCTGGAATTTTGGCAGTGGATCCTAGTGAACTGGACTAAAATTAATTGGGGATTGTTTAAAAATAAAAAAAACTTTTCAAAATGCCATCACTTGAAGAACTGAAAATGATACTTAAAGAATATAAAGAAGAAGCACAAATGAAAGGAGAGACTTTTGCCGACATTTCAATTTATGGAAATGGAGATTCTGAAATATCAAAACAAACAAGAAACATTTGCTGAACAAGAAGGGAGGAGGAAGAAAAGCCATCTTTAATGACCAAGCAGTTTTAAGTGTGGTAAAAAAGAGGAAGGGGGAAAAGGAGTTAAAAGTTAAGATCTGAAGCAACAACCAAAAAGTGCAATTTGAAAAGTAATTATAATGTTAGAAAGAAGCAGAAGGGGGGATCTCAGAAAGGAGATTTGGACAGAAAAGGGAACAAGAAAGAGGGAAAAGAAGGGGGGTGGAAAAGAAAAGAAGCTATAAAGGATTGGAACAAGATAGAAAGAGACAGAAAAGCGACATGGATTAAAGGGATTAATTTATTTAAGAGACACAGAGACAATGGTTAAAAGTTTAATTTAAAAAGAGAATTCTGCAAGGGTACATGGGATAATATTGCTATATTATTAGAAAATGTGTTAGATGTAATGGAATATTTTTTCTTAATAATTAAATGATGTATAGAGGATAAGAGAATAAGGTTTTAATGATTTAAAAATCTAAAAATTTAAAAGAAACATGAAAGGATTTAATGTTGTTTTTAAATATAGTAATAAGTTAATATGAAATACAGATGATCAAAATGAATGATAATTGATGTTATTTGTTAATAAGATGGATATTAATATTAAAGGTGGAGCTGAATTTGAAATAGAAATATGTATTTTATATATATGTATATCTTCTTTTTTTTTTTTTTTTTTTAAAAAATTTAATGTGTATTTGTAAGGGAATGTACCAAGCAGAATTCGGTTGATAGCTATGTTAGAAAATGATTTGTGAAGGTGTACTTTAAGTGTTGAGTAATAATTGAATAGATAATAGTTAAAAGATATAAAGGTGTTATAACTCCAGCTTTAGCAATTACAGGCCAAAATATGTATAAGGAAAAAGAGTATGAAATTGTAAACAGGACAGATGAAAGTGTTAAAATATTAAATGGAAAGATATGGAAAACTAGAAAAGAAATGTAATTGAAATTAGAAAAGAATGGAATAATTAAAAATAAGAAGTAGAGAAATGGAAAAGCTATGGAAAAAATTGTGAAAATGGATATAAGATATGGACTAGAATACATAAAATGAATATGTAATTGAATTTATGTCTGTATGGAGAAGTGACAACCCAGGAGCACACTGCTCTCAAAAAAAGATGTTTTATGTTCTTTATGTATTTGTTTGTCTATGTCTGTTTTCAAAAAATAAAATTTTATTAAAATAAATAAATCTGTTGATCTTTTACAGATTAAAACAAGTGTTACTACCCAACAGACTCATGCATACTAATTATTAGGATAATTCACAAATAGATACCCACTTAGACAAAGATGAATTTTAGGCTTTAATTATGCTTTGCTATTCTCATTATTCTAAGTCATAACTCTTAAAACAATTCTCAATTACTTCCACCATTATGAAATTAAGAATGCTAAATATTAACATTCATAACCCTTTGTAGTTCATCTTCTTATTTCTCCTTTTACATATCATGTTAAAAAGATATGCAATGATGTGGTTCAGATAATCTGAATTCACTGAACATTTTCACTAGGCAGCACTACATTTTGATGGAATGTATAATAGTTGTATTTGAATGTTCATATATTAATTGTTTTATAGGAGATCTCAAGAACAGGTATTGGAACAGCTTTTTTTCAATATATTTGACTTTGTCATGCTATCTCCTTGCTTATTTATGCACAACAGCATTTAACAAAGCACACACACACACACACTCAAAGGCACATTAAATAACAGCAGACTGCAACACTTTCTGGATCCTAACAGTCAGTAGGGAGTCCTTGATTCTTATCCCAGGAAGATTGGTATAAAAAGATAGCACCTATAGACATATTAAAAGCTGCTGATAAATTGAGCAAAAACTTTCAGACCCATCAAAGTGTAAAATATGGAATAACCAACTTAGATCCAGGTTCCCTCAGGAACATCGCCCCTGTCTCTCTCTGGGTTCCTCACCTGATGTCACTTCTAGGGGGGAAGGGGGGGAACAGGAGGAAAATCAGCAAGCAAGAATCAACCCCATGTGTAACGAGCCATTACGACAGGAACCATCCCGAACCCTGTCACAATGCCAAGATCCATCCTTAGAAGTGGAAGATTGCACATCACTACCTGACTTGGGTGCTGACATTGGAATGGAGATGGGTTGGGAGGAGAGACCAGATTCTAACAGTCTAACAGGGTCTCCTTTCACAGGAAGTCCCAACAGGGAAATGTCAGCAGACACATTTCCCTCTCACTGGGTGAGAACGTTAAACTTCTGAACCACAAAGGTCTCAACGCAGTACGTAAGAGCCCCACCTATTTAAAGGAATACATTAGATAGGTATGGACTGAACCTAGGGGAGGGGTGTTATGTATGTAGGTTTGAATGTTATTGGTTTATTTGAACTGTTCTTGTAAAATGTCAAATGGTATTGGTTTAAATAGTGCGGAAGAAACTCACTCCATTGGCTGGCAACTATGGCTGCAGGCTATAAGAAGAGGCAGCCGTAGCCCAGCCAACTCGGGTCCATTCGAGCTGTAGTCACTGAATAAACTCTTTGCTGGAACTCTTGTCTGACTCTTCATGCAAACTTAACAGTTCTCCTCAACAACTCATCGCTGGAGCCCTTGATACTGGACAACTTTCACCCATTATCTAACCTTCCCTTGGTGATCAAAAGATGGCTGTGCAGCAAATTCAGAGGACTTTGCATGATGTTATGGTTCCATTGACTAGGGAACTACATTTGGCAGGCCTTAAGCAGCAGTCCTGAGCTTTCCTACAGCAACACGTTACACCATGGCTCCTTTATATATCCCTCTGTCTATTCTTCTTTTCCTTTCCTTTCGTTTTGCTTTTATAGTTTTTAAATTTTTTGAATAATTGTTTATAATGGTTCTAAATTTAGGTAAGGATTGTTTTATGTTTATTGTTTTATTGGATAATTTTACATCACCAGAGGCACTGAATAAGGGCACATATAAATTTGGCTAATAAATAGGTAAAGTATAAATAACCCTGCCCACCCCCAATCTCACTTGCATGTCATTCTGGGCAGTGTACATAATTAAAACAAATACAATCATCATTTATCTATTAAACTAATTTAAAACAATTTAAAAGCTATAATAACAAAAAGCTGGGAAAGAATGCAATCTAAACTTATACCAGTCATTTAACAGGCTCTATGCTTCAATAGGAATGGTGATTTTACTGGAAACTATAACTGGGGAAATGCTCAAATAAATTATAATATTTCATCATTCATTTAGGGTCTTCTAATGGTATAATTTTGAAATTATATTTCAAAAGTCTATTCATGATTGTCATATGAGACAGAAGGCTCCATTATAGGCTACATAGATCCCTAAAATTATTCAACAGGTTGCAACATATATGTCTTCACCCTTCAGACTGAAAGCAGCTGGTTTACTATATTTCCTTTGGTTAAAAGGTTTTTATGTGTGGCTCTATTTGAACATTCATGTTGTGCTATTATACTCTGACAACTGCAAAACAGTACCAAAGTTAATAAATCATATAAAAAGGCAACTGTCTTACTAATTATTGGCAGTAAAAGCAAAAAATTATTCTAGAAATAATTACACCAATTCCTTAAGGATCACATTTTGATATTGTACTAAGACATGCTATTTACTTAGGCTGCACTTAGCATGCTGTGACAATCAGCTATTCTAGCTATAAACCATTGTTTCTGTTTAACACTGGAATCCCCTATGTGAAACCTGTAGACACAAAAGGATCCAAGATGTAGTTGCTTATTGCATTCCTACATTTTTTTTAAAAAGTTGGAAAGCAGTATCCATCAACATAAATATTAATTGTGGGGGGGGGTGGACTTGGCTCCATGTATTCCCAAAAGCCATCTTAGAAAATTAAAAAATGAACAGCTTTGTTTGTCCATATTCAATAATTAAAATTGGCATTGAGATCAATTATTTCCATTATTTCCTATTTTCACAAAAAAAGTCTACCCATAATTGAATATATTTCAACATAATGGACTCATTGAAAACCATTAATCTGAACTGCAAAGTTGCATTTTTCAGTATTGCAAAAAATTAAGTGAAAAATGCATCTCCATTTATATATTTATCATAAATGTTGATAAACAATTATCTTTCGATTAAACTCAATGCTTCTAAATATCTCCTGCTTATGAAATAAACACCAATAAACAGTAAATGTTGTTAAAAGCTATATATTCTAATTCATCTGTATTTTATTTTTTAAATAATAAGATCCATGAAAATATTTAAATAATTTATGTATACGTTTGTAGCCTATGAGAATTCTGCTGAAATTTTATTATAGGTTTTCTGTGCAAAATAATTTTCTGTTTTAAAAAAAGAATACATAACTTCATGAAAGATGAATATTTCCTGAAGAAATCAAACCTTTGCCATTTTTATATTAAGAAATTTGCTTTCAATCTACACAGAAGACTGCCAAGTTCTAGTTTGGAATTTTTTTTTAATATAAAATGCATATTTTTTAAAAATATTCCAGATAACTGAATAGAATACTGCAGTAATAGTTTACACACATTTAATATATGCATATATTAAATGTATATGCAACCAACGGACATACACATCTTTAATAAATAGGTAGCTATCTTTCACTATCAATAAAAGTTATAATCAACTTTTATATTTGCAGTAGAATAAACTAGGCTTTTAAAATTGACTTAAAAGTATAAAACACCTTTGAGATTTCTACCTAAATTGCTGTTTTAACAGTAGTAGTATATTGTTTTTGACTGCCACATTCCCTCAAGAAACAAATAAATATCAGTTTCTTACTACAAAAAATTGCCCAGTTTAAAACCTCTATAACCCCTAGAATTTTGTTTTCAGATTCCAGATAACCTACTTCTTTTCTTTTTTTTTAATTTATTTTATTTAAAGTACATACAATTCATCTTCCATTTAACGGTGTATCACCTGGGTACAAGATATCTTGTGCAATAACAATTAAAATTTACATCTATGTTCATTACTTTTGTATTAATTTTCTATTAATCATCTCTTCTATTGTTTTATATTAATTTGATTTGGTGCTATTTAATATTTCTATATGATCTCCAGAGCCAACATTCTGTTGGTTAACCAGGCTGCTCCTTGGATTGTTCTTATACAACAAGATTATGTAGGGACGTAAGGAATACAGTGATGGAAGGCTGTTGCTATACAGATAAACAATGAATATCCCTTCCTGGAATCAGCATCCAGCTGTTTCAATCTAAAATATTTTTTTTCTGTCTGTGTTGCTGTCCTTTCTGTTTGTTTACCCAAGCTATTCTTAGGAGATTTGTATGTTTAATTTGTTTCAGAACTGCCAAATTTCATCATTTGTAGAGAGAGTATCTAAACACATAGAATAGTTATATATTTTTGGTAATACATAACTCAGTTATTTAATTAAGCTGTTTAACATTATAGAGCATTGTATGTGTATATTTGTACTGCAAGTGATTGCATTGTGAGTTTATAGGTAACATTATATGATAAATAAAGTGAATTAGCATTCACTGATTTAAATTGGGACAAAAATTATAGGGTCATAAAATAGGGAAGAAGCAAATATATTGAATGAATAGATTAAGACAATTGTAAAGTTATAAATTGCTATACTACTATGTCTAGTTCTGCAGAAAAAAGAGGGGTGGTTCTTTTAATTCATAATATAATTCATAATCAGGAATATGGGATATAATTTTAATTTAAAATCAAATATGTGCCTACTTAATTTCTGAGGCAAGTGGTTGATGTTTTCTCTTGAAAATCAGAAATGAAGCACAGATCTCACAGAAGCACCCTGGCTAATTTAGGGGAATAATAATCTTCTAACTCCTCTTCCTCATGTCACAGTCTACTCATTCCCATCATTTCTCAACTCTATAACTTTGGGTGTTAATCTGTATGTGAGAGAGAAGCAAGAGGCCAAATAAAATCCATTGCTACAAATCCTATTTTTATAAGCTCTTAAAATTTGGTCCAATCTACTGCAAATATCAAACATTATGTTTCAGTGCCATAGACACAAATAACACAAGCAAAAAATGGCTGGAACAGCTCTCTTTCAAATCTCAGCTCATGTGAAGTACTTCTAAAAAATAGCTTAAATTCTGACTGTTCACAAGATTTCTGTGCTAAGAAATTAATTTCATGATGAAGTCAGTTAAGTAGCATGCTAAAATGTTTGAGGCCATTATTTGAGCAAAGTGTTTATTTAGCTGATTGGTAGCAAAAACAAATAACTGGGAAATACCATCTTGAGCTAGTAACTTATAAAGCTGCTGCTTATATATATGTGCTATCTATCTAATATCTTAATAAATCCTACCCATGAATAACTCTTCAGAACCCAGCAATATAAATTTATGCATATGCAATGCTGTTTATTTAAACGTAATCTCATTTGTTCCGTCCTTATAATGTTCAGGATGTGTTTTCAGGTTAGACTTCCAGCAGTTAGACATGTCTGCTTTTTCCTGGTGCACTGATTTTCCATTTCCACTTCAAGTATGACAGACTGAGTTCTATAGAAGAATGATCCCAAGTAGGCTGCAATTCTAATATTTCTGAATATAACGGTTCATGTAGACCTAAGCTAAAAACAGTCACTTACCACCTGTAATTTTACTTCTTGTTTCATGAAATTGTAATTTAAATCCAAAATAGTTCTATTTAGTGTTTAAAACAAAAAAAGGAACTGTACACAAAATTATTATAGGTTACAATTCCCAGATCCAAAAACTCAGAAAGTCAGCTGGTTTTGGTTCACAAAAGAGTCTAAAGTAGATCGATCTTCACTTGTTTTTTTAATAAACTTTATTAAATTTTATTACATTAAAAAAGGAAAAACATTAAACATAATAACAAAAACAGAAAAACATAAGACATAAAAACATTGAAAAACCATTAAAAGTATATCACTCAATGACAACTACTGTGGTGATAATTATATAAAGCATAATCTATACTATATATGAACTGATCTGATACTTATAAATATTGAGTCTTCTTTTGTCTTTTAAACTCAACAATAATTTGTCCATTTCGCACAGCTGATAATTTTTGTATGACCATTCATCTACAGGTATGTGTAGCTGTTTCCAGCATATTTTTTTAAGAATTCCCAATAGGAAGAGTTCTGGTTCTAGTCTAATTGTTCATTAGTAATTTCCTGAAGCCAATTGTGGATTTTGAGCCAATATTTTCTAGGTTCTGGGCAAGACCACCACATATGATAATATGTTCCTCTTTTTTTTCTTTTTTTTCTTTTTTGCTTCCAATACACGGACTCATTTTAGAATACATTTTCGCTAATTTCAAAGGGTGCCACCTGTAAAACATTTTATATGCATTTTCTTTGTATGTTACTGATTTTGTTAGTTTGTGGTTTCTATTCCATATAGTCTTCCAACCAGCTAAGTTTATGCTATGCTCAATATTTTGGCCCCATTCAATCATACAACCTTTCACTACTCTAAATCTATTTCTAAGAGATACTTGTAAATTTTAGTAATATTTTTTTGTCTGGGCTACTAAAATTTTGTCCAAATGTTGAGGTTTTAAATATATTCCATGTTCAATCTTCACTTGTTAACCAACCTTTTAGTTGACAATATACCGAATATAGCTTGGACCTTAAGAAAATGTGGAGGAGGTGAAATGGTTCCTCAATTCTGGAAAAGTAGAATGCATTTCCAAGAAAGAGACACAGAACAATCCTGTCTTGTTCATGTTCTTAAAAAGAAGTAGTGAAGCTTCTGTTTATTAACCCACAACAATAAAATTGTATTCATGGAATTCTTATGGTGTCTACTTCATGACTTGGCCTACCTCAAAAGACTGACAGATATTGATCATCATAGTGATTTATATCCTAGCTTTTCTTTTGGAGCCCAAGACAACTTGCATAAGACCACATTTTATCCTCACCACACCAATCCTGTGAGGGACACTGGGCTCAGGAGATGATTAGGCTGAAGTTATCCAGTAGGCTTCCATGAGTCAGAATTGACTCAATCATGAGTCTCCCTGATCCTAGTATGATAACAAAGCCATCGTATCACTATGGTTCTCATCCATGCATACCATGCAAATCCACTTATTGACAGCTGGCGTTATAAGCCAATCTCAGTGCACTAGAGGTTACAAAGATTTGGAGTTGGGTGTGATGTTTCTGCCTAGACATATTTTCTTTCACAATATTTGCTTTGATCAGCTTGATTTGGACCAGCTTCTGTTCTTTCTATTCCATCTTCTATACTTCCCATTGTATATATTTCTCCTACATTGGGCTCCTGAACAACTAAGTCCAATAGCATTCCCAATAAATTAAGAGTCATTCCAGGTTGTCCAGTTATTTTCTTTCCATTTTAATAAGCATGCATTGTCTTCTGATTGCTCTCTTTTATGGTAGGGTATGCATTCCTAATCATAGAGTGACCCAAGATTTATAAGATGAGCTAACGTTTCACTAAAAGGCATTATAGAAGCTACAAAAGAAGAAAAAGTGAGATTTGCCAGTTTTCTGGCTGTATAGGATAGCATTTCTATCTAGGTAATTATTGTCTTTAGGATAAGCAGACATACTATAAAAATAACTAGTTTTGTTGGAGGGATGTAGAATTTCTACATAGTTACCATGGCAATTTTCATTAGCTCAGCAATGAGAAATATAGAGCATTAGAGTTGATTTTGAAATGTAAGTGAGAAGATGTTTTGGCCTCATCCTTCTGTTATCACGGATAACACGCTTCTGGTTTTGATTTTACCAGTCAGAGGTTTTCTGCAAAACATTTCTTTCAGAACAAGGCATGTAGCACGGAGGCAGATTCCAAGCATGGGACAGATTGAGGCAACTTCCAGGCAACTGATTCTAGCTGCCATGAAAGAATAGTAAAGTAGTTTATTTATATTATTATTTCTGCCTTTTATTAACCAATAAGAAACAAGATACCACTTCAGATACTAAAATATCTTGAATTTCCTTGAAAACGGTGAACCTTGTCATGATGGTACAGAAGAAAAGAATTAAACGTTCTGCTTCAGGCAGCAAAATATTTTCAGAAGGCTTTAATTAAAAGTTATGGAAGAGAAAAACAGTTTCCATCAGAGAATAAAATTATAATGTTTCAGCTATATGGAATGAAATATTGGCAATATTTCACAGATGATTACAGAAACCTAAGAAAAGATTTTCTTTATTATTCATAATTATAATTATGAATAATTACCAAGTCTACATAATTACAAATGGAAAGAATTGGAAAACAACTAAGAAAAATACCTTGTTGTTTTCAAACTGGAAGCAGTGCAGTCTGTATTGTGCTTAATGCCTGAGTTGCACATTTGCTGATCATGTATTTAGAATAACTGAATATCCAAAGATAACCAGAATTAAAGGTCAATAAAGAGGCTGAAGGACAAATTCAGCACTGGATTTATATATGATTTTCATCACTCAGTGGCCTTGTTCAAGTATAATAAATCTACTGTATCACAGAATTTAAAATAGCAGTAGCACTTAGACTTATATACTGCTTCACAGTGCTTCACAATCCTCCCAGTGACTTACAGAGTAAGTATCATGCCCCTGTCAGAGTCTGAATCTGAGGAGGAAGATGAACAGCTGACAGGAAGTGGGAGTGTGGCTCCATTGGCTGTGGAGGAAACTGGGGAAGGAAAAAGTTCAGAGAGGGAGAGGGAGTTCAGAGGAAGACCCAGGCCCATCCCCTCTTCATCGTAGGGCATGCAGGGAGAACGGAGAGTAATGTGGGTTGCATGGCTACGGGAGGAAAGGCCCTGATTCCCTTCATTAGGCACACCTGGGAAGAGAGTTTAAAAGAAATGCAAGCTGAGTGCGGCATCTGCTGGGGCAAACATGAGTTTATCATGTGTTGACTGTAGTTATCTGTGTTCCTGGAATCCTCCCAACTGGACTGATTTACTGTTGTTCCTTCAGGTCTGGAATTCTTTTGCCCTGCCAGATTAATTACCTCATCTTGCCTTGATTGGACTTATAGTTAAAGTTTTTGTTGACAACATTTTGGACTTGAATCTCTGCAGACAAAGGCTGTTCCTGGGAGAGCTTTTCCCCAGACAAGAAGGTAACCAGGACATTGGGGCAACGTTGGAGCTAATAAAGGGACTCCTACTTATTATTTAACTGTATTGACTTTGTGGCATACACCGAGTCATAGTCAGCATATTGCCCCAACAATCTGGGTCCTCATTTTACTGACCTTGGAAGGATGGAAGGCTAAGTCAAACTTGAACCGTGAGAATCAAACCGGTAGGCAGAATTAGCCTGCAATACTGCATTCTAACCATTGCAAGATTTGTCAGGGAGAACATGCTACATGCTATCCATTTTCCCTCACCCAACCCTGATATTCCTGGCCTGCTGCTTTGGGCATTCATTGGATGTAGTATTGTAAAGGTATCTAAGATATACAATCTAACATCGAACTGTCCTTTATATAAACCCAAGGATACAAAATATTTATTGCACTAGCTACCATATAAGCCTATGTGATTTATTTAAAAGAACGTTTCACTGAATTCAACAGCTATTATTAACAACACTTGAATGTGGTTGTTGGGTTTCAAATACAAGCTGGTTATCATTTTCTTTTTAAAATATCCTACAATTTGGCTTTCAGATTTTTATTATATGAGCAAGATAGACAAAGATAATAAAAACAAATTAACATACTCAAAATTAGCAAGGCTTAGACATATTTTGCAGGATTTAAAGCAGTATGTCTTTGTTTTAACCAAATATTTTGACAGGTACATTCAAATGCTTGTGATATTGCTGAAATACACATTCAGCAAGCAGAAAACAGTAAGTACTAATCACATTTACAGAATGGAAAGTGTGCCACCACACTGACAACTTTTTTTTTTTAATTACATTTATATGCCCTTCTCCAAGACTCAGGGCGGTTACAATTCTGGGATACAACCCAGTGTGCTCAGCAATAGCCTTCATTCCATTGTATATGCTGCTTATTACTAAGCGGCATTTTTACAAAGTCAGCTTATTGCCCCAACAATCTTGGGTCCTCAATTTACCTACCCTGAGAGGATGGAAGGCTGAGTCAACCTTGAGCC
>CM019159.1:26200143-26268272 GCA_009733165.1 Naja naja | reverse complement strand
ATCTCATCCTGGGCATCCATTTTTTGAACTATTACCATCTGGCAGATGGTACAGGATAATAAAAACAAGGACAAATAGGCTGAAAAACATCCCAGGGCAGTAGCTCTTTTGAATTCTGCTGTATAGTGCAGTGTTGGTGCAGTGTTGGGGGTTTTCAGTTCAATGTGTGGAGGGTGAAGGATGTGTTTATTTTCATGGTCATGGTCATGATGTGCACTGAAGATGGTGTTTGATTTCATTGTACGAGGTGCAATGACAATAAAGTAAACTAAACTAAACTAACTAAATCATCTGACCACATTGTCAGGCACTTCCAGATCAGAGGAAGATTTTTTTTCCAGTGCTGAAAAAGAAATAAAGGAGTCCTTTTAATAAAGAAAGAACGGGAGGGCGGCAGTTGGGGTACTTCAGAGCGGGTTTTGAAAAGAGGATCTATGACCCAGAGAGTGTTCCTTTTGGAACTGAGGTTTTGAAAATAAAAAGTCCAAACATCAAATTTGGAGCACAGTTGAGTGGTTCGTAGTTGTTGAAATTGTAAGAAAAAAAAATGATTGTAACACCAAAATTTAGAATTGCTGGTTTTTTTTTTCAGATGTTTAACGTTTAGTGCTAGACATCAACATGCTTTGTTTCACTGTGCAATTGGAGAAATTAAATTGGGGCAGAAGTGTTTTTTCCATTGTGAAGGTACACTCACATAATTCAAATATCTTTGCAATTATTTAAAAATATTGCTAAAAAATAAAGCCTTTATAACAAAATTAAATACTAAAAATACTAGCATCCATGTAGCAAAATTGTATTAATACAGCTCAACATACTTTAGGTAATCAGTCAAATATGCAGGATGGATATATTCATAAACACAGTAGGTTCTGATCAAATGGCAAATATTCTCAATACATTTAAAGTTGGTCAAGACAGTACACCTGATACTGCTTTGGCTCATGTCATTTGCTATTTCTTTACTAGAAACTAATAGCATCTTCAAATCTCACCAACCCTCACTGTAGAGATAATAATCTTGTCCTCATTATTGTTATGCAGCAGCTCAATGGTTGGATGATGCTCTAAGATGTCATAAATTACCAGTGAGGTGTTACCCTCTGTCATTAGTAGTAAAACCTTTTAATTTTACTGACCATTGTCTTGTAATTTGATCAAAAAGGTCATCAAATAGTTTTTCTATTTTTCACATAGGAGGAAAAAATGATATCTTTCCCATGACAGTGATGTAGTGTTTCATGTAATGCAACTTACATTCCTTACCCAGGGGCCAAGGGCTGCATGTGAGTATCTTCATTGTCCTTATTTTCTCCAGCAGTCATTTCCTGTATTTCAGTGTGAAAACATGCAATTTTCAATTGTAACTTCAAACAGTCACTAAATGAAATGTTGTAAGTTGAAGACTACCTGTATATGGAAATTCAGAAAACTTCTCAGAAAACAACAACTGAATGAAAAACTGCTGGTGACCTTCTACTGCTGCACCATAGCGAGCATTTTAACTTACTGCACCTCTGTATGGTTTGCCAATTGCACAGTGGCAGATAGGAAAGCACTCCAGAGGGTTAATGTCATTTCCCAGAAGATCAGTGGTTTCCCTCCCTTTTGGAAGAGCTTTATAGCTCCCACTGCCTTAAGAAAGTTCAAAACATTCTCAAAGATCCATCTCATCCTGGGCATCCATTTTTTGAACTATTACCATCTGGCAGATGGTACAGGATAATAAAAACAAGGACAAATAGGCTGAAAAACATCCCAGGGCAGTAGCTCTTTTGAATTCTGCTGTATAGTGCAGTGTTGGTGCAGTGTTGGGGGTTTTCAGTTCAATGTGTGGAGGGTGAAGGATGTGTTTATTTTCATGGTCATGGTCATGATGTGCACTGAAGATGGTGTTTGATTTCATTGTACGAGGTGCAATGACAATAAAGTAAACTAAACTAAACTAAACTAAATCATCTGACCACATTGTCAGGCACTTCCAGATCAGAGGAAGATTTTTTTTCATCCAGTGCTGAAAAAGAAATAAAGGAGTCCTTTTAATAAAGAAAGAAAGGGAGGGCAGCAGTTGGGGTACTTCAGAGCGGGTTTTGAAAAGAGGATGCTATGACCCAGAGAGTGTTCCTTTTGGAACTGAGGTTTTGAAAATAAAAAGTCCAAACATCAAATTTGGAGCACAGTTGAGTGGTTCGTTGTTGTTGAAATTGTAAGAAAAAAAATGATTGTAACACCAAAATTTAGAATTGCTGATTTTTTTTTTCAGATGTTTAATGTTTAGTGCTAGACATCAACATGCTTTGTTTCACTGTGCAATTGGAGAAATTAAATTGGGGCAGAAGTGTTTTTTCCGTTGTGAAGGTACACTCACATAATTCAAATATCTTTGCAATTATTTAAAAATATTGCTAAAAAAATAAAGCCTTTATAACAAAATTAAATACTAAAAATACTAGCATCCATGTAGCAAAATTGTATTAATACAGCACAACATACTTTAGGTAATCAGTCAAATATGCAGGATGGATATATTCGTAAACACAGTAGGTTCTGATCAAATGGCAAATATTCTCAATACATTTAAAGTTGGTCAAGACAGTACACCTGATACTGCTATGGCTCATGTCATTTGCTATTTCTTTACTAGAAACTAATAGCATCTTCAAATCTCACCAACCCTCACTGTAGAGATAATAATCTTGTCCTCCTTATTGTTATGCAGCAGCTCAATGGTTGGATGATGCTCTAAGATGTCATAAATTACCAGTGAGGTGTTACCCTCTGTCATTAGTAGTAAAACCTTTTTAATTTTACTGACCATTGTCTTGTAATTTGATCAAAAAGGTCATCAAATAGTTTTTCTATTTTTTTTCATCATAGGAGGAAAAAAATGATATCTTTCCCATGACAGTGATGTAGTGTTTCATGTAATGCAACTTACATTCCTTACCCAGGGGCCAAGGGCTGCATGTGAGTATCTTCATTGTCCTTATTTTCTCCAGCAGTCATTTCCTGTATTTCAATTAAATTAAATTAAATAAAATTAAATATTTCAAAAAGAAAAAGAAAGGAAACTTTCTCAAGGGCTTTTTAAAAGATCAGAAAATGCTGACAGCCAAGAGAAGTGCAGATTGATAGAGTAACAAAAGAACAATGCGTTCTACACAGTTTGTAACAATAAGGAAAACTCAAGACATCAACCAAGAAAAGTTTTAAGCATCTTGAGAACAAAGTGTTAAAAAAGAAGCTTCTTTGACAGGGGAAGAAAACTTTCAGGAAATGAACAAAGATATTGGCTCCATATTAGTGACTATCTATATGACTGACCAGTTTTACAAAGGAATAGGACTGGTGAAACACCATGGTTTCAGTTTTAGCCGGTATCTAAATTCTTTAATTAGAGGAGAAGTGAAAAAGATAAGTCAAAACTAAGTTAAGCAACGTGTAAGATTGCAATGCTGAGAACAGTAGAAGGAAAAAGAAGATGATCAGAAGCAATGCAAATGGACTATGATGGAGATGAGGACACCATTGGGAGACTTGAAATAATAGCTTAGGGATAGATTGTCATTAAGAAAATCTATGTTGTTGCTTGAAGTAAAAAAAAATGTGATGGCATATAATCAATTAACAAATTCCAAATGTTGTTTGGAAAAATATTAAGAATATATTAAGAAAATATTAAGAATGTGTTAAGGTTCTTAAATACAGCATTATTTATGCTGTATATATTATTTATTTATTTATTTATTTATTTATTTATTTATTTATTTATTCGACTTATATGCTGCCCCCTCTCCCAAAGGACTCGGGGCAGCTTACAGCTAAAATACAATACCAACAATAAATTAACCTAAAAATGTATTAAACAAATTGAAGCCGAATTAACATTAAAAACCCCAGAATTAAAATAAACAAACCCCTGTATATTATGCTGTATATCACTTATATACAGCATAATATACAGCATAAATAAGATTCACTTATTCATACTGCTTGCTTCATTCAGATTTTTAAAAATGATATTTAATACATATTGAGAACCACAAAGACTGAGGTAGAAAGTAGGTTAGAGTTCTGCTTACAGTTCTTTAGTCTGGCAAGATTTTGTCTGTAGGCATGAAACAATAAAGAACAGCTTGGAAGAATTACCACCTGTCATTCTTGGTTTGGGGTCTGACAGTTGCACAAGTTAAACTATCTCCAGAGTTGTCCCAGTTGCTGGAATGAATGCTATATTGCCAGAGCAATAGTGCCATCCTTCTGTTCAGATCACTTCATGGTCTTCCTAACAGCCTTTTAGTTACTGGACTGGAAAAAATCTGAGCATGAAGTTCTTTTTACAGTACAAAGGTAATTGGATTAAGCATATCCTTGAATCCAGCTGCAGAATCTGTCAATGCGTATGAAAACATACATTCTCCCTCTCTCTCTCTCTTTTGCCATTACATGTCACTTGGTTCTTTGAATAAGACCTCTGGCCTTTTCCCAGTCAATAAATTACACTACCAGCACTTGAGATCTGGCAGATGCAAATCTCAGTAACACTAATGTTGGGTGTTTCTATGTGATCAATCAGTGGGCAAGCCTTTTGCAGGCTAAGTTATTAGATTAAATGAAACAATAAAATACTGTAATGTTAGTATCTACTTCCTGAGTAAGCAAGAAGGACTTTCATCAAGAAGATGAATAATATAATTGCCTTCCTTCTAGCAAAGAGCATTTTAAATATCAAACACCGATCGCCCTGTGCGTGCGCAAAGACGGGGACTCCTCGGGGTGCCATCAGCTAGACAATGTCGGCTGGCGGTGCCCCGGGGAAGGGCCTATTCTGTTGCGGCCCCTGCCTTGTGGAATCAACTCCCTTTGGAGCTCCGTTTGGGTCCTGATCTTCACTCCTTCCGCCACGATCTGAAGACCTGGTTGTTTGAACAGGCCGGGCTGGACTGACCTCCTGGGTTTTTTAAAATTATTTTAATGGTTCTTAGTGATTGGGCTTGTTCAATTTAATCTTTTTTAAAATATTTATTGTTGAATTATTGTGTTTTAATTGTGAGCCGCCCCAAATCCTCACAGAGAGGGGGCGGCATACAAGTCCAATTAATAAAATAATAATAATAATAAATCATAGTATTCAACTCTTCTGCTTTCTACTGTCATTTTATATCTGTACCTGGTTTCAAATATTTTAAATTAATATTTACTTGGTCATAATATTCTAATATGCTCTATTTGGTATGAATTTAGTATGATGGTAGTATCAAATACATTCTCTTGCTCTTTTATTTAATGAACAAACTTAGAACTTTGGTGAAAGGATCTATAGCATGAAGGTTATACTTGCTTTACCTGACCTATTCATTGCTTTTTATACAAAGATTTAACTGCCTTGTTAAAAATAGTTGCATTTTAGAAATGAGAAGTTCTTAGGAATCATACATTTCTCTTGCAGCTTCCCACACATAGAGAAATTTTGCTCTTGTCATCTATGCTTCCTGCTTGCCATTATCAGAACAGGAGAAAGAAGGCCAATTGGGGAAGGAGAAAGGATTTTCATTCTGATTCAAATTAGAATATATTCACAATGGTCACACCTGTTTGCAGCTCTGATGTCACATCCAGAGAATTTGAAATTCATTAAAAACATTGTTAGCAACATCAAGGGTAACACTTATTATCTGAAGCTAAATTCCTAGTGTTTCAAGTCTCAACATTTGAATAATACATTGTAATTCAAATGTTCTTGACTGACATTTATTATGCTGGCCACAAATATAAAATGCCATTAGGCACTGTTAAATTTAAAGAAGTTCAGACTTTCAGCTATATTGAAAAACATTCACTCCTCTCACCAGGTTTAAGTCTAGGAAACCATTTTGGGATAACATAGCACAGTCTTATGATCTAGAAGAATGGTGATTAAGACGGGTGATTTTTAATAACGACAAACCAAACAGATCCTGCAGATCCAACAAAACCACTTCCAGGAATGCAATTGCCCTGAAAAATATGAAGCCACCTGAATAGAATCAGGACAGGCCATGCTAGAACTAAGGCAAAACTCTGTAAGTGGAAATAGCTAAGAACCTGCAATGCTCTCAGCTGTGGTGCTCTGGAACAAATTATAACACATATAGTTCAAGAATGTCTCCTCAGGACTTCCGGTTGGCTGTCAGAGAGAAGGGACGTACGGGCAGAGGACTCTGCGGAGCACGAACCTTCACTTATCGCTCGCGGGGGCTTTATAGAGCCCAAAGGGGGCTTGGAGAGCTCCTGAAGGAGAGGGGTCCCTGGAGAGAAACCTCAGACGGCGGTCTGCGGTGAAATCGGGGTAACCAGAACGAACAAACAAACGGGCGGAAGATCGGGAGGCTAGCAATGGCCACCCTTAAATGCTGACAGCCGACCACACTAGCGGTGACCAAGCGGAATCCAAGGTACAGCTTTGCAAGATTAAATAATATCCAGCAAGCAAAAAATAAATAAAGATAATTTGGATGCCAATAGACAATTTTGAAAATATCTGAAGAGACGATAAATAGCTCTAACTTAAAAAGCTGACTAAGCGGCGAGATTCATGGTGAGCGGAAGAAGAGAATAGAAATGGAAGTCTAAATTGTCAGAAGGAGAAGAAGAAGAATATATATAATTGAATAGGTACATACCGCTAAAATACATATACAACTTCGGGTCGGACTTTAACTTGGACTTTAATTTGAACCGAAACAAGAAATAAAGATCTGAACTTAAAGATAGCAGCGGAGTTGACTGAAAACGGACGCTGTGGACTCTTTACAAACCAATCAACTTGTCAACCACGAAAGATTGGGAGAAACAAGATCGAAAAAGAGACAACTGAACAAAATACTCGGACTTGGACTTTACTGATTTTACCGAATTCCTTTTGACTTAATTAAGAAAGACCGCTGAACCATACAGAACTTTTCACAGGAAAAAACTTTCTGAAGATTGCAACTAATGAGAGAGGAGGAAATAGGAGAAAGAAAAAGAAACTCCATGAGTCGCCCTGTGCGAGCCCATAGGCAAGGACTCCTCGGGGTCCCGTCGGTGGGCCAATGCCGGCTGGCGGTTCCCCGACGACGAGCCTTTTCTGTCGCGGCCCCTGACCTCTGGAACCAACTGCCTTTGGGGCTGCGCCTGGTCCCCAATCTCCGCACCTTTCGCCGTGAGTTAAAGACCTGGTTGTTTGACCAACCGGGCTGTGACCCCTTGGGGAGGGATGGTTTTAAGGTTTTTATAATGTTTGAACTTATAATTTAATTTAATCGTTTTTTAAGTATTTATTGTTTCTGTTTTAGTTGTAAGCCGCCCCGAGTCTTCGGAGATGGGGCATATAAGTTCAAATAATAAATAAATAAATAAATAAATAAATAAACAAGAAGGAGCGGAACTGAAAAGTGATACATTAGATACATTAGACTTTCGATGTTACTTTCCCTTTCCAAACTTTAACTTTGTAACTCTTAGATATATACTTTCTCTGATTTTGCCTCTTCCCTTTCTCTTCTCCTTTCCCTTTTTTATATTTGATAATCTCTCTTTACATATACCCTCACCCCTTGTTTCTCTCTCTTTTTTCTCTCTCTAATTGTCATTATATATTTAGAAATTCTTGCTAATATTTTGCTAATATTTTTCTAATACTCTAATATTTAAATAATTACTTATCTAAAACTATTGAATTACATAATTATATAATTGATAAGTGTTTTACTAGAATAGTTGATTTAGAAACAAATTATTTCTTACGGTTTAAATATTAGAAGATATAGTAGATAAGTATTGAATAAGTATAACTATATTATATATATTGAGACAATTTTGTTTACATAAAAGATAAAAGAGGGAGGAGATTGGGATACAAAGTTGACTTGAGTGAAAAGAAATAAGGGGAGAAAGTGAACTTTAATTGTTATTGTGAGAAAACCTTAAGTAAAATTTGGGAAATGACGAGTACCACCAATATCTCTAAGACTGGCACAGTTAGGAAAGCTCCTACCCAATTACCAACCACTACAACGGTGCAGAGTCCCTCTGCACAAAAGACAATTGATGAAATGCTCCCTAAAGAACGTGCAAACTCCTCTAAGGACCTACAAGGTCTATTGCTAAACATGCAAGAAATGATGGTCAAAAATCATGAGGAGATGAAAAATGAAATAGGGTCGGTTAAAACAGATTTGAAAGACAAAATACAAAAGATAGATGAAAAATTTGAAATATTCCAACAGGAGATGAGGAAAAATCAGGAAAAAATATTGGAAATTGAAACAAAGGTGATTAAAGAGGAAAAGAGAGTAGATGAATTGACAGAAAAGTTAGTAAGAGAGAACAAAGAATTAGAAACTGCAATTATCCATCTCGAATCAGAAAAAGCTGCACACTATTTAAGATTTCAAAATGTAAAGGAAGAAAGGGGAGAAAATCTATGGGAGGTTATCACAGATATACTAGCTGGCACACTAGAGATGGAAAAAGAGGATTTAATGAAGGAAATTGATGAACTGTACAGAGTCCAAACCAACTATGCTAGGAGATTTAACCTACCAAGAGAGATACATGTTAAGTTTGTTAAGAAATCTCTCAGAGATGAAATCCTACATAGATCCAGGGATAATATTTTACAATACGCCGATAAAACAATAATAATACTCAAACAAACCCCTAAAAGAATAAGAGATCTGAGAAGACCCTACCAATTTCTAACGACCAGACTTATAAAACAAAATGTTAACTTTAGATGGTTAGTCCCTGAAGGTATAATGGTCACCTGGTACGATAAGAAATATAAAATAGAGACTATAGAGAAGGCAGAGATGTTTTTCGACCAACAATTAAACAGGGAGGGGGTAGATGAAGATCGGGAGGAAGCTAGGAGAGATGAAAGGAAAAGACTAGAGACACATAAAAAGGTAAATATAACGGACAATAAAGATGACAATAATGGGAAATCGGAAATTGCAGAAGAACCCACAGACATTAGAATTACAAGAAGCACTAAATACAGAATCCAATAAAAATACAAACCTGTCTGATCTTATATCTTGGAATATAAATGGATTAAACTCCCTGTAAAAGGAAAAAGTTTTAAATACTTACAAACTCAAAAAGCAGACATTATAGCACTACAAGAAGTTCACATTACTCAAAAACAAAAACACCTATTAGAGAATAAAAATTAGGGAATATGTTTGCAGCTTTAGACCAAAAGAAAAAAGAGGAGTAGTACTTTATATAAAAGACAGGATCCCTGCCTCATTAATATACTCAGACAAAGATGGTAGGACACTTATGGTAGAAGTCGAACTGGGACAGACTAAATGTTTATTAGTGGTAATTTATGCACCAAATGGTCCCCAAGAATCTTTTTTCAAAAATTATATGATAAACTCAAAGAATTACAACATCAACAATTATTTATTATAGGAGACTTCAATGCAGTCGTAAATAAATTATTAGATTACAAAGGAAATAACACTAATCTGGAAAGGAAAAAAACTACCAAAAATATTTTTCGACCTCATGAAAGAATTTAATATTAGTGATGTCTGGAGAGAGGAATACGAAGAAAAACAGTTTACTTATTACTCCAACCGCCACATGTCCTGGTCAAGACTTGACATGATCTGGATGACTAAAAAATTAAACTCAGGAATTTTAGATATAACAATGGAACCAAATACATTGGCAGACCATAATATGATTAGGCTTAGATGGGAAGGACAGCAACAACAACCAAATAATTGGACGCTCCAGAGGTCGATTCTAAAAGATGAAATTTTTAATAAAATACTGACAAAAGAATTAGAATTTTTCTTTCAAGAAAATAACCCCAAGACACCTCTCTCCAAAACAATTGGGATACTGCTAAAGCAGTGATGAGAGGAGTGTCCATTAAATACATGGCCAGGAAAAATAGAGAAAAAAGACAAAAGAGAATAAAACTACAACAGGAATACAATGAATGGCATGAGAGACTGCAGGCTACCCCACAAGACGAACAAGTTAAACTTCAATTGGATATGATTAAACACAAAATAAACCTAACTGAGAAGGAAGAATTAGCCCCGAAATTAAAGAGAACAAAGCAATATCAATTCAAAAATGCTAATAAACCAGGACGTTGGTTAGCCTCTAAACTTAAAAAACAGAATGAAAAGAGGTGGGTTACTAAATTAAGAAACGAACAAGGGGATATATGTTATAAAGAAGAGGATAAAAAGCAGATTATTCGGGGGACTTCCGGTGACGCCTCGGTGTGGCGAGGTAGGGAGAAATACTTGTGCTTCTCCCACCTCGGGTTTTTCCGTTCAAGAACAGCCGTTCGTGGCAGGGTGAGTCCAATTCGAACACCCTTGCGAGGAGAAAAACTTGGAGCCGGTTTGGGAAGTGCGATCCCAAAAGGCGAAGAAGAGTTCCAGTTCTGAACGGAAGAAGCCAGCTGTCAGAGCTGGCCAAGACGGGCGGCACGCCATTAGAAGGAAGCTGAAGGAGAAAGTTGCTGATCGGAAAAGAACAAAGGAAGCTTGGTGAGGAATCATAAAAGACTGGAAAGACCACTTAGTGGGGATTGTTAAAAGGATTGGGGCGAAAGCGGAAAAAAGCGGCACCATCCTAGTGACTACCCCAGGAGAAAATAAAGCGGAAGACGAGGTTATAGTCCCGTTCAAAGAACAAGAAAGTGAATAAGAAAGTGAAAGTCCTGTGAGAGAGAAAGTACCGGTGAAAAGAGGTCTTGTCCAACTGGAGAAAGTGCGGTTGAGGTTGGAAGAGATCCGAGAACGAAGTGGGTGGCAGGCGAAAGAGCTACTGGACACCGGGCAGTGACAGAGTCCCTGCAGAGGTAGCCATTGCGATAGAAGAAACAACGGAAAAAATCCAGACCAGAAGGGTGATTGAACGAAAGCACAGTGAGGAGAGCCAACGAGGAAAGAAAGAAGAAAAGTGGGAATTGAAAACTTGAAAACTTGCAAAGATTCTGCGGTGTGATAAGGGTGCAAAGTATAGTGACGGTGTAAATTTCTATGCACTCTAGAAAACGGACAGTCTAGCGAACGAACAGAAAGCCGCAGAAAAGGGAAAGCTATAAAACTAATCTAACTCAATCAACACCGGAAACTATCGCTGTTTATCAAAGGAGAAAAGGGAAAGGAAAATAGAAACTTTTCGAAAGAAAGGACTGATAGAAAGGTGGACTAAACCTATCGGTGGAAGACCATAAAGAAGAGTCCCACCATTGTGACACTGCAATTTTTTTTGCCCATTGACATTAGAACAATTGGAAAACTCGAAGAACAGCAACCTAAAGAGCGGAAGGATCCTGATACAACTTTACGATACTATTGAATTTAAATTGTATCCTATATTATATATTCTATATTATATTATATTATTTAATTTTGAAGTAAATTGATATAAATTATTAAATTATTAAGTAGTAAGTTAAGAAAAAATACATATATATATACATAGATAGAGATTCATAACATAAACGAAAGAATTCTATAGGATTGTTATATTATTACAGATGTTAATGATTTGAAATATTGATATTTAAAAGCCAATATTTAATACACTTATTAACTCATTCTTAAGATATGCAATTGATCTAAAACTTTCAGCAAGAGATCATTGAAGGAAAATAGTTGAGAAACAGATTATTTGTTGATATATAAGTAGTGATTTACAATAAGCAATTAACCTATATAGACCAATAAGATTTGATAGTCGCTTCTACCTTTCCTTCTCTTTATATATATATACATATATTACCTTACTCCACTTGATCTGTTTTCTATATCCGGTTTCTCTTTTTTTCTTTTTCTCTATATTTCTCCTCATACTCTCTTTCTTAGATTATTATAAACTATATGCAAGGAATGTAATGTGATTTTGCCCTCTGTCCCCCCCCCCAAGATTATTAAGAAAGATACTTGACTTTAAAGTTAACGGAAAAATAAAGACAGACAGCACCCCTTTCCTCCCTCTGGCTAGATTTGACTGAGTGAAAATATTGGAATAGAGGGGCCCTAGTAAATGAAAATTGGAAATAAGACGTGGGGAAATATAAACAGAATCCTTAAAGAACAGCAAAAGATAATAAAAGAAATGTCAACAGTAACCTCCACCATTACTAAAACAGGAAAAAGGGAGTGACAATTGCAACCCCATCTACCCCACGGTGACCTCCTCCCAAAAAACAATAGAAGGGATGTTGGCCCCCGAGAAGCCCAACACACAAACTTCCTCCCAAACGATACAAAATACACTACAGACATTACAAAGTATGATGCTAACAATGCAAGAAACAATGATAAATAATCATGTAGAAAGTAAGAAAGAAAGAGAAGAGATGAGATCAGAATTAAAAAGTGAACTGGGAGAGATGAAAAATGAACTAAAAACCTTAGAGGGGAAAATAGGACAGTTGCAGGAGACGACAAGGACAAATGAGGAGAAAATCATAACAATCACGAAACAAACAGACCAAACAGGGAAAAAGGTGGAAGCCATGGAACAAAAAATTAAAGACCAATACAAGGAAACGAACGAGGCCCTGACATATCTAGAAATGGATAGAGCCTCATACTATCTAAGGTTTCAGAATATACAGGAGGAAAGAGGGGAAAACCTGACTCTCGTAGTGGCAGAAATGTTGGCAACTATTTTGCAAAAAGAAAGCGACCAGATGATACTAGAGATTGATGAGGCATATAGAGTCTACACAAGTTACGCTAGAAGACATGGACTCCCACGGAGGTTCATGTCAGATTTGCTAGAAAAAGAGTCAGAGAAATAATTTATAGATTGACAAGGGAAGAGACAATAAATCATAATGGTAGGCAAGTCATAGTACTGAAGCAAATTCCAAGGAGAGTGAGAGAACAAAGAAAGGAATATAGATTCCTCACAAACCACTTAAACAAAAAAACATTCTATTTAGGTGGAACGATCCAGAAGGAATCCTAGTAACATGGGAAGGCAAAAGAACCAGAATTGACAATCTAGCTAAGGCCCAAAGATTCTATGAGCAAACAGGAGGATTAGAGGAGGAATTGAGCAGTAGAGAAGAGTCGAGAAACGCAAGCCGTGAAGATCTACGAGTTCATACGAGAGGAGAAGAGAGAAAAGAGGGGAGGGAGGGGACAGAGAACTAATGGTTTGTGAAGAAGGAAGGAGGGAAGAGACAGGAGTGAAGACCAGGAGTCAAACAGCAGGTAAAACGTAATAAAGCTAGAAAAGAAGCGACCAAATGGGAAGGGGAATAAAATTAATATCAATGAATATCAATGGACTAAATAGTCCAAACAAAAGGAAAAATATTTGATAGATTGGAAAGACAAAAGTGGGACATAATATGTCTTCAAGAAGTCCACATAAAAGAGCAGGATAAAAATATTTAGAGAATAGAAAACTGGGAAAAGCATTCACGGCTTTAGCAGTGGAAAGAAAAAGAGGAGTGGTACTATATATAAAAGAGGACCTTAATGCAAAATTGATATATAATGATACAGATGGAAGAATATTAATGGTGGAAATAGAGATACATAACAGGAAGACCTTAGCCGTTGGAATTTATGCCAAATAAAAATCAAAAGAATTTTATAAAAATTTATATGAAAAATTGATAGAAATTGGCAACCCGAGGATTTGTCTGATGGGGGACTACAATGCAATAACTGATAATAGGCAAGATTACAAATCGGAATACAAACAATACCAAAAACGAAATACCTTACCAAAAATATTTTTGAAATGTCAGAGGAATTAGGATTGGAAGATGTATGGAGAAAAAGAAACCCACAAATTACACAGTATACTTTCCACTCCAGTCCACACAAATCCTGGTCTAGAATAGATATGATTTGGATAAATAGTGAATTAAACAAAGAAATTTTGGACACAAAAATCCTAACAAATATCTGGGCTGACCACAACCCAATGTCTTTAATTTGGAAAGAAGGAGGAAGGAAAGGACGAAGATGGTCATTAAACTCTCAGATTTTGAAAGAAGAAAAATATTTGCAAAAATTAGAGAGGAATTAATAAACTTCTATAATTTTAATAAAAAAGAGGATACATCCTTACAGAACATGTGGGATACGATAAAAGCCTATATTAGGGGAATATCAATCGCATATTTATCAAATAGAAATAAGGAAAGATGGAAGAAACAAGATGAATTAATAAAAGAAATTGGAAAACTAGAGAACAAACAAAAAAGAAATCTAGACAGTGAGCAAATTAGAGATGCACTAATACAAAAAAAACATGAACTTAATACACTTGAACAAGAGGAACTCCTTAGAAAGCTACAATATACAAAACAAAACTACTTTGAATATGCAAACAAACCGGGGAGGTGGTTAGCATATAAATTGAGAAAAGAGGAACAGAAAAGAACGATACAATGCTTAGAGAACGAAATGGGGATCTTGAGGCTGACTTGGAAAAAAGAAAGAAATTGCAAGAAATTACTTTGAGGAATTATATAAACAAGAAAATGTAGAAGTGTCTAAAATAAAACAATATTTAGGGAAGGAAATATACAGAAACTCACTGATGAAGAAAGAGAGGTGCTAAATAAAGAAATAACAATAGATGAATTAAGAAAAGCAATTCAGAAGCAAAAAATAATAAAACACCAGGCCCAGATGGATACCCAAGTGAATTTTATAAAAAGATAGGGGACATATAAATAATACATTCTTAGAAGTTTGTAACGAAGCACTGGTTAAAGCCAAAATTCCCAACACGTGGAAGGAGGCATACATAACGCTTATACCCAAAGAAGAGACAAATATCAATCAAATTAAAAATTATAGACCAATATCGCTTTTAAATACAGACTATAAAATTTTTATGACAATTATGGCACAAAGATTAAAAGGAATCATTAGTGGAAAAATTAATACAGATCAAAATGGATTTTTGCCGAGAAGACAAATTAGACATAATATAAGAACAATAATAAACATATTAGAATACTACGAAAGTCACCCGAGTAATCAAATGGCCCTAATTTTTCTAGATGCACAGAAAGCATTCGATAATTTGAATTGGGATTTTATGAAACAGCAACTTAATAAAATGAACTTTGGACATAATTTTGAAGGAATGATAAACGCAATATATGACACTCAAAAGGCAAACATATGGCGAGACCACCAAAATGTTTAAAATAGAGAAAGGGGTCAGACAAGGTTGCCCCTATCACCACTATTGTTCATCACAGTACTAGAAACACTATTAATTAGAATTAGGGAAATGGAAATATAAAAGGAGCGAAAATTAAGAATCAAGAATACAAAACACAAGCATTCAGACGACATGGTATTTATGATAGAAGAACCTTTAGAGACGGGCCCGATATTAATGAAAGAAATAAATGAATTTGGGGAACTAGCAGGATTAAAGGTAAATAGGGGAAAACCAAACTACTAGTTAAAAATATAACAAATTCCAAACAAAAGAAGCTCGAAGAAATTATGGGATTACAAATAGTAAACAAAATAAAATATTTAGGAATTTGGATAAGGGCAAAAACAACAATGCTATGGGAAGATAATTATATAAAAATTTTAGAACAAATTAAAAAGGATTTGGAAATTTGAGTAAATTGCAAATATCCCTCTTAGGGAGAATTGCAACAATCAAGATGAACATACTTCCCAAAGTCTTGTTTCTATTCCAGACAATCCCAATATTAACAAACAAAAAGTTCTTTATGGAGTTGAATAGAATGACAATGAAGTTTATTTGGATGGGAAAAAGGGCAAGGATAAAGAAAAATATCTCCAAGATGATAAAAGTAGAGGAGGATTGGGACTTCCAGACTGGGAAATTTATTATAAAGCTGCGATTTTGTTATGGATAAAAGAATGGGTAAGGCTAGAAAATAAGAGAATGCTAACACTAGAGGGGCATGACTTACAAATAGGATGGCATGCACTTTTATGGAACCCGACGGACAAAAGACAAAACACACAACGAAACATATAATACGCAACTCATTGATTAAAAATTGGGCCGAAATAAGGAAGAAAAACTATATAAAAATACCAAGGTGGTTCTCAACAATGGAGGCAACCTTTAACCCAAACACAATGGATTTAAATAAAAACTTAAATATTATCAGATATTGGATACAGATGGAAAATTAAAAACAAAACAGGACTTGGAAACACAAGGCATATCAATAGATAGTTGGGTTTACTTACAAATTAAAACAAGATATAACAAAGACATAAAGGAATATGGAATAGAAACAAAGAATACAAATCTGGATAAACTACTCTTGGGACCAGAAGAAAAGTTAATATCCAAATTATATAAATTACTATTAGAACAGGAAAGAGCAGGACAATTAGTAAAAGGACCAATGGTAGCCTGGGAGCAAAATATAGGATACAAATTGGATCTAAATGACTGGGAAGAGATTTGGGAAGAAAATTTAACATATACAAAGTCAGTGGCGTACAAAGAAAATCAATACAAAATGATGTATAGGTGGCATTTGGCCCCGGCTAGACTAGCAAAAATATTTCCCCAGGCAAACCCAAATTGTTGGAAGTGCCAGGATAAAATGGGCACTTACTACCATGTGTGGTGGACATGCCCCAAAATTAAAAAATATTGGATAGGAATCAAAAATTGGATTGAGGATGTGATGAACTGTGAGCTGGAGTGGAAACCAGAACTGTTCCTACTTGGAATGATAAAGAAAAAGCTTCCTCCAAAAGACAAATACCTGATTGCACACCTCCTAACAGCGGCTCAAATTGTTTTAGCGCAAAATGGAAAGAATCTTCAATTCCGTCTATACAAGCAGTAATAAAGAAAATGTATGAATGTGTTGAACTGGAGAGATTAACTCTCAAATTAAATGGAAAAGAAGATTCAGATTACTATAAGATATGGGAAACGTGGTACAACTGGATGGAACATAAAAACGAAGGGAATGGGAATGTTGGAAAATAGGGTACTATTTGAAATATAAGAATTTATAGAAAGCAGGAGATAGTAGAAAATAGGTTATGTAAGAATTTGAAAACGAGATAAGAGAAAATTCTAAAAGAGGTCAAATCAAGCGAATATTATTTGAAGAAATATTTATGACTATATATGATTGTAATATTACATGGGAAAATGCATTTCTGATCTGCAACTAAAAAAGAAATGAAAATGTGTGATGTATTTATGTTGCGTGTGACTGTATGTCTGTATGTTGTGTGTCTTTTTTAAAATTGTAAATAAACTTTTCTAATTAAAAAAAAAAGCAGATTATTCAAAAATACTATAAGGATCTATATACAGAGACAAATCACGTAACAGAAGATCAAATTTTAAATTACTTAAAAAATGCGGATTTCACAGAAATCTCAGAAGAAGATAAAAAATCACTAAATCACTTTATAACCCTCCAAGAAGTCTATGAGGCTATCAATAAACAAAAAATAGATAAAGTCCCAGGCCCAGATGGCTTACCAGCAGAGATTTATAAAGCACAACAAGAAATTTTAGGAAAGGAAATGGTTAAAATTTTTAATGAAGTTCTAGATAAAGCGAATTGTCCCCAATCATGGCAAGAAGCTAAAATATCCATTATTCCCAAATCAGGCTCCAACCTAACAGAACCAGGGAACTACCGACCAATTTCTCTCCTTAATGTAGATTATAAAATTTTTATGACTATCTTGGCTGAAAGATTAAAAAAAATACTTAATAAACTTATATCCCCTGACCAAAATGGCTTTCTTCCTCAGAGACATCTAAGAAATAATATCAGAGTAACACTGGACATATTAGAATATTACGAAGATTGGAGTGCAGAACAAGCTGCATTACTATTCTTAGATGCCCAAAAGGCATTTGATAATGTGAAATGGGACTTTATTCTACAGCAAAGTAAATATTTGAATTTAGGACCTAAATTCTTTAATGTAATCAAGGCTATTTACCAAAAACAATATGCTACAATTCTAATTAATGGGGGACTTACAGAAAAATTTCAAATACAAAAAGGAATGAGACAAGGCTGTCCATTGTCACCACTGTTGTTCATTATGACATTAGAGGCTTTAATTAGGACAATTAAAAAAGATAGTGATGTAAAAGGATTAAAAGTAAAAAGGGAAGAATTTAAACTACAAGCATTCGCAGACGACCTTCTTTTTATTTTAGAAGAACCTCAATCTTCAGGACCCAAACTTTTAGAAAAATTGGATGAATTTGGTTTTGTAGCAGGATTAAAAATAAATAAAAAGAAAACAAAAATGATTACTAAAAATATGACAAATAGAATTACTGGCCTCAATTATGGGCATTGAAATTGTTGAAAAAATAAAATATTTAGGAATTATTATATCCCCCAGATATAGCACGCTGAAGAAAGACAATTATGACCCACTTATTAAACAAATAAGGGAAGATCTAACAAGATGGAATAACTTAAAATTATCCTTTATGGGTAGGATAGCTATGATTAAAATGAATATTTTACCAAAAATCTTATTTCTCTTTCAAAACGCTCCCACAAAATTAAAAAATCTTTTTGATGAACTAAATAGATTAATATCAAATTTTATTTGGCAAAAAAAAAGACCAAGGGTAAAACTAAAACTACTACAAGATGCAACTGAGAGAGGGGGATTTGGCTTACCAGATTGGGAGTTGTACCATAGTGCTGCAATCATGACCTGGATAAAAGATTGGATAAATCATACAAATACTAGGATATTAACACTAGAAGATTATAACCTCCAGACAGGATGGCACTTTTTTCTTGGACAGGATAGTTTAAAGGGACACAGCTATGTTCTAAAACACAAAGTTAGACAGACACTTTTACATACTTGGTTCAAAATTAAGAAACAAATGTATATCCAAACACCAATCTGGATATCAACACTAGAAGCCTTGATGCATCCACATTTACTACGTTATGATAAAATTATCACTTATGAAGAACTGTTAGATGAAAAAGGAGATTTACGAACTAGACAGCGGTTGAATGAACAGGGAATAGAATTGGAATGGTGGGCCTATCTACAACTCCAAGCTAAACATGCAGAAGACAAAAAGGAATTGGGCATTAGTAAAACTAGGATGGAATTAGATGAAATTTTGTTAGGACCAGATGTAAAAATGATTTAAAAAACATATCAAGTATTACTACAAACTAAATTAGAAGAAGAAACTGTAAAAGAAACAATGATACGCTGGATGAGAGATTTTGGTTATAACATAGTTTTGGATGATTGGCAAACTATTTGGACTAGAAATAAAAAAATAACCTTCGCAATTCCATTTAAAGAAAATCTGTATAAACTATTCTATAGATGGCATATAACACCAACAAGACTATCTAAAATGAATAATAAGCTTTCTTCCTTTTGTTGGAAGTGTAACAAGGAAAGAGGTACATATTATCACATATGGTGGAGTTGTGGAAAGGCCCAGGAATATTGGAAAGAAATACATAAATGGTTACGAGAAATTTGTGAAGTAGAGATTAATTTTAAACCAGAATTTTTTCTACTGGGAATTACCAATAAGACCTATCCGAAGGAAATTCTTTACCTAATGATCCATATTATCACAGCGGCGAGGATGGCCTTTGCACAAAACTGGAAAAATACTGAAACTCCAACAGAAGCGGAATTAACGAAGAAAATTATTGAGTGCGCAGAGATGGACAAATTGACAATGGAAATTAAAAACAAGGAAGAAACGGACTATTATAAAACTTGGAACAACTTCTATGGATGGTTAGATAAGAAAAAGACTTAATAGACTTTTTGAATTGGACTTAACAAATGATGGACAATGAATGTTACGAGCCTAGCTGTACTTGGTTCGATTGTAATATATGGTCTGATTGTGTTTTATTTATGTTTTTGTTTGGTTGTGTGTAATTATTAAACAAAAGTAATAAAAAAAAAAAGAATGTCTCCTCAGGAAATTTCAAGGCACTTAGGAGCATCTCATCATAGCAGCAGTAGAAGCAGTTAGATCAGAGGTGTCAAACTCACAGCATCACACAGTCATCATGTGATATATTGTGACTTTTTTCCCCTTTGCTAAATTGGGGGTGGGGGGTTAGGCATGGCCAGCAGGTGATTCATCCAGGCTGCGAGTTTGATAGCCATGAGCTAGATTATTACCTCCTTAGATGTCAAATTATAACTTCTATCCCATTGCAATTCTATGGCTCCGTATTATGATGATTTTATTATGGTTATATCTTAATTTAATGTTTTATCTCCTATATTGTATTGTCTCTCTCTCTCTCTCTCTCTCTCTCTCTCTCTCTCTCTCTCTCTCTTACTTATCATTTGCTCATGCTTTATTTGAACTAAATTTATATATCAGTGATTGTATGACCTCTGCAGCTGCCATATGTTAAATAAATAAATAAAAATAAACATTTATTTCATAGGTTTATTTATTTATTTTATTTATTAATTGGACTTGTATGCCGCCCCCTCTCCACGAGGACTCAGGGTGGCTCACAATTAAAAACACAGTAATACAAACAGTAAATATTTAAAAAGAATTAAATCAACAAGCCCAATCTTAAAACCCAATTAAAATAACTGATGAATTCATCAATTCAACTTCTTGACTTGATGTGTTCCCAATTCTGGTTTTGTCTAAGCAAAAATAGTTATTGAATCTGACTGAATGCAACCTATTGATTCAACCTCTTATGTATTAACAATAGGGAGCTAATGGATGTGATTCATGTTTATTGCAGATAGAACAGAAGTGAAAATCCTTCTGTTCATCTTGCCAATGTCTGAGCCATCCTGGTTTTCTTACTTCATATCACTCTCATGTACAAGCTAGGCAGGTGAAGTGTTAGGGGGTGTTTGCCCAAGGACCCCTATTGGTTGCCTGTTTGGTTTTGAAGCCCATTTCCCATATCAAAGGGCAGCATTGTAACTACTATGCTATTCAGTCAGTATATATATTCGGTACTTTTGTAACTGGAAAATTGATTTAGATTACAATATCTTTTCCCTCTAGGAATATCTTTGTTTTAAAGGATTCCAGGGGAAACACTTCTCCTTAAAAAGGTTGGTGGTAGTCTTGCCTATTTGAAAGCCAAAGTCTAACCCTAAAGCACTCAATTTTTATAGCAATCAATTTGTACATCAGAGGACAAAGAACACTATTTTATAATGTGAAATTAAAAAAGAAAGAGGTAGAGAAAGAGAGTTTGATTCCCTTCCCCCCAAAGTGCATAAGTATTGAGCCTCCAGTACATTAGGGGTATAATAAATTTACTTCATGTCTGTCATGACACTTGGTACTGTATAGATTTATATTATTCAGAATCACTGCAGCTACTGGCCATTATTCCCAATTATACCAATGTTCAGTGACTGGAGGGTGTGACAAGACTGAAAATTAACTACAAACTGAATTCTAACATGCAGTCTGCCCATTCCCTCTCATAACTTTTGTTTTACAATGTACAATACAGGTCTCAGAGTACTGAGATTTTGCACCCGATTTTTAAATGCTACTTCAGAGAAAGTGAAAGCTAGATTACCAAAGCACCGGGTAACAATACTAAACCCTGCTTGTAAAATGAATGCAAAAATTCAATTACTGACTTCAATTACACACAAAATCCAATGTGAGCTTAAAGCTACTTCATTGAGTTTCAGACAGCTTGACTGACAGTGGCCAGATGTTTTGACAGAATACACTGCAGGCTGCTATAGAATGTGACAAGCAAGGGAAAGTATTTGTCAAAGCAAAGTGATTTGTTAACACTCTTTTTCTAATACACCAAATTTGTAATAGCCTTAGCAGTAATGATCAGTGCAAAATTAGCTCCATACAAGAGATGGCCAAAGCTTGCCTCCAATCACCTCCCCAAGCAAAGGACGGACTGCATGTTCCTCTTGTGTGCTGCTCCAGTGTCTTCTGGTCAATGGACCAACTGGCCCTTCTGTGAAAATCAGTCTGAGCAGCAATTTCCTCATTCACAAATAGAAAAGTCAGCCAGATGGCAGGCCACTCCAGAAAGCCATGCTTCTAAAGAGCAATGAGAGTGGTCCAAGAGTGCAGCAGATGCTGATAGCTTTGTTCTGCCTGGTGGTAGGGCTGGCCTGGAATATTTTATAAAACTGATAGAGAATAGCTTGTCTTTCACTCTGGAGGGGGATACATATCCCCAGTTGAGACAGCAGCTGATCAGGCTTGTAATAAGTCTTCTAGAGTACTTTTATATCATAAAAGATACATAGCAAGTCCCAACCTTACTCCCAACCAGATCATCCTTGATCGTGCATTGCAGGAAATATGGATAAATCAGATCATTTGTCAATTAGGTGATACAAATATAAAGGATGTAATAAAAGTAATGGTCCATAGACTGATCATATATCTAAGTTCGCACACAAATACCTAAACCCCCACACCCCTGCATACAAATAGAAAATGTTACTGTACTTAGGAATGTTCAAAAGTCATGCTTCAAATGATCAAGGAAGTGTTTAGAAGAAAATAGGAACCCTATTCAAACATTTAATGCAATTTAATAATAAATTTTCTAAGGGAACTGACTATTGGTACACCCTGTATATCAATAGATTTATTTGAAGAATGCTAAATGCCTCCTTTGTTCAGGTCCCACACTAGTTAAGTATGCAATCTCAACATGTTTTATTATGCATCATTACTGCTTCTTAAACCATTTGGGACATTTAAATACATCTTCTTTCTCCAAAATTACAACTAAAGTATTTTCTATGACTATGAATTATGCTAAATCCATTGAACCACTTTGTTATCATATCACTTCCACCTTATATTATGCTTCTCAGTTATTCATGTCATGTAAGTTCATTTCTATAGCTTTTAGCAGCTCATTGAAAATAGACATCTTATGGGGCTGGATTATTTTCTTTTTAATTGGTCAAGGAATGCTATTAGTAGCTGATGATATGGGTATATGATGATTCTCTGTACAAAACATACATATTTATTTACATATTTATTTCTTCAAACTAAACCACAGTAAAAGGCACAACAGTATGTCTCACCAAATTTTGTCAAGATTTATGATAACAGGTATTATATAGCAAATTTTCATTATACAAATGTCAGGAATTACATGCAGTTTATTGTTTTCTTCTTTTTATGATTGATTGGCTATGTGGCATCACGTCAGTATCATTTTTAGCAACTGCATAAATAGATCTGCCCTATTCCCATCCTGGCCATTTAGGTCTTCCAATAGTATAATATTGCCATCACATTTGGCTACATCTATCTTGTTGGTGATTGTCTTGTCTTATTTCTTTCATCTTTCTTAGCCTTATGGACTTCTTTAGGGTGCTGGGGTTTTGCACAATGTGTATACAATCTGATAGTTTGAGCTTGGTCATTTGTACTTCAATGAGAATGTTAAAAAGGCTTATTCGAAGAACCATTTGTGTTTTTTTTTATTGGCTGTCCATAGCATTCTCAAGTGTCTTTCCAACATGGAAGTTCAAGTGAGCCAGTATTCTTTCTATTGTATTTCTTCAGAACTCTAATTTTGATTTTTTGAAGTATATTTACTTTGTCTTATCATAACAGGTCAAATACAAAACAAGAAGAAAAAACATATATACAGTGCTAACTACAAAAAGAGAGAGAGAGAGAAAGGAGATTCAAAACCAAATAAATTTAACAATTAACATATAGAATCTGTCCTGGCTGGATTAGAGTAAATTCTCTTCCTCTTTCACACACACACACACACACACACACACACACATTAAGAAAGAAGAAAGAGCAATCAACAGGTTAAGCTAAACATTACACTAATCTTCAAATCCCTCTGTTAACCATCTGTTATTGTATTTAGCGTGTAGAAAATTGCAAATGGTTTCAGGTCTCTGATAAAGCTGTCAAGTCCATTATCTCTGATCAAAGCAGTTAATTTTGCCATCTCTGCTAATTCAGTCAATTTCAAAATCCATTCTTCAACAGTTGGCATGTCTTTTTTTTTCCCAGTGCTTGGCAAGTACAATCCTCGCAGCCATCACCATATGAAGGAATAGTACCTCAAATTGTTTTTCAACTGACTTGTCCGTAATGCCTAAAAGAAAAGCTTCAGGTTTAATTAATATTTGTATCTTAAATATTTTCTGCATTGTCATTGTTATGTTTGTCCAATATATTTTCACATATTTGCAACACCATCACAATTTTTATTTCTATAGAGTGTTATAAGGAAAACAATCGTCTGCCCAAGTCTGATCTTGGCAAATATAGATGTTATGGCATCTGGATATCTTTTCCAGTGCTTTTATTGCTACCCTAGCAAGGACTAGAGTAATATATATATATATTATTAGTATATGTGTGTGTGTGTGTGTGTATTTAAATAAAGAAAATAATTACTGCCAGTCAGATTGCAGACTGGATTTTCACCCATTTACCCATCCAAAAGTTCTAACTAAAGTCTGAAGGATATTTTCTGCATATATTTCAATTACTAATTCAGTTGAAATTTACCACAACAATGAAGCTTAATTTAGGTCACTTCAGAAGATTCAGAATGTAAAATGTGTTGTTCAAATTAAAAACGAGATTATAAGGAGAAGCATATTAATGCTTTTTTGTGTGAAAAAAAACCTTGAAAATAAGTCTGGGTTTACATCAAGGATGATAATCATTTCACAAAAAATAATAGTTTGTGTTGAGTAATCAATTCATATGTGCAAAGGTAGTTATTTAGAAAATGTAACTACTGATGAGGCAACAAACATGGATTTGTATCTGAGAATTTAAATGAATTGTTTTGAGCTAAAGTATGAATGGTCAGGAAAAAAAACCCTGTACATTCATGATATTTTGGTAAAGAATTTAATATGGATGTTTGACAAGTTTTTCATATTCTTAAGTATGTATATATGATACTTATGCTGAACCATACCATTATTCCATTTAAGAGTTGTGTCTCAAAATGTTTTTAACCTGCATTCAAATTGAAGTTGGAATCATCTGTGAGGAAAAGTGATAATGTCCTGCTGAGAGTTTTGATATATAAAAAATTAAAGATGAGTGTAGCCAAACACTTATTTTTAAGGAAATTTATTTTAATAAACTCAGAGGAATAAATATGATACCATAACAAGAAATGTGGCTCATGTTTGTGGCAGTTCCTAAACCCATTGGTACAATGGGTACAATCAAAAACAATTCTTGTGAAAAACAGGGAAAAAAATTCTAAAAGAAAAGGGGGGAGTTGCTGTAGATGGCACAATATCTGAAAATAAAAAAGGGACACATGGAAGTGGGAAAGAATCATACACAGATGTAGCTCAGAATTAGAGAATATTAAAACTCAGACTAAATCAAAATTTATGAACAGCAAACAAAAACTGGGCAGTATTGTTGCTTGAGACTGATAGAAACATAGTCAAGAAATAGCTGTTTAGTTTGAATCATTTTAAATTTGTACAGCTGGCTGAATTGTTTAATTTCAGCTAGAGGAATTAGCTGGCAGCCTGGCCAAATGTGTATGTTCTTTTGAGTAGGTGACTAGAGAAGAGCAAAATTTCCTCCCTATCATCGAAAAGAGGGAAAAGGAAGAATTCAGAAGAATTAGACCTATCAATCTAATATCAATAGAAAGCTTTAGACCAGGGATGTCAAACTCAAGGCCTGCAGGCTGCATCCAGGGCTACCATGGAAACAGCAGTGCCTCTGCCACTGAAAACGGAGCTCAGGAGGGTTGTGTGTGGTCCTCCTGGGCTCTGTTTTCAGCTGCGATGGCCTCCTGCAGCCCTCTGCCAGCGAACCTGAGCTCAGGGGAGCTGCACATGCAAAGTGCTGCTGGAGTCTGTAGTTGCCAAAAATGGGAGCCGGGGGGCTACACGCAGCCCTCCCAGGCTCCATTTTCACTGGCAGAGGGCTAGCAAAGCAAACGAAAAACAAAACAAAAGGAGAAATGTTTTCCCTTTTGCATTTGAGCATGCAGGAAGGGACAGGAAAGGAGAAAGGGAAAGAGGAAAGACAAAGAAAAAGAAGAAAGATAGGAAGAGAGCAAGGAAGGAAAAATAAGGAAAGAGGGGAAGGAAGAAGAAAGGAAAATGAAGTGAGGGGGAAGAAGAAAAGGAAGGAAGGAGATTATAATGAGAGTGAGTGAGAGTCTAAGGGAAGTCCTGCCTTAGCCCTTGGGCACCACAGATGGCCCTGACATGAGTGACATCAAGCTGGCCAGGCCCACCTCAGCCACCCGAGGTCAAACACAACCCTGATGCAGACCTCAGTGAAAATGAGTTTGACACTCCTGCTTATGACTATGAATTAAAAGCAATATAAATAGTACATGGAATATGGTGAAATTAAAGTATATGTTGGCCTGCCCAAGTTAACCAGATAGGAAACATGACTAGATGGATCAATTATACATTACCAAAATATTGCAAGTTTGAAAGTGCAGACTGTCCACCATTACTTTTAACTGCTTGCTTCTTTAGGACAGGACCTTCCTAACTTTATTTCTCTAACCATTAAACCACTGGGGCTCCCGTGTCTCTAGTCTGATCGTTTCTTAGGCAGCATCTATTTTTCTCATTCCCCAATGTCATCCACACTTTCCATTGCACCACAGGAGGTGCAGGTAGCAGCTGTGGCCAGGAGAATCGTTGTACAAATTCAACTAATGTATGAATTATACTTGGTCTAAGAGGTTCTGCTCATGAACACTCATACTGTAGTCATCTCCCTGTTGCACAGTGGAACTGTCCTTGAAGACTATTGCACAACTACATTTGCTTCAGAATGTAATAGATAGCTGTGGATTTCCCAATATATTTTATTTTTATTTTTATTTTTAATTAGATTTATATGCCACCCTCCTCCGAAGACTCAGGGTGGCTTACAATTTTTGGGATACAACCCAATGCGCTCAGCAATAGCCTTCATTCCATTGTATATGCCTGCTTATTACTAAGCGGCATTTTACCAAAGTCAGCTTATTGCCCCCAACAATCTTGGGTCCTCAATTTACCTACCCCGAGAGGATGGAAGGCTGAGTCGACCCTGAGCCTGGTGGGATTGGAGACTGCAGTAATTGTAGGCAGCTGGAACTTAAATGCAGGCATTTAACAGCCTGAGCCACCAAGGCCCTTTATACAATATACATACTGTATGTACTTATTTTGTGAATTATATAGCCTTCCAATAGAATCTTGACTGTAATTCAAGTTATTGTGATTATGACCAATGAGGAATGAGGTATATCAGATATATTATCCCACCACACACGATCTTTCTGCCAATATTATCTGAATGGAATTAGGAAATATACCCAGGGCATTCACCCAGTGATATGATCTTGCCCTTGAGATTTGATTAGTTCTGATCCTGTTAGCCTTTTGTAAAGCATAAGAACCAATTTGGTTTTTTTCCCCCTGGGCATTCACATTGTGATGTTACATCTTAAGAGATGGACTGATGTAATTTGATGGCCAGATTGTATGTTTGTTTGCTTTGGGATTCTCTGCAAAGAGGGACTATACTCAAATGGACCTAAGCAATATCAAGATTCATTGTATTTTTGGAACAATGGGCAGAAAGGAAGAACATTGGCAGTTTGGACCATATTGAAGGAATGGCAACTAAGATTATGAAATGCCATTCCAAGAAAACTGCTCCACATTCATAAGATTGCTTTAGTTCTGACATACTGGCAGTGATTCTTATTCCTCATGGTTTGCATGGCTGTGTTGCATTCTCAGTATACACTGAAGAGACAGAAGAAAGACTCTTTTCTTTGAAATATGAAACAGTATACTTTTGCACCTTGTAATAAAATGGGTATCAAATAGTTTTGGAAATGCCATCTTTTCCTTGATCCAAATTGTAGGAGAATAGCTGTGCCAATCTGAACGGCTATTAAGAGCTGTGTAGCAACTTAAAGATGAAAAATTGTGACAGTAAGTTTCATATGCAAGAGAAGCATCTCTCTGAAGAAAAGGTTTCTGCCAAAAGAGCTTGTCGTACATGTACATACACCCAGTTCATCTTTAAGAGGCAACAAGAAGCTATTTTTTGCTTAATATTCACTAACACAGCACATTAGTGTACAAATTCTTTGAACTTGTACAAAAGAAAACAATCATTTTAATGAGGGTACTCACCATGCATGAACGATGCCAAGAGCCAGCTGGATTGGCAGTTCCCTGTTGAGAATAATATAATTCTGCCATTAGCTGAATGGCAGCCAATAAAAATCCATTGCCTTTGTGTGGCAAAGTGGCTACACATGATGCATGATTCTGGATTAATGCTCTGTGAACAGCTCTTTAGCCTGTGTGTGTTTTCAGTGATATGTGACCATAGGGACACAATCCTTTGACAGACTTGCATATGGATCTTGTTAGTGATAGTTATTGCTTTGCAAAGAACATAAGTGTTTAATATTATCCTCTTTAAATTTCAAAAAATATGTGTAGGAAACCAGCACCTTAGCAATAGCAATTAATAAGCAGATGCCATGTTGGGCACTTACTGTTTACTTCACTTGCTCCCCCTCCCAGTCAAGGTTGGCAATTAGGTACTGAAGCTCAGATCATTGCTCAAAAGGGAGGTGGAGTGGAGGACTTGTTCCAGACTTTGACATATGGATCACATCACTGCCAAATACACTGCCTGACTGGCATTAATGCAAGAGTATATGAAGAAAGGACAAGGAAGTTGTTTTAGGAGCAGTGGCAAGAGGTCACAGTCCGCAGATAATTGCCCAGCCGCCCTGTTTAGGGTCACCCATTCCCTCCTTAATCAGGGGACGAGGGAGGACCCTTTGCAAGGGCAGGATGAGGAGTTTAGTCATCATCTGTCGGACAAGATCGCTTGGATCCGGGCCAGTCTGGATTCCGACTGGGTGGAGTCTGACGGGGGGGATGCGACGGGTCTTGTGGATACCATTTGGGAAGAATTCGATCCTGTGACTCCAGATGAAGTGGACAGGATCATGGGGAAACTGAGTACCACCACGTGTTTATTGGACCCGTGTCTCTCCTGGCTGGTTTATACCGCCCGGGAGGTTACACGAGGCTGGCTCCAGGCAGTGGTCAACGCTTCTCTGAGTGAGGGATCCTTCCCTTGAAGGAGGTGGTGGTAAGGCCCCTCCTCAAGAAGCCTTCCCTGGACCCGGCTATTTTGAACAACTTTTGTCCTGTCTCCAACCTTCGCTTTGTTGCAAAGGTTGTTGAGAGCGTGGTGGCCCAACAGTTCCCGATGTTCCTGGAGGAATCTGATTATCTAGATGCGTATCAATTGGGTTTCAGGCCTGGGTACAGCATGGAGACGGCATTGGTCGCGCTGGTAGATGATCTCTGGAGGGCTCGGGACAGAGGTTATTCCTCTGTCCTGGTCCTATTAGACCTCTCAGCAGCTTTCGATACCATCGACCATGGTATCTTACTGCGATGCCTCGAGGGGTTGGGAATGGGAGGCACTGTTTTGTAGTGGTTCTCCTCCTACATCTCGGGTCGTTTGCAGTCGGTGTTGGCAGGAGGATGGAGATCGACTCCAAGGTCCCTCTCTTGTGGGGTGCCCCAGGGGTCGATCCTCTCTCCCCTCCTGTTCAACATCTATATGACACTACTGGGTGAGATCATCCGTGGTTTCAGGGTGAGGTACCATCAGTATGATGATACCCAGCTTTTTATCTCCACCCCAAACCAACTCAATGATGCCCTCGATGTGACGTCCCGATGCCTGGAAGTGGTGCGGATCTGGATGGGGAGGAACAGGCTCCAACTCAACCCGGCCAAGACCGAGTGGCTGTACATACCGACATCTCGGATGATCCAGGATGTTCCTTCTTTAGTTATGGGGGGAGAGGTGTTGCCCCCCATAGATAGGTTGTGCAACTTGGGTGTCCTCCTGGATGCACGGCTCAGTTTAGAGGTTCAGGTGGGAGCCGTGGCCAGGGGGGCATTTGCTCAGGTTTGTCTTGTGTGCCAGTTGTGCCCCTATCTGGACTGAGATGCCTTACATACAGTTACACATGTGCTCGTTACTTCCCGTGTAGACTACTGCAATGCTCTCTACATGGAGCTGCCCTTGCAGACCACTCGGAGGCTTCAACTGATGCAGAATGCAGCTGCATGGGTTGTGATGGGAGTATCCCGATACTCCCATGTTACACCCCCTCCTGCGTGAGCTGCATTGGTTGCCGGTTGCCCGCCGGGTGAGATTCAAGGTGCTGGTAATCACCTATAAAGACCTACATGGCTTAGGGCCAGGGTACTTGCGGGAGCATCTACTGCCAGTAACAACATCCCAGCGCCCCGTGTGCTCACACAGACAGGGCCTCCTCAGGGTGCCATCAGTCTGACAGTGTCAGCTGGCGACCCCCCAGTGGGAGAGCCTTCTCTGTGGGAGTGCCCGCCCTCTGGAACCAGTTACCCTTGGAGCTGCGGATGGCCCCTGACCTTCGATCCTTCTGTCATGACCTGAAGAGTTGGCTCTTTCAACAGGCCGACCTGGACTGAGGTGGGGTTTTTATTGGCTTATATTAGCTGGTGTTGGTTTTAATTGAATTATTGGGATTTCTATTTGATATTTTTTTTAAATTTTAAATGTTGTATTGTATGTTTTTATTGTTGTGAGCTGCCTTGAGTCCTTTGGGAGAGAGGACGGCACATAAATCCCAATATAAATATAAATAAATAAATAAATAAGAGAAAAGAGAGGTAAACAGTGGGTAGCAAAACTCTATTCCAGTTCCACTGTGCACAGTAGTTGCTTTGCCTTTTATTTTAAAAAAGTGTTGCCCAAAGCATTATATTCTTATGTTGTTTGGTCAAAAAAGGAATGCCTGTGTAACAGAGTTAACCGGAATAAGTTAAATTGCTAGATTTTAATACTGAGTTTTGAAATTTGACCTTCCCTGATCTTCTGCAACTTTGCACAAATAATAATCTATTATTATTTGGAGCCATAATACTATGTACTAAGATTGGAATACAGTAATAGCAAGCACTATTATATCACAGTGGTTATCTGTTCAAAAGGACTATGTAGCAATACCACCCAAAGCATCACTTTTGGGGATCATTAAGATGATACAATTTTTCTGCATTTAAGAGGCACAGAAAATACTTGGAAGCATCTGCACATATTAACAATACTTTGTTTTTTTCTGTGAATCCTTGAGGTTCTCCAATATCCAGGCTCTGTCCAGTCATAGATACTAATAGCAATGGTTTAATGTTAAGAAGAATAAAAAATAGCTTAAGGGAAGAGTGGATGGTAACAAAATATAAACTGCAATTTTATATTAGGGCATTCTGTCCTTTAAAAACAAGGGTTGAAACCAATGGTAGAAGAAAATGTCATTTGTAATGGAGATTAAAAACAAACAAACACCTGACCTTATTTTGTGTGTGCATCTTTGAGTCAGTATTGGCTCCTCCTACAGTACTAGATACTCTGAGCTTGAAGCTGCATAAAGAGGTGCTATGGATGTGTGTGTGTTTGTGTGTGTGTTTTCACAGGTGCCTTCAAGTCAGTGCTGACTGCCTGGATAAGTCCATGCAATTTTCTTGGTAAGATTTTCGGAAGTTGTTTACCATTTGCCTCTTACCATGGTCTGGGAGAAAGTCACTAGCTGGTTTTGTGTCTAAAACAGGACTAGAATTCATGCTCTCCTGGTTTATAGTCCAGTGCCTTAAACCACGACATCAAACTTGCTCTTAGTCAAAGACCTCCTTTGTCCATGCCGTATTTCTATAGCCTTCTGATTGAGTCACAGGATGCTTTTCAAATGCATTGAAATATTCTCACATGGAAGTTAGCTTTAGGGTGTCATCCCTTGAACTCTTCTTAACCTTGAGCTTTATGTGAATGGTTATTTTTTTCACATTTTATTCTTGTATTCTAGCTTACAACTTGCAGAAAGAACAGATTAATTTTTGACAGTTATTGCAAACCTCCCTGAAAATACTTTTTTACAATATTGAAGACAAAAATTAAACCCAAGAAGACTGTTTATATTCAATTTTATTTTGTATGCTTTTCATGTGAAATGTTTTAGAATCAGATCATATACTTAAATCTGTCATTTACACCTCAGCAGGTTTGTTCTTGTGAATGACATTTCTAATTATTTAATCTTGTAACAGCAGAGCTGTATAAACCTACAAATTCCCTTTTGGAATATAAGTTGATGATCTATGCCCTTCACAATATGAGGAATAAATCTGTATTATTATTATAGATGAACATTTGAAATATAAAAGATTAAATGCTCTATAGAGCATTTCTATAGAAGAATGTAAAATGTGTGTTTTCCATAGTAATTATTTAATTCAGGCACCTCACAGAACATTATTTTGAGAACACCAATATTCACTTACCTTGTTTTGCTTTAAATTCTATGGATCACCTTAACATGAATTTATATAGGGTGCCATATTTACATGGTCTTTATGAAAGTACCAATATGCCTAATCTTCTTTTTTTGCCATAAATTAAACATAAAAAAAGATTATAGAAGACTTATATCAACCTTTATCCCTCTCAGAAGAATGAAATTACCATTATGGTGAGTCATATAGAGTGTCTAGAAGACAACATGTGGGTGCAAATGGTGTCACAGACAGGTATAGAGTATAATGATGAGGTTTTTCCAAACAAGTAATCTGTCCTTCTCCTAATCTTCCTCAATCCAATTTTCTGAAATACCATTGTTTGGCCAGACTAGCATTCAGGTTTGATATAACTGTTGTTCGGAAGGTCCCGAGGAAAATCAACTCTTGAAAAGCTGTGAGTCCCGATAACATCACTGGGTGAGTACTCTTATTGCATCAGGCTCTGGTTCCATCATGTTTTAAGACTGCAATCATTGTACCAGTGCCCCCCAAAAAGATCTGTAATCACATGCCTTAATGATTACCGTCCAATTGCACTCACTTCCATTATGATGAAGTGTTTTGAGAGATTGATGAAAGATTATATAGTTTCACGCCTTCCCCCTACATTTGACTTATTACAGTTTGCCTATTGGAAGAACTGCTCTATAGATGCACTTTCCTGTGTGTGTGTCATCTTAGCTTGGCGCACCTGGAGGAGAAGAATACTCATGTGCGAATGCTGTTGTTGATTTTAGTTTGGCACTCAGCATAATCATTCCTCAGCATTTGGTGAACAAACTGGGCCTATTAGGTCCCTTATGTAACTGGATACTTGATTTCCTTATTGATAGGCCCAGTTTGTGCAAGTTGGAAGAAAAGTTTCCAACTTCATCTCCTTGAGTACAGGTTCCCCACAGGGCTGTGTCTTGAGCCCATTACTGTTCACCTTGATGACCCACAACTGCTGTGACAAATCTGCTATGAATCATATGGTGAAGTATGTGGATGACAGGGCACTAGTGGGTCTTATCTGGGATGGCAATGAAGAAGCTTATAGGGAAGAGGTGCAGGTTCTGGTGGACTAGTGCAATAAAAGTAATAAAACAAAGGAAATCATTGTAGCTTTTAGGAAGAGCCAGTATAGATTCCACTCAGAATCAAGGATGCAGCTGAGGAGGTCAACAGTGTTAAGTATCTGGGGGTACAAATAATTAACAATTTGAATTGGTCTCTCCACACATCATCCTTAGTGAAGCGTGCAAACCAGTGTCTGCATTTCCTGCGTCAAATGAAGAGAGCACATCTTCTGTCCTGGCCACTTTTTACAGAGGCACAATTGAGAGTGGTTTAATAAAATGTATCACTATTTGGTTTGGTGGTAGCAGTGCTTCAGATAGAAGGTCCATACAGAGAGTGGAAAAGAACAGCTGAGAAGATTATAGGAGGATATTCAAGATACTGCATATAAGTGCTATAAGCTTGTAGCATTGTTAGAGACCCCACACACCCACTTCACAGTCTGTTTCTGTTGCTCCTCCTTTGAGGAGGTTTTGAAGTATTTTTAGTGGGACTAACAGATTCTGTGACAGCTTTGTTCCTTCTGCTATCCCATCTGGTAAGCTCGCAAGATCCACAAGATAATAATTCAGGAAGAAATTTACACTGGGAAAAAATAGGTCATAGCAAATGCCCCTTTACAACTTCACCAATGTCTGGAAGACTCATCTAAGTATGGCACAAAAGAAAAGTCATTTCACTCTGAAAGATGAAGGACTTTAGTAGTAGATCCTAAATATTTAAGAATTGGAATTGAAATATATAGGATTGGAAAAATAGGCAATGGTAGCAAAGTTTGTCAGTTAATTAGAAATCAGGAAAAGTTAAGATATAATTGTAGAAACATGGCTATCATTATCGTCATCATTGTCATCATCATCTCTAAAACCACACAATATCCAACCTATTAAAATGGTAGATGGTTAGTTTTATTCTTTTTCAGTATGTCAGTTGCAAACATGCCCAGAAATCTGTGTGACAATCACACAGAAGAATTTGACTTCTGCTTGTTTTCATATTTGTCATCACAAAAATGGAAAAAGGTAGAAAGAACAAGTCAATTCTTATTTGTAGAGTTTGGATGCCATAAGTGTGAATTGGTGCTTGGGAAATAATGTATACAATAGGTGTTAAATGTATATAATACTTTTCTTTATGCATCATTGTCATTTTAGTTCTGCTGATTATTTGCCTACAGTCATTTCAAGCTTGATGTATACTTCCCCATTACTTTTCAATATATCTGGTTTGCTATTGTTTTGGACAGTTATATCTAGCTTCACTTCCAATGTCATTTGCATTTTCCCTATCCTTGCATCATATAAATGGGATTTATAGATTTGCATTGATCATGGTAACATAAAACAAGTTTGGAGTGAGGATAGTACTTCTAATTTTACTATGAAATCAAATGCATTTGTTTGGGTTTGCAACTCATATACACATAAATAAATACATACTCAGGAAAGGGCAGTATGTTTGTGGCTGATAAAAGTTACATTTGAAAATAGGCATGTTATATTTTTGGTTCAAAGCAAAAGATCTTAAACTTCTAAGGATCTTGATGTTCCAACCCAATACCTTTCCGTCTCCGTCTCCATCTGTGTGTGTGTGTGTGTGTGTGTGTGTGTGTGTCTGTCTCATCTTTTACTGTTGGAATGAGTAGCTGGCCCAAGGTCACCCAGCTGCCTTTGTGTCTAACACAGAACTAGTACTCAGTCTCCAATATTTTAACTACTGCATTGAACTGGCTGTCATTATTATTTATTTATTTATTTATTTATTTATTTATTTATTTATTTATTTATTATTTGTATGCCCCCATCTCCGAAGACTCGGGGTGGCTCACAATTAAAACCAAAACATAACAATAAATTAATTTAAAACAATATTAAATAGTCACAAGTCTAATTTAAGTTAAAACCCCAGTATACCATTTAAAATTTAACCCTCCCCCAGGAGATCAGCCCGGCCCGGCCTGTTCAAATAGCCAGGTTTTCAGGTCGTGGCAGAAGGTGCGAAGGTCAGGGGCCAGGCGGAGCCCCAGGGGTAGTTGATTCCATAGGGCAGGAACCGCCACAGAATAGGCCCGTCCCCGGGGCACCACCAGCTGGCATTGACTTGCCGCCAGCACCCGGAGAAGCCCCTGTCTGTGTGCTCGAACAGGGTGGTTGGTACTCGTTATCGGCAGGAGACGCTCCCTCAAATATCCCGGACCCATGCCGTGTAGGACTTTGAATGTTAACACTAAAACCTTGAATCTCACCCGGAGGGCAACCGGCAACCAATGCAAGTCGCGCAGGAGGGGTGTAACGTGGGAGTAAAGGGAAACCCCCATCACCACCCGCGCGGCTGCATTCTGCACCAGCTGCAATCTCCAGATGACATACAAGGGCAGCCCTAAATAGAGAGCATTGCAGTAGTCGAGTCGGGAGGTCACAAGAGCATGAGTGACTGTGCGCAGGGCATCTCGGTCCAGAAACGGGCGTAGCTGGCGAACCAGCCGGACCTGGGCAAAGGCTCCCCTGGCCACGGCTCCCACCTGCTCCTCTAACTTATGGATTAGTAGTAGTAAATAAAATACAGAAGTACTAGATTCTCTTTAGTACATATTCAAGAAAATGATTGATAAATGCAAATAATCAGATGCTGAGTATTTTAATACAGGTTTAGTAATATAAGGTAAAGTTTCATGACTGTTTTTCATTGTATCCACTCTAGTTTTGCACTGTGCTTGCCTATTTGACCTGGTGAAATCATAGCACATGATGCAATAAAGGCTCTGTTGTTCATCCAACTTGCAGCAGAGCCTGGGGCAGATTAAACTATTTAGTTGTGGCTGTTCTAAAGTCACCCAGTTAGCTTCTATGCCCATCACAGGACTAGAAACTTCTTACTCTTAATTGAGCATTTTAATTACAATATCATGCTCATTGTCAAATATGGGAAATCAATAATGATTAAAAGTATAACAATAACGAAGTTAATTTCTAATTCATTACAGTCTGGGTGTATCTGCTTTCAGGCTAAGGCTAATAGATTGATTTTGGAACTTTCTCAACTTATTTATACTATACTGTTACATTGAAGGGAGAATCATAATTTTGTTGGAACTTGAAGCATTCTCTATGTGCATGTTCCTGGGAGAGTAAATAAATGATAGGAATGGGCAAAGACTCCAAGAACTTGTGTTCTGTTGCCTGTTTGCGAACCTGGTTGTGGCTTAGAACTGAAAAGCATATACAGCTAGTTCTTGATTTATGACAGTAATGGTGCCTTCCCATTATGGTTCTAAGACATGACATCATAAAGTGAGCCATTACATGACTGACCCAATTTTATGACACTTTTGTGGGAGTCATTAAGTGAATAATCATGATCATTAGGTGAATGGTGTCTAAGAAATATCATGGCTGTTAAGTGAACCCATTATTTTCTATGGGGCATTTTTCCCTTTTGGCAAAAACATCAAAAATTGGGACCATGGGACCATGGGACAATACAGACAGCTGTAAATTCAGGCTGGCACCCAAGTGTTTAATTAAATGCAGTCATGTGATTGTGGTGGGCATCCATCAGAACTTCTGAGCCTGGTAAGCACCTTTTGTGGGATCCATTGTAATTAGAAGTGATTTGAGACTGACATCTGTTAGACAAAGACAGGACACAGAGTAACCATTTCCATCCATACCCACGGTTCCCTGGTGCTCATGCAGTACTGAAGACTCCGTGTGTTTTAATATTTCTAGAAGTTTGTTTTTGAGTGACTGCATATTCTTGACTGGTTGGACGTGATTTGGCTTCATGAGACATAGGAAGAACAGATAAATATAACTGAAAAACAGTCACAGAATTAGTAATTGGATACCTTCCAAATTTTCTTTTTGAAGGCGGATCATCAGTAGACTACGAATGAACAGAAAAAGAAATGTTAGTAATTCAGGGCCCAGATGAAAGGCAGCTCTGTTGTCTATGAGTTATGCAGAGTCTATTAAGACATGTGCTTTACTTATACTTGAATTCTTTCAATAAGGTAATGAACTATAAAATATTTGTTCTCTCCATGTTTGCATCTAAATTTTGAAAGGAGACAAAATTATCAATCTATCTGCATGACTTCTGCTCAGCAGCAAACAGATTGTCTAAATCGTGACAGAAATGTTCAGTTATTGGAAGCATAATTAATCAAATACCATTTATAAAATTAAGCAATAAAATGCAGGGTGTGTTTATGTGAGAGTGTAATTAATGAAGAATGCCAGAATGCAATTAGATTGGTAAAGACAGGTGACACAGCAGTGAATATTTCTTTCAAAGAATTAAATGCAGTTCCCAATTTAAACATTGGCCTAGCTGCAATTCAGGCACTACAGAATATTATACAGCAATATACTTGAATCCATCCAAGGGATGGTGAGCATGTCTCCATCTGTTCATCCATATTGTCTGCTTTGCTGTGCTTTGTTTTCCTTAAAGTCAAAAGGAAAGTTGGTTGCCCCACTTTCACTCACATTTTGCACCCCACTGGTACAATAAAATGGCATCTCTCTTTATATCAATCAATTATAAAGAGTTGTGTAATCACAACTAAGATTAGTTGAAAAAAGCAGTCATAAAACCTATTCATTGGATTATAAATCTGTAAACTACATATATTTATACATCTGTAGTATGACCAGGGTCAGGAAGATGGTACATGTGTTATTAACTGGGAGGAAAACAACTTACCTTATGTGTGGCCAGAATCTGAAAATAACATTTAACACAACACAGTATTTAAACAAAATGGTTTAGTTGAGGGACTGATTGGGGTAGATTGCAGGGGTGACACCAAAATAGAATTTTATCATATTTTATCCATATCTTAAATTATTGTATTTTATTCCAAGTTCATTTTAATTTGCATTTTATTCCAATTTCATTTAACATTGTATTTCATCCAATTCCATTTTAAATTGCTTTTATCAAATTTAGTAACAATTTGTTTCTGGAATTCTGCACTTTGATATGGCCCAAAGGCTAATCAATAAAGATTGAATTAACTGGGAGGGTAGTGGTAATTTAAACTTCACTAGCAGGACCTTCTTTCAAGAATTTTCTAATAAAGAATTATTATACACAGTCATCAAATTTTAAAATGGGAACTGCTTCATATTAGGGACCATCCATGTAGACCAACACTTGTTCAATTTGAAGGTAAAGTGAAGGAATATTCTCAAAGAGCAAGATCTTGGATGGGTTATGAATTGCCCTCTGATGGACATAATAGGATTGTTGACCACTGAGAAATAGAAGTCCTATATATTACTACAATGGAGAACAAGTAGATAAGAACTATCAGTTTATCCATGTTGGTCCTACTTTTGATTCCCTGTCTGCTATGTGGGATAGGGATGAAGGTGGCTTGGTAGTGTTGGACTTCATATTTTTATTATTATTTTTAATTACATTTATATGCTGCCCTTCTCCGAAGACTCAGGGTGGCTTACAATTTTTGGAGTGCAATCCAATGCGCTCAGCAATAGCCTTCCTTCCATTGTATATGCCTGCTTATTACTAAGGGGCATTTTTACAAAGTCAGCTTATTGCCCCCAACAATCTTGGGTCCTCAGTTTACCTCCCCCAAGAGGATGGAAGGCTGAGTCAACCTTGAGCCTGGTGGGATTCGAGCCTGCACTAATTGCAGGCAGCTGGAACTTAAGTGCTAGGCACTTAATATTTAATTTTATATGGAGTGAACATGACTATATCAGTCAGTCTGCACTTCCTGATATCCTGTAAATTGGCTGGGGAGTATTATTTCTTCCATTACAGATTTGTTCTTTCAGACCTTTTTCCCACTTAGTCTCCACCTGACAGAGGGAAGGTGCTTTTTATTTAAATCTCAGAAGTACAGTACTTAGCAAACTTGGTAAAAATCCTTGAAAAAAAAAGTGTGGCTGTGTGAAAATCTTGCAGGTTGGGAAGGTTTCAGTGAGAAGTTCTTTTATAAAACCAACTGAGCCCAATTTCTAGAGATAAAAAGAAATTTATTAGGAAAAGATATTACAGGAAAAACAAGGGAAGATAGCAATCACAGGCACACACAATTCCCAATAAAATCAATAGTCAGTTATTTATTACATCTGTGAATAAGTTGGGTTTCGGTGCAATGTTCGGTTTGTTGCAGAATCAGAGAGAACTTCTAGACCTCCTGATTAAATATTGAGAGGCAGCATCTTCTGTGTCATATTACTTTTTTCCTTTCTTTTGAAGGATATGATTGCCTTGAAAGCAATCTAGACCTCAAGAAAAAAAATCCAGAACAAATACTCATAAGGACTTAAGTAATGTATTACTTAACCTTGAATGTTCTTCAGTCAACAAACTGCTTTCTTTTAATAAAATGTGAACTTCATCCTCTGATGATCTAGATGAATCTGAATAATTATGTTATGTTATGTTATAAGGATCTTGATTTTTTTTTCCTACTGTATCCATAGATTTCAAGAATCTATTGTTCTTCCTTCAAGCTACTATCTTTGAAATGCATGGGTAGGAGCAAGTACATTTTGATTTCAGGCAAGATTTGCTAATGGGTCGATGAGATCAACTCTAGGACTTCTTTTTATTAGAATAATATTACAGTTTTTTCTAGGTATTTCTTTTTAACCAGGAACCTTATGCATCAGCTTCTTACAGTCTGTGGTTCAATCTCCGTGGACACTGATTCCACTGATGATTTGAATTAATTTTATCTGAGACTTGTAACTTTCACCAGCTCCTTCTGGACATTTTTGCTGCTTTACCCTGCACTTTATTAATTAGAGAGTAATTGGTCCACTGATAACAAGGCAGATAATTAGCAAATTTTGAAGCCTGTTCCACATACATCTTTATGTTCTTTTTGATTTCCTGCATTAGTATCAATATATGTCATAATCCTGATTTTTCTTTCATCCTATTGCATATTCTAAAGCTCATTAATCTTCAAGAACAAGCATAGATCTATGGATATGCAAAACCGGTGATGAGGATGAGCATATTTTGTTTGAATTCGCCCTGCACGCTCTATAAAAACTTTCAGGAGAATGTGCCAGTATATCTTATCTCTGTTCAGTGAAATTTTTTTTGAAAAATATATCCTACAGAACATTTTTTTTAAAAAAACCCTACTTTTAATTTTAGACAGGACAAGCTTAAAAGTTTTAAGTACAATGTTTGTGGTATATATAATCTATTGAATTGTTGTGTTCCATAAAAAAGAAAACATTTCTCTGAAGTGTTCTTAAGCACTTCTATGCAACCATCACTTTTATGTTTCAGTCACTAAAACAATCAGAAAATCTCTGAGAATAAGAGCACAGCACTGACCTAGATCCTAGAGAAACAAAAAATCCTTTACTTTCACCCTATGCAAAAGAGAAATAAAATGAATTAAACCCTCTTTTTTCTTATATCGTCTACATTTATCTAGTGATTGGAAAAAATAATCTTAGTGATTTTGATCTCACAATTTGCAAAGGCATTACGCTACCTTTCTCTTTGAAAAGACTGATCAAGTAAGAAGCTGATAAAGTAAGATTTCTTGAATGGAGAAATGGGTGACTTAAACAATCCTCAGGGCTGTAATATTTCAAAGAAAACATTAACCTGACTTCATATTTCAAAAAAGTGCAGCTGAAGCAGAACTAAACTGGTTCTACTTTTGAATACAGTTCATGTTATAGAGCCACAGAGATATGGAGCAGCTTTCAAATCTTGTTTAATAGTACTATTGGCTTATGTAATCTTTCTGTTGCAGTTCATATCATCATGTTGTTGGTGCTGTAGGAACCAATTTTCAGGGCCAAGCCTAGCCCCAGATCAGAAGTATCTGGAGATGTTGTTGCAGTATCCCTCATCATTACTATGCTGGTTGGGACTGCTGCTAATAGAGTAATGAGCCATTGCTCACTTAATTAACTCCTTCTATAAGTCTTTAGCAGCATACTGCTGTATAACTCAGTTGGCAATGGCAACTAGTAATTAATTAAGTTATTTTACTGAGGTTTATTCCCAACAGCAGAGCTGCACTACCTAAAAGTTACTTAATTTGATTTACTTCATGGCAAGTTGAAGTTCTGTATTGCAAATCACCTCAGGGGCTATCACAAAGCTTTCTTTCTTTCAGTTGAGTTCCTGATGTGTTTAAACTGTTATTAGTATGTCATAGAGGTGGTATTCAGCAGCTTCTGACTAGTTCTGGAGAACCGCTGGTGGAAATTTTGAGCAGTTCGGAGAACTGGCAAATACCACCTCTGGCTGGCCCTATCCCCATCTATTCTCTGCCTCCTGAGTCTCAGCTGATTAGCTGGGTCTTCTTTTGTTGCCCTGCACCAGAGAATGGAGCTGGAAAGCAGGTTGGTGGGGTGAGGAGGGAATGGGGATTTTGCAGTATCCTTCCACTGGAGTGGGAAGGGAATGGAGATTTTACAGTATCCTTCCCCTGCCATGCCCACCAAACCACGCCCACCAAGCCACGCCATGCCCACCAAGCCATGCCCACAGAATCAGTAGTAAAAATTTTGGAATCCCATCACTGGTATGTCATTTCATTTTCTGCAAAACTGGACTAATAATAAGTGACTTGTTTTTGTACCTTCTTTGAAAAAGTTAAGGGGCATATTGCTCTGAACTAGAGTGAATGCTATTACAGTCAATACTATGCAGCTCTTCAGGCAGACAAGAAGAAAGGAATGAAAACAGAAGTGAGAACCTCCACATTTATTTTTCCCTGAATATATTTTTTTGTTCATTGGACATTTGCTAAGGAGAATATGGGGTTTTGAAGTGGACTGCAGTGTTTACTGGCCAGATTGAAATTAGAATATTTAGGAGGGAAGCACCATACAAAGAAAGATGAAAAGGCTTTGGGAGATTAAAGAGAAAGCAGTGAGTTGGATAAAACACAGAGATCCCAATAACATTCTCTTTTAATCAGCTTAATATTCTCTAATAACATTTTGACATCATGTGAAACAGGAGGTCAGAGACATTTTCAATGCATGAGGTCAAAAGCAATGTCATGCCAATGTGGTACATCTTTTGTACATACATCTTTATGTTGCATTTATGTGCAGATGGGAGCAGAAATTATATTTACAATAGCAACACAGCTTTCATCATTTTGATAAAAGCATGGATCTCATGGATGCCTCTGAACAAAAATTTATGTTTCATTGTTCCAATGTGCCAATGGCTCTCACCAACGTATCAAGGCAGCTCAAAGTGGAAAGAAATGGTGCAATCTATTCTCTGGGCACATTCTAACATATTTGTGATTTCTTATATTCTAAATGATGTGCCAAATAGTCACTAGTCATTAAGGATAATATCCCACATGTGTACCTGTTTTAGGATTGAATGGATATGGGAAGAAGTCAAATGACAATGTTATATGTAACAGAAAAAGTGATGCACACATATGCATACAAACGCACACATATACACACCCAAAATAAGTACAGCAGCCTGATATGATACCAAATCATCCCACAAAATGGAATGACTATAAACTAAGTCCCCATAACAATATATCAACAGGAAACAATTTAAGAACTTGTTTGCCATAGGCCATCATTGTCTAATAAATGCCCAGTGAATAAATATATTAGTCATCCTTCTTTAAAACCTGATAGCATAAGGACCAACACACATTCTTAATGTGAATTCAAAAATTAAGAGTTTGCTGCCCCAAAGGCCCAATCTCTCATTTCTATTTAGAATTTTATTACAGAAAATTCAGGCAAGAACATTTGAACAACAATGCTAAATATACCTGCTAATAGGTATTTGTATTCTTTTTATGCCTCAAAAAACTGAATTTAAAAAAAGAAAGGAAAAAAGAAAGAAACTAGATATAAAGAAAAACTAGCATACCTATTGTTAAGTTTGCATGAAGAGACAGATGCGGAGTGCTTCAAGCTCTTAGTTTATTAGTGACTACAGCTCAGAATGGACCCAATTTGGCTGGGCTGTGGCTGCTACTTATAGCCAGCAGCCGCAGTTGCCAGCCAATCAGAGTGCAGGGTTTTCCCGCACTTTTTAAACCAATCATTTCCAACATTTTACAAGAACAGTTCAAACTAAACCAATGACTTCAAACCTACATACATAACACCTATATTTCAGCTGAATTTTAAATTATTTAGTTTTAAAGATTTATCAGTTTTGCCATTGTATCAGAAGAGTGTCAATTCATCAATGGAGAGTGAGCACAGGGTTATTCGGGAAAGTCTGGGTTTATAGAAAAGGCACCATCCAGGGTCATTACACTATGGAGGAAAAGGTTATTATACAAATTTAGTGCCTAGATCAGCTGCAAAAAGTAGAAGCTTGAAGTGTATGGCTCATATGTCATTGAAAGCCATGTATCAGCACCTTGCATTGAACTTATTCATTCACATGCAGCAAGTGCCATGTTTTTATGAAGGTGACATATGATTTAACAATGATGCGCTTGATGTAATTCATAATGTTTGCATTATATATTTATGTTTTGGCAGCTTCGTCTTCTTTGCCTCTGTATTATAATGCTAATGGTGATGTATCAAACAAGTGAAGCATTTTTTTTTCATTTCTTCCCCAAAGAGTATATATTCCCAAAGGAAGACTTTTCTCTACCAGCATCCTGGATGGTAAACTATATAGTCCTGTAAATTAGTGCTTTTTATATCACAGTTGAGGTTCTGGTAAATGAAAGGTGAGGACTAAATTTGCCACTAAGGCTGATGAAGTGGAGGCTATTACCTTGTAAATTCTAGGTGCACTAGAGTAGTGCCAAATATTTCCTGGTGAACTAAATTTCAAAGGTGAAAGTGCTTTGACTTCCTATATAGAAGAATTGATTCCCAGTCTAATAGCAATTGCTGTTACAAATGCAGTCAGTGCACACATACCCTTCATCAGTGAAGAAGACTACTTCCTTGCTGGTTCATAACATTGTTGGAAATAAAATCAGAAAGCATCAACTGGTATACTTAGGAATATATTAGTTCTAGACAGAAAATAATCCAGTTCCTGAAATTCTTCTAGCCTTATGCCATCCATCTCAATACATGATATTGAACGAAATGGAACAGAATATAATGTGATCAGATACACAAGAATTTGTCTCCAGGGCAGAAGCTAGGTATAGATGCACAAAACAAAGTAATAATCATAATATCAAAGTAATATTCATAACAATGAAACTAATAAGAGAAGGTAGTGGGGCAGATGAGAAGGATAAAAGTAATAGAGCCATACTACATAGGTAAATATACTTAGACATAAGACAGTACTGTGGAAATTAGATTTTCAGCAGAATGATGGCACCTAGTTGTTTTGGCAGGCAATGTCCTGTAACATCCTGAGGGTTTATGTCCAGGATGTGAAGGTCTGCAGATATTTGCTTAGTCCTCTTTCTGACCTGTGAAATATGCAGGCCCTCAAAGGAAGGAAGGCTGGTTGCAATAGTTTTTTTCTGCAGTCCTAACTTTCTGTTGAAGTCTGTACCTGTTCTTTTTAATTGCTGTACCAAAGCAGACAGTTATAGAAATGCAAATGAAAGACTCAATGATTCTTCTGTACAGCTGTATCAGCAGCTCCTTGGACAGTTTGAACTTTCTGAGTTGACACTTGTGTGCTTTTTAAATGATGGTTCTAATGTTAGTGTCCATTTCAAATCCTGGATATTGTAGAACTCAGAAACCTGAAGGACTCTACTGTTGATACTGTGTTGTCTAAGAGGCGGCAGAATAGGAAGGCTGCTCCTAAAATCCACTCTCATCTCTACAGCTTTAAAAGAGTTTATCTCCAGATTGTTCCAGCTGCATCGCAGGGCAAGTTGTAAACCTCCCATTTATATGCAGGCTCAGCATCACCTCGAATAAACCAATGACTGATGTATCATCTGCAAACTTCAGTACTTTAACAGAGGGATCCTTAGTCATTGGTATATAGAGAAAAGAATAATGTGACGGGTGTTCAATGTGATTTTCTCAAGCTTCACCTGTTTCTATCTGTCAGAAGGTTTATCATCCACCTACAATTATGGGCAGGCGCAGCTAGCTTAATCAGTTTAGAATGAAGAATTTCTGGAATGATGGTATTGAATACTGAGCTGAAGTCCACAAAAAGGACCTGTGCAAAGATGTAGTACAGTGCCATATTGACAGCATCCTCTGCTGATCTATTTATCTATCTGTTGATCTATCTAGCAATGGATATGTAATGGTTTTCAGGTTGGCCAGCACTAACCTTTCAAAGATTTTCATAACTACAGATGTCAGAACAACCAGTTTGTAGTCATTCATCTCCTTGATGGAGGGTTTCTTGGGCACCAGGATGATAGTACAGTATTTGAAGCAAGAAGGAACACTTCTCCAGTGATTTGTTAAAGATGGGGGTGAAGATAAAAGCTGGTTGATTAGCACAGACTTTCAAGCAAGAAGGAGTTAGTCCATCTGGGATTGGAGCTTTTCCAATCTTTTGTCTATATCAGGGGTCACCAACCTTTTGGACCTCAGGGACCACCAAACTAATAATTTTAAATCCCGTGGACCAGGAACCCTGGGAAATTTCCCAAAAAGGTCTGCAGGAAAATTCCCCACCCCATTTTCCTACTGATCAATCATTCTTTATTTGGGATCTCAGTTACTGTCTCCAGCTGCATTCTCAAGGGAACACAGAGAGAGAGAGACTTTTGGCTTTATGCAAGGAAAGCAGCAGAAACAGCAGAAATCTTTCTTTCTCTCCCCTCTGCCAGAAATGAGTCTTTGTGAGACTTGTCGCACCAGTGCAGCCTTTTGGAGCAGGAGGCCTTGCAGGGTCCCAAAGACTCATTTCTGGCAGAGTTTGGGGAGACAGAGAAAGACTTTGATGCTTTCTTTGCATGCAGCCAAAAGCAGAAGAAAGAAGTGGAAAGAAGCAGCCCACTGGCCAGGCGAGGCATGTGGGGCAAGTGGGGCAAGTTCCCCCCCTCTGCCCTTTCCCCCCTCCCCTTACTACCTTGTGTTGTTTGTAATGCAAGTGATGCAAGCCTTGTGTTCCCACGGGCCATGTGGGCGGTGCAGCCTTGTGTTCCCGCACAGCCTGGATTAATTGCTTTGGGGAGTGCTTTGGAGGTGACATTTCTGTGTGGACCATCAAAATTTTCTTGTGGACCACCAGTGATCCCCAGCCCACTGGTTGGTAACCACTGGTCTCTATATGACATAGACATTGCATATCTTTTTATACAAGGTGAATGTGTTTTTATAAACATGCTTCCATAATATTTTCTGGTTGTGTGATTTCCTTTTTTCCTTGACTCAGAATACAATGGCTGTTCTGCTGTACAGATTTATAAGAGGCCAATAATTCAGACTCAAAGGAGAAAAGTTCAGGAAAAGACATAGATTCTTTTAGAAGTTGTTGACAGCTGTAACATGAATGCTTCTATATGCTTGAATCACCTTTACCCCTTCAAACCCAGATCACTGCACAGCTTTAATAGAGATAGCATCCGTTCCAGAGAAGTGCAGAGTATAAAATTGAAGTGCCCATCATTATGACACTAATTCTTACTAATTACAGTGTGCAGATTATCAGTTATTTCATGCAAATGATTACAGGCAGAAGAATAACAATTTCCTGTTATGGACAATTGCTCAAATTTGTCTAGAAACTACTTGAATTTAACAAGGGACAGTGACACAACTCCTCAGCAATTTATCTGCCTTGTTCTATGCATATGTTTTCCTCTCTGATGTATCTCTTGGTTGCTTTGAGGATTAATTTACACTTTGTGAATAGACCACTAAAGTGAATCTGAAAGGAGACAGGATGCCTGAAAGAGCATTAAAGTCTGAAGATCTATGGAGCTCCGACAAATAATTATCATTCAGTGTCATCTGATTTAGACAGAATTAGAGAAGATATTGTTCCTTTGACAGTACTATCCTACTGCTTTTTGTGAGAATTTATAAATGAAGAAAGCAAGTTGGTGTATATCAATTGCTAAAAGAATAAAATGCACTTATTGAACCATGTAGTAGTCATTAAAATAAATAACTCAGGGCTTGCTTTTGCTTGTAGCCCTAGAACCTTATTTACAAGTTGTTTCGCAAAGAAAGATGTTTCTTAGGTAACAACAGCGGATCTCTATGTCTAGAGAAAATTATGTTAGGAAAAACATTAAGGATGATAATAAGTTATAGCCAGTGGTGGGATTCAGCCAGTTCGCACCAGTTTGGGAGAACCAGTTGTTAACTTTCTGAGCAGTTTGGTGAACTGGTTGTTGGAAGAAATCATTAGGGCAGAGAACCGGTTGTTAAATTATTTGAATCCATTACTGGTTATGGCATTTGCATGTGGTACATTAAGAGCCATAGTAGTGTAGTGCAGATTCAAAATTTTTTACTACCAGTTCTGTGGGTGTGGCTTGATGGGCGTGGTGTGGCTTGGTAGGTGTGGCAGGGGAAGGATACTGCAAAATCCCCATTCCCTCCCCCCTCCTGGGGGAAGGTTACTGCAAAATCCCATTCCCTCCCCACCCCACTAACCTGCTTTCCAGCTCCATTCTCCTCTGCAGGGCAACAAAAGAAGAAGCAGCCAATCAGCTGGGACTCAGGAGGCAGAGAATAAATGGGGGTGGGGCCAGTCAGAGGTGGTATTTGCCAGTTCTCTGAACTATTCAAAATTTCTGCTACCGGTTCTCCAGAACTGGTCAGAACCTGTTGAATAAATCTGGTGCAGTGGTTAGAATGCAGTACTGCAGGCTGCTTCTGCTGACTGCTGGCTGCCTGCAATTCGGCAGTTCAAATCTCACCAAGTTCAAGGTTGACTCAGCCTTCCATTCTTCTGAAGTCAGTATAAAATGAGGATCCAGATTGTTAGGGGCAATAGGCTGACTCTGTAAACCGAGGGAGGGCTGTAAAGCAATGTAAAGTGATATATAAGTCTACGTGCTATTGCTATTGCTAGATTAGAAGGACATCACAAGGAACTGTAGACATTATTTATTTATTTATATTTATATTTGAACTTGTATGCCATCCCATCTCAAGACTCAGGCTGCTCACAGCTAAAACACAGAACAATAAATACTTAAAAAACCATTAAACTAATAACAAGCTCAAATACTAAAAACAAAACATTAAAAACAATTAAAAGACCCATCCCTCCCCCAAGAAGGGGTCACAGCTCGGGTTGGTCAAATAACCAGGTCTTTAACTCTCAGCGGAAGGTGCGGAGGTCAGGGGCCAGACGGAGCTCCAGGGGCAGTTGGTTCCAGAGGTCAGGGGCCACGACAGAATAGGCTCGTCGCCGGGGGATCGCCAGCCGGCATTGACCTGCCGACGGGACCCCGAGGAGTCCTTGCCTATGAGCACGCACAGGGCGGCCGGTATTTGATATTGGAAGAAGACGCTCCCTTAAATATTGAGGACCCATGCCATGCAGGACTTTGTATGTCAAAACTAAAACCTTGAATCTCACCCGGAGCACAACCGGAAGCCAATGCAGGCCACGCAGGAGGGGGGTAACATGGGAGAACCGGGTAACTCCCATCACCACACGCGCCACCGCATTCTGCACCAGTTGCAATCTCTGGATGGTATGCAAGGGCAGTCCTAGATAGAGAGTGTTGCAGTAGTCGAGTCTAGAGGTAACAAGGGCATGAGTGACTGTGCACAGGGCATCCCGGTCCAGAAAAGGGCGAAGCTGTCTTGAGTGAATCTGCACCATTGGTTAAATCAAAATCTTGACCAATTAAAACAGGTTGATGAGGTTGGGAGGTTAGACATTATTCAGTTCAGCATTATTCAAGATGGTGAGTGTTACTGCATGACCAAAGCCTTGTCCCTTTTTATCTCTCAGATATGAAAAAGGAAAAGGTGTGTACCTCACTGCCATAATGTCCATAGAAAGTTGTTCATTTTTATCTACGGGGCAAATGAAACCAGAATCTCAGCTGATACGCCGATTAAGGTGTTTTCCTCAAACTGGGACATTTAATATTTGCACTTCAATTTCCAGACTCAGTCATTATAAACAAACTTGGAAACAAGCATAATTCATAAAGATCAAGATTGCTATTAACTTAGTTGAATTGGGAGGTTACAGAAATTGAATGAATTTAAAAAATTAAATAAATAAGTTTCATTGTAACTCTGCCAACATCAAGCTTTTAAATATACAGAAAATATGCAGCAGCTGGACTGGAAAAAACCATGATAGAATTACAAAAAGTTGTGACTATGAAATTTAGGTCTTTGCTGTGACTAAACATATACTTCATTTTTACTGAACAATAGGAAGAAGATTCAGTCAGCTAACAGCACATACCACTACATTAAACACAAAATGGATTTATGTTTATTCTAGCATTTCATAGTTTATCTTATATGGTTTATCTTATATCAGAGCCTTTTCTAAGTACTTTATTGTTTAATGTTGAAATGGAATGTTGGGGTCTTAATGCAAGTAATCATATTTCAGAGCAATATGAAATATTATACAGTAGTATGCAGAAGAGGAGATATTGTTGCCTTGGTATTTAACTGTTCAGGTCCTTGAAGTTTTCTCATTTTGATCCTTCTGATATTTCCCAGTATCTATATCTGAAGTGGATTACTTTATCTTTTTTGGTGCCATTAGGAAACAAACACACATAGGAGATCCTTTCATGGATTATTCAATGGCCAAATTTAGAACATCAATTGAACATCCATTGCTTGTGATATTCAATCCTAAATCAATCCACCCCTTATTACATCTCTAGTTTAAAAAAAAGAATTAAAGAAAAAGGGAAAATTCTCTTTACTTGTAACAACTTTGGAATGACATGTCATCATATATGTTCTCATAACAAAGAGCCTTTGTCTTAGCCGACCACTTAGGCAGCTGAAAGTCATAGTTATTCCAGTTTTCAAACTGTACTTTCTTTCTTCTATTCATGAATTTTTATTTTTTTATTTTTTGGCCTCAAACATAATCTGGGGGTTTTATCAATGATATGGTTGGTGACAGATCCAGAGGCGGAATCTGTCCAATACCTATTGGTTATTTTAGCCTGCTGCAGGCATGCTCCCTCCCCATTCCTGCCATTTCTTTCTATGCCATTTTGGCTTGGGATTCAGGACAGCTCAACCATCTGGCTTCCACAGATGCACTGCTTAAACACTTTATACACAATAATTTAGTGCTTTTTGAAAGAGTGCTAAAACTTGATTATTAAATTTAGGTTAAGTGCTCTCTTGAAAAAAATGCTAGACCTGCACTTAGAAATCAAGACTTGTATTCTCTAGAGAGAATGCTAATCCTGTACTGCACAGAAGGATGTTTTAAACTGGAAGGCAAGTTAGATTCTGCCTGCTATGTGTTGCTTATTTGGTCAACAATTAGTAAACTATGGATTTCCATTGCTTCAGTCAATGGGGGTCCATAATTTTTACTGGTTTAGTTATCTGGGGTGCAGATCATTTTGCCTACCTGTGTGTCGCTTTACCTTTCATGGATGCTTCCAAGTGCTACAGGCATGATTCTGTACAACCAGGACTGTCAGCCTGCCTTGGTGGTGCAGGCTGTTAATAGCCTAGCACTTAACTCCAGCTGCCTGTAATTACTGCAGGCTCGAATCCCACCAGGCTCAAGGTTGACTCAGCCTTCCATCCTCTCGGGGTAGGTAAATTGAGGACCCAAGATTGTTGGGGGCAATAAGCTGACCTTGTAAAAATGCCGCTTAGTAATAAGCAGGCATATACAATGGAATGAAGGCTATTGCTGAGCACACTGAGTTGCATCCCAAAAATTGTAAGCCGCCCTGAGTCTCCGGAGAAGGGTGGCATATAAATGTAATAAACAAAAAATAAAACTTCCAGAATTCCCAAGCTAGCTTTCTGGATGGGGAATTCTGGGAATTGAAGTCATCACATTTTAAAATTGCCAAAGTTGAGAACTCTGGGATATAGGAACAGAATCTTGAAAGCCTAAAAGCCTTTTCTCTCTCTCCATCTTATATCAAGAGACATAATGCAGTTTAAGCATCTTTCTAAAGTTCTCTTCGTTTGCCAAACTTAAATCATGTTTTGCAAATTGTCCCATTATTTTCTCAGCATCATTTGCATGGTTCTCTACACCATCCACCAATACTTATCTAGCCTTGCTAAGCTCTGTTCCTCCGTAAGTGACAGAAAGCAATTGGCAGATTTTTTTTCTTGTTGGCAAGTGAGATGATGCATGGAAGAAGCAACAATGAAAACAGAGGACTCCATTAAGTGTTTTCTTAACTTGCCCCTCATTAAAATGGCAAGGAAGCTCTACTTGCTGACTTTATTTCATAGGTAGAATAAGGAAATTTATACTAATACAGTTTTTTGTTAACACAAAGACTGCAGGATAGGACATTTACAGGGTTGCATGACTGTGCCCAATCCATGCAGTGTATTTATTAGTGTGTGTGTGTGTGTGTGTGTGTGTGTGCATGGGGGGGCATTAATTTAGGTTGAAAAGCACAGCAGAAAGAAAACTATGTTGACATTTTTTGGATTATTTCTTCAAAGCATTTTTTCTTCTTTAATGAAAGAGGCATCTGTTTTTCTGCTCATCCCCCAGAGCTGTTTAAATTTTATTTAGAAACTTTGGAGCTACTGCTTTGAGTTTTACTTATTGTACAGGGAGAACTGTTGTTTGTTTGCTTGTTTTTTTCCTTGTCAGAAAGATAGAGAGGCTTTTAACACTTGGTAGCCTTTACTCATGTTCCCTGACTTCTACTTTATTCCAAGGATAAAAAGTCAGGGAGCTTGTGATCTGCTGGAAAAACATTTCTTTTTAAAAGAGAGGAAACCAATGTATACCCCTAGTCAGTTTATCTTGGTTTATCTAAGGCAGGGGTGGGGAACCATGGATGGCTCAGGAATTCTGGGACTTGAAGTCCACAAGTCATCAAAGGGCCATGGTTCCCCATCCCGGAGCTAACGGCCATATTGCACTTTTATCCATAAGAATTTTTTCCACATATTTTGCCTCTGAAAAATGGCACAAGATGGAAACTATTTTCGTTTATTTAAAATACACATTCACACACACACTCTCTCTCTCTCTCTCTCTCTCTCTCTCTCACACACACACACACAAGATAGATTTTCATGGAATGGTTATCTGAGGGACCACTATGGATACCGTCTGGCAAGGATCTACATTTGGCAGTTTTCAAGTAGCAGGCTTTCTCTGCTGTGGCACCCATCTTATGGAACATTCTTCCCATCATTGATTGATAGTTAACTTCATCCTTTTTTATTTTTCTGGAAGTCCCTCAAGACCTGATATGTTATCAGGCCTGGAGATCCCAGGAAATTGGACATTTGTTTAAATGGCTCCAACTATTGAGGTGAATACTCACTCTCTCGCTCTCTGTTTAGAGTTTGTGTGTGTATGTATATACATTTATTTCTAGTGCTGATCTTTCTATTTTTTAAATTGACTATTATATGCTACCCAGAGTCACTTTTCACAAGATGGGTTATTTACGTATAGTACAGAGACAGAGATAGAGAAAAAAATACATTTTCTTCCCATCCCTATGGGTGGTATGTGTCTTCTTCAAACCTTCAATCAGAGACCTGGGAGTTTGAGGGTTTTGTTCAGTATCTATGCTGTTCCTAGCAGTGCACTTTTCTGGACAAAGAGCTCTGATGCTGTTCATGGATCTGTTGGAGCCATTCTTTGAGTTAGGAACCACAATTCAGAGTGCTCCTACAACCACTGGGACCACTTTGGTTTTTACATTCCACATCCACTCTAGTTTCAGACTCTCCAGCTTCTCATACGCCATTTCCATGATGTTGCTGTCACTTAGCACTTCTACACTGATCACTATCACTGTCTTCTTACCCTTGTATACTGCCACAGAGTCTGATTGATTGGCTATTACTTGCTTATTCACCTGGATCTGGAAGGTCCCTACAATTTTAGCCCTGATATTCTCTACAACCTTCTGTGGAATGTCACATCTGGATTTGGGAGGATTGAAACTATACAATGTTCCTGTACACAATGCCAGTTATTTGGTTGTGCCATTCAGTGTATGCTATTCCTGTCTGCATATTATACCCTGCCACTATGTGTTGGGCTGTGTTATAGCAGGCACCTGAAATCCATCTAATGTGGCAGGCTCTGCTTTTATGGATCTGGTGATTAGTGCCTGTTCTTGTGTTGCTATGGTCAGTGCCTCAGTGAGTTCATCCCTTTCCAGGCACTAGTAAGGTTTCCTAATGTCAGCTATTTCAGTTGCTGATAGGGATACATTTCATGCAGGGTCTTGTCTTGCCATGGCATTTCCTCCGTTTGATCTTCTTCCCATGTCTGGTACTGCCTCAGGCATTCTCTCAGAAGCTCATCTTTGGGTGCTGCCTTGCTGACATACCTGTGGATGCACTGGATTTTGTCAAGGATAGTGGCTTTGACACTCACCAGACTCTGCCTGCCTGTTTCTGGCTGGTGTCCAGTCTCTGGATGTTAGATCTGGGATGGAAACCTCCATATATTGTGCAGAGCTTCTGGGTCTTCACATCAACAACTTTCATGTCCTCCTTTGGCCAGATCATTAGATCACCATGGTATGGTGACTGGTAGGACATATGTATTGATGGCATGAATCTTGATCCTCCCATTGATTTGGCTCTTCTGGACTTCTTTGCTGTTACAGAATATGGCCCACTTCCTTCATTGTTTGAACTCTTAATTCCTTCAGAGCAAGATCTCTACTATTCCTTTTCAAGCATGAGTTTTATAATGCAACACAATTACAAATTGCGTTCCAGAGCAAAAATTATTCTAGGACAATGCTACCCAACTCAAAATTTTGAGCACTTTAAAATCTGACATATTTGTAGCCTTTATACTAAGAAAAGACTCTGGCAGGTCTCTGCAATAGGATTTAATATGCTTTTGCTGCACATAAATGAAGGGATTATATTATCAATAGCTAAGCTTAATTCTTCTGCCATGAAATCCCATTAGGGATGTATCATGGACCATGTTTTTTATCCCCTGGATCAGCAGATGTGTTTGATTACAACATTCATATATACTCTATGTGTTTTGTTGTTTCAATGTGCTATATTTTCACGGTTTACCATGAGCTCTTTGATATGGAAATTTCGATGTATCTATGATCATAATAACATCATAGATGGATTTAACACAGTTATTAGATCACTTTCAGGATCAATTGTACAAAAGCTTATGTGATGATGCCTTTGTTATTCAAAATGCCATAAGTTTCTTTGTAGTAGGTATTGCAAGAGAGCCAGTCTGGTGTTCTGGTTAAGTGACCAGGCTAGATATCAGGAGACTCATAGTCCAGCCAGCTGCCTGGCCTTGGACTAGTCACTAGTCCCTTAGCCCTAGGAAGAAGGCAAGGGCAAAGCAATTTTAAAATCTGCCAAGAAAACTGCAGGGATTTGTCTAAGCAGCTGCCAGGATCAACCGATCAAAGGAACAAAACAACAACAACAAATTGTTGCAAAGACTAAAATGCTTCCCTTTTCTGGAAGGTGATTCTGGGATGAGTAACTGAGGCCATGACATATTCTCAACCAAAGTTTTCCTCTCATAAATCATATAGTACATTACCTCTTATTTCTCCATTTAAAAAAAGCTACATGCATAGAGTTTCTATCAGTCCTGCACAATCTAATATATAGAAATCCTGTCAAAAAGGACTAAAGTGATGATTGGGCCTTTAGAATCACCCCCAAATATCCTAAATCAGATACTCCATTTTGCTGATTATGGATTTCTTGAACCAGGTACTTTTTTGTTGTCTATTTTATGAAAGAAACCTTGGCAACTATTATACAGGGAATAAGTTCTATTTTACATAATATAGAGAAATGCTTTTGAACAAAAAATGTAAACAGAAAAGCATAATTTCAATTAGTTATCTTAATAATGACTAATAGAGAGACAGAAAAGAAAAAAGCCCTGAGGGGAATAATTTATTTTATTTATTTGTTTTGACTTGTATGCCGCCACTCTCCAGAAAGGACTCGGGGCGGCTCACAGATAAAAACACAGAACAATAAATTAGTTAAAAAGAAATTAAACTAAACAAGCCAAAATACAAGTATAAAACCGAATTAAAATCGAATTTAAGACCCACCCTCTCCCCCAGGAGATCAGTCCAACCCAGCCTGTAAAAACAACCAGGTTTTTAGATCGCGCGGAAAGAGGAGAGATTGGGAGCCAGCCGGAGCTCAACGGGTAGCTGGTTCCATAAGGCGGGGGCCGATGCAGAATAGGCCCTTCCCCGGGTCACCGCAAGCCGACATTGTCGTGCGGACGGCAACCCGAGGAGTCCCAACCTATGTGCTCGCACAGGGCAACCGGTATTTGATAAATATGGATTCTAGTTTACACTGAAGCCTCTTGTATCAAATGGGAAGCTTTAAAACAGTTGCAATTTTAAAAGGATCCCAGTGTAAAAAAAAAATTAAGCCACCTGGGCCTAGTTTTTTTTGCCAAAGTGGAGACAAACTGTTGAAGCAAAATTGAGTGTTTTATTATTATTATTTTTATTTGTAGTTTCTTTTAACATAGCGCTCTATTGAGGCACAGTTTCCTCCTGGCTAATTTCAAGCAGTGCATTTGTTCTGTCAAAAAGCACATGAACCTTTAGCTAGAGAAATAACCCTGGCATGAAAGAGCAGAGCAGAGACCCTGCCGACCAGCAGAAACAGTCACTACAAAAGAACACTTTCAAGTCCACGTAAGAATACCACATCCATACTAACAAGTTAAATGATTTTTTTCCCTCCTTATTCTGATTCCATCTGTATGAATTGACCACCCAGGGGCATTTTCAAGATATCTTTGTAGATTTTCTGCTCCATATATTTTTTCTTTTTTAAATATTTTCTTTTTATTGGTATTACAGACCAAAAGAAAAAGAGAATATGAAATAAAAATTCAAGCAAACAAATGTACTCTAAAACATTTGGGACTGTGTGCATACAACAGCTGCAGATTCATCTGATGTCTACCCAAAGACCTTTTCTGAGAGAGAAGGCTTAACCCCTTAACCCTAGGAGTCTGACTCCAAGGAGGAACTAATTGATGTAAAAGGTTCCATCTTTTAAAGCAAAGACTGACTGAGCAACATATATCGAATAGGGTATGGGGAACCATCTTTTTGAACAGATAACTGGCAGGCAGGCTAGCTTTATTTTGAAGATATAGCATGCCATTTTATTTCCCTATGCAAGACTTTTGCTAGATAACTATGCTTCTCAAAGCTTGGAGTCAATTAGTTTCTTTTTATTCAAGAGCCATTGCAACTAGTTCAATACACAACCTTTCTATGTGCTGGAAAAGGATTCAGGAATGGTCTAGCCCTCACTTTTCAGCTTTCCAGGGCTCTTAATCACGAGCATTAAAAAAAAAATCTTATGATCATGTATTTTGTACTGCTAGGCAAAAAAAGAGTGGTTTATAAATATTTTAAACTAATAAATGCTTAAATGAAAGCAGAGGCAGAGTTGTTATAATTGTAGATATTGTCCTGTTTTAAAATGGCATAATTACAACTTGTTTAGGACAAGCTGAATCTTCAGAGCAATTTGCAGCTCTATATGTACATAATTAGTGTTTTATGTATGTATATTATATTATGTTATGTTATGTGTGTATGTATGTATGTATGTATATATATATATATATATATATATATGTTTATGTAGATTTTCACGGGTAAATATGTAGGTCTTGGTGTATTCGGTCTTGTCCCGTGTAAGGTTGAGAATACCTTGGCAACGTTTCGACGAAATCTCATCCGTCATCTTCAGGCTGGTGTCTTCAGCTTCGTTCTCCTGGGAGAAGTGTGTGATCGTGGCTGTTTTTCCCTTTTAAACTCTAGAGTTGGATGTGTTGTTACTTTTGATTGGTTTGTGGAGTTGATGTATGCAGATTGGATGGCTTTTTCCTGAGACCCTGTGTGGCTGAGGTGCTGGAGGTGTCTCTCAGCCTTTTGTGTTGTGTAACGACCTGGGTAATGGGCTGTGTGATGACCTTCTGAGTTCTATTGTTGTGATGTCCTGGGTGTGGTGCTGTAATCTCCTGGGTCGTTGTCTGTGCTGCAACCTCCTGATGTTTTGTGTTGTGATCTCCTGAGTTCTGTGATGTAGTATCCTGGGTGGAAGGCTGTGATGTGGCATTCTGGGCCTTGGTTTGGCTCCGAGTTTGAGGTCTGGCTATGTGTTTATAGCGTGTGTCAGTTTGCTTAGTTTGGGGGTTGGAGGGGGTGTAGCAGCTGGTGTTGCAGCCATGGTCTGGTTTCTGGATGGTGGTTGCCTTTCATCTGTGGTGTGGGCTTGGTTTGAGTCTGGTGAAGGAGATTGGTGGTGGCATCATGTGTTATTTTGGGTCCGTGTGGTTTTTGTGGCTGGGACTCGTTTGTTGATTAGGGCTAGTTTCCAGATGTCTGGTAGGCGGGAAGTATCATCCCGTTTATTCATGTTATGGGGGTGTTTCTCTATTTCGATGGCTTCCCTATGAGGTTTTGTGTTGTAATCTCAGGAGGTTGCAACACAGACAATTACCCAGGAGATAACAGCACAAGACCCAGGATGTCACAACAATAAAACTCAGAAGGTCATCACACAACCCACTACCCAGGTAGCTACAACACAAAAGGCTGAAGGACACACAGCCACTACCTCAGCCACACAGGCTCTTATGAAAAAGCCAACCAATCAGCAAACACCAATTCCATCAACCAATCAAGAAGCGACAACACAGCCAACAACACAGCCAACCAATTAGCAAACACCAATTCCATCAACCAATCAAGAAGCAACAACACAGCCAACCAACCCGCTTACAGCAGAGCCAGCACACCACACCTCCCTCCAGTATTTATAGAGAGAAGGCAGCTCAGATCACGCTTTGCTGGCACAAGCACAAAGCCGAAGACACCAGCCTGAAGATCTGAAGATGGCAGTGGGATCTCGTCGAAATGTCGCCAAGGTATTCTCAATCTTACACAGGACAAGACCGAATACACCAAGACCTACATACCTTTACCCGTGAAAATCTATGAAAATATATATATATATAAAAAATACATATGCATATGCATATATAATTAATATAATATAATATAATATACATACATAAAACATATGTACATAAAACTAGCTATTCTGTTTTGTTGGGAGGACTGAGTTATACAGATTACAAATTTGAATCCTTTCCATCGTTGCCACGGATTATTTCCTCAGAAGCTCTATCTCAAATTTTCTGAGCTGGAATTGAAATAATTTATGGGCTGAGTTGATAATTATTCACTGCAGTGGATCAGTTGGAAGTATGATGAGGTCTGGATTCAGCTCTTTATGTGTAGAAATTGCATGCACATAGTCTTTTCTTTTAATTAAGTATTCTGAAAAATATATGCCATGCCGAGCACTTAGAATTAAATTATATTAACATTTATCCAAATTAAATTAACTCAGCCTGCTTTTTAAGTGTTTTGGATGTTAAATTTCATAACTGATATCCTGGTATATTTTATAGGGTGGGTAATCCAAAATTGGGAGGAAGCTAAGCTGGGATAGGCTTCACTACAGGTTTGTTCTCTCTCTTTCCCCAGTTCATTTAACTAGCTTGGGAATAATTTCCCTCCCTTTTAATCCTACTTCTGTTTTACACTCATGCATGCACATGTATGTTTGCCTAGTGTATGGCCTCTGATTTGCAAAGCAAGCCTTAGAATTATCAGTAATATTGAACATGGCATGAAGGAAAGGACACAATGCTTGATATTCAAAGCTTTACCTGCTGTAATGCTGAAGAGAATGCTGGGAAGTTAATAATGATTGACAAATCAATGCCAGATACATGATATGGGCTTCACAGTTCATGGATCTGCAGGCCGTAATTAAAGCTTTCACTTTCTTTTAGTGTCCCATGGGAGAACCCCATTTGCTGTGTTTCTTTGACACAATTACCATTTCCTCTGGGCCTCCAATATCATTCTGGTCCCCCAGGAAATGAGATCTGTATAAAGGCATACACTTCAGAGAATACAGAAGATCTGGAGACATCTCTAAAGCTACTGCTCCATATGACTCTAGAGGCTTAGAAGATTACTAATGCCAACTAAGTGATGAAACACAAATTGGCATTATTTCAAACATTTCCCCCCAATATCTTCAAATCATAGTCACAGTAGACATAATAGGAATTTCACAAATGAAAAGGCTTTCAAGAACCCACTCCATGAATCCTGGCTGAAAATTATATGCATACCCACACTCAGATACACATCCATACACAATGACCTAAGAAATGATTCCCAGTTTTATAGGACAGAATTCATCTGCATGTGCTATTAGAAGGTACACACAGTTTTATGTCCTCCAAGTGAGAGGCTCATATTTTTATCCTGTTGCCTGGCAACAATATTTTTAGCTATTCAAACATGTGTACTTTCACAAATTAATTTCAGCACATTGTTAACAAAATGTTTTTCAAAGAGTATCTATTTTGTAGTAAAAATACAAACCAGCTATGTGGCTCTATATTTGGCCATGTAAAGAGAATGTTTCAGATCAGCCAAATGTAAACATCACCTATACAGTCATACTAAAGAGCATATTTTTAATGTTGGGTCGACATAACTAACCATTATCAATAGAAAATGGAACATCTGAGTTTATAAGCAGCAACACAAAAATGTCTACCTCATATATAGTGAGAGGTTCTGGTTGTTGAAATTCAACATCACCTAGAGTGCCATGTTTTGTCCACTCCTAATCCAGCAGTACAATGGGAATTTACAAAGAGGCAAATAATATTATTCTCTTCATTCCATCATGAATGCTAATGGCCCATATATGCCATTTTATTCATTATCATAGTACATTATTTGTGCAATCATGTCCCATACAATGTTACTTGGCATTTATATGACCTGTAAAAGGATAGATCATACATCTAGCAGCCAGGTTCTCTTATCCAAGATGAGATCCTGGTGTAAAACCATTTGTTCCAATCACTGTTATTCTCTTCATTCCATCATGAATGCTAATGGCCCATATATGCCATTTTATTCATTGGATCATTATGCAACTAATACATAGTACAGATTATTTGTGCAATCATGTCCCATACAATGTTACTTGGCATTTATATGACCTGTAAAAGGATAGATCATACATCTAGCAGCCAGGTTCTCTTATCCAAGATGAGATCCTGGTGTAAAACCATTTGTTCCAATCACTGTTGAAAATGCTCTCTCAAGTCAGATCCTTGAAGGAAGGAAGAAAGTAATTGTATCTGTAATCCAATATATAAGGTGCAGGACTAAAAAAGCCTGCTACAAAAGGCTTGTGGTTGAGGATCTCTTTCAAACACTATCACACATGTCCATAGGAGGGGATCAGATATGTCTCAGAAGATCATCACTGTTAAGTTTGCATGAAGAGACAGACGCGGAGTGCTTCAAGCTCTTTGTTTATTAGTGGCTACAGCTCAGAATGGACCCACTTTGGCTGGGCTGCGGCTGCTACTTATAGCCAGCAGCCGCAATTGCCAGCCAATCAGAGTGCAGGGTTTTCCCGCACTTTTTAAACCAATCATTTCTAACATTTTACAAGAACAGTTCAAACTAAACCAATGACTTTAAACCTGCATACATAACAATCACTGCTAGTTAAACATTTATATTTCAGAGAAAGTGGCCAAATGTCCTGCTTTCACACAAATGTTAAAATTACATGCATTATAACCCAAATGTGATAATCACAACTAAATACTTTATCTCACATCACAGTAGCTCAGTTTTTGAATGGATCAATATGAAAGGAAAGAGAAACCATACATCCCCAAATCATATATTTATTAGATTTATATTCTGCCTTTTTATGTTCATGTGCTTAAAATAATATAGAAATATTTCCTACTCCAGATTTATTCCTATGACAATTTGCAAAGAAGATTTGGTCTAAAATCATCCTGTAAACTTCCATGGCTGAACAGAGCTTGAATTCAACGATGATGATGATGATCTTCATCATCATCAACATCATCTTTATTATTATTGTAACCGTCTGGCTCTCACCTCTGTTACTAGGTCAGTAACCTTTTGTAATGGCACAGGAGGTGGAACAAAGAGATGCTGCCAAGGGAAAAGGCATGAGAGAAAGCATAGCCAATAGTTAAATAGTGGGAGGGCAAGAGACCTTCCCAAGTTTCCTGCGCTGAGAGAAAATTGCACTTTCCTACTTGCAAGATTCTATCAATGTAGCTGTACAATCAAATAGAATTAGTTCATCTGATTGCAATTCCTATCTGGTTTACCCTGTGAGGCCAACACTTGTTAACTGTATTTGCCCACATTCCTATTTTAGTCATCTCTAAAATGCCATTGATTTTCTATGCTTGCCTAAGAGTTATGAAGCAAACATTTTATTTTAAAAGCAAGTAAATGTCCTTCTTTTTAAAAGGCCACTGCTTATTACTGTGTTTTATAAGCTGTTGTGAGACATCCTTGGGCTTCTTTGGAAATTTATTGGAGTTTCATGTTGGAAGCTCCGTTCCAAACCCATACGATGTGTTAGGAGAGTTTATGGTTAGTTTCAATTTGGCTTAGGGTGTCATGTGAACCCAAGATTACGGTATGTGCACCACAATTTTTAACTTTGTGTGGTACGTGAATAAACCTGGAGGATTATTCCACAAATCACAATTGGCATGGCAGAGCAAATGATAGCAAAGCAAAATGCAATGTGGGGCTCTCGTTTTCTTTGAAAGCTTATACAAACTGCAGATTGTCTTGTTCACTAAAACATGGAGAACAATGTGTTTGCATGTGTGTGTGTTTTTTCACACTTGTAAACCATTCACATTATGAGAAGGTAGTTTATAGTTGTCAAATAAAAGCTTTTGTGGAATGTTGCCAGTAGCCATTCTTTATTAGAAGTACAGGGTGAGCTTCCTCTGCCAAAAATTGCTATTAATCTGCCACTTACAAAGAATATTTGGCTCGTAGGCTCAATTTGCTACCAGATGATAAGAACAGAGTTCTTTCTATAGCCTATAGTAATACAACACTGGGCATAACAATTAGTCTTTGACTCCTGACCTTCCTCCAATTTCAGACTGTGTGGCATCTTAGTTTGCTCTGTAAAGATTTGTAATCTCTTCTGAGTTCATAGTTTAATTTCTAAAATTTGTAAAGTGTCATTTGCTAATGATGCTTGCTTTCAGATGGATGCATATAATTTTTTTTTAGAATTCATACAAATATAAGATAAATGGATATCGATATAAAGCTGTTCATATAAAACACTTCTGCTCTTGGTTTAGATTAACAGAGTTGGAAGAGACCTTGTAGGTCATCTAGTCCAACCCCTGCCCAAGCAGGAGACCCTGCACCATTTCTGACAAACGGCAGTCTCAAGTGATGAAGCTCCCACAACTTCCGAAGGCAAGCTGTTCCATTGGTTGATTGTTCTGTCAGAAAGGTCTCCTTATTTCCAGGTTAAATCTCTCCTTGTTCAGTTTCTGTCAGAATACCTTAAACCAAATGTATCTTTTCCTGAGCTAAATCAATCGGACAAAATCAATTCAGCAATCTACAGGACATAAAGCACCCTTTCCAAGGCCATCACAATTTTGAACAGTTGTTAAACAACTGACTGTAAATCAAGGATTATGCATATCAAGATTGCTCTCTCTTGGCTTCCTTCTGTTTCACTTACCCAATTCAGATGACTGAACATTCTTAACTCAGATGACTCCATCAAGACCAGACATACCATTATGCCTAAGGATGATATGTTTACCAAGCCATCCTGTTTTAACCTAAACTGTGATCTGCATATTTTGGCCTTGAAAATTATGAAGTCTTGCCCTTTTATCTATTCCTCTTGACCTGGAGAAGTGATAGGGTTCTCATGATCGTGACTTTGCCCCCATTCTTTAGATCCAAGCCCTTCCTGGCTAATTAAAGCTGCACTGACAGGGGGAGGATATAAATGCAAGTGTGATGTGCAGGTGCATGATGAATTTCTCCTTGGTTCAAGGAGTTGTTCCTCCATCTCTGAAGGAGATGCTGATTCACCTCCTCAAAAAGACAATTGTTTGATCTCACTATACTGGTCAATTTTCATCCAGTATCTAAGCTGCCCTTTTGGGGTGGATGGTGGAGTAGTGGTCATCCAAAGCCCCTGAAGTGGTCAGCAGTTTCTGAGGAGCTTAGATGAAGCAGATTATCTGGATCTATTTCAATCAGGATTCAGGCCTTGGTATGAGGCAGAAACAGCTTTTGTCTTGCTTCTGAATGATCTCTTGCTCTGATTGACTTCTCAATAATCTTTGATACCATTGGCTATGGTATCCTTCTGGACTATCTCTGGGGATTGGGGATGGATGGCATGGTACTGTACTGGTTCTCCATGGTTGATATCGATCAGTGGTGTGTAGGGGAAAGAAATGCCTCCTTTAGTTGCTTTTTTGTGCTGCAGGATTCAGTGCTGTCCCTGCTCCTATATACCTACCACTGGGCAAGTTTGTACATTGACATGGGGGTAAATTATCTTTAGTGTGGTGATGATATGACTCTGAACTGGCAAATTAAGCAATGCTGATCATGTCCCATCCTATCTATTAGGGAACAATAAGTTTCAACTGAGCCCTGGAAAGATAGAGTGCTTTCATTTTTGAAGATTTCTTGTTCTGGGACTGTCCCATCTATGATACTGAATGGGTTTTGCACTGTCCCAGACATATCCAGTGTAAAACCTGGGGGTTCTGCTGGACTGCCTACTCCTGCTCAGAAAATGGGTAAAATTGTGACTAGGAATCCTTTGTGTTATGTATGTAGGTTTGAATGTCATTGGTTTAGTTTGAACTGTTCTTGTAAAATGTCAAATAGATTGGTTTAAATAGTGGGGAAAAACCCTGCACTCTGATTGGCTGGCAACTACGGCTGCTGGCTATAAGTAGCAGCCATAGCCCAGCCAAGTCGGGTCCATTCGAGCTGTAGTCACTTAATAAACTCTTCACTGAAGCTCTTCGCATCTGACTCTTCATGCAAACATAACACTTTGCATAGTTTTGACTTATCCATCACTTGTGTCTGTTTCTGGATCAGGGGGTCTGTTTATAGTCACTCATGCCATGGCCATTTCCCAAGTGAAATTATAATGTGTTCTACATGGGGTTTCTCTTAAAGGACATCCAGGAACTTTAGCTAGTGGCAAAATGTATGGGTGCTTCTAGATTGGCACACATTACATCCTCTGCTCTGTGAGTTCCATTGTGCCAGCAGAACAGGTGTCCTCCAGGTCCAGTCTGCTATGGGACCAAAGACTGTGGGACCAAAGAGAGAGGCCTTTTTCTGCCATTGTATGCCCTGTGAAACTACCAGCCTCCCAATTGATTATTTTATTGATTAAATTTCTATGCCACTTATCTCTTCTACAAGGTGGCTCTGGGAGGCTCACTTAATGTCATTCCAGAATCTTTTTATTTTTATTTTTTTTATTAGAAAAGTTTATTTACAATATAAAAGAAGCACACAACATACAAACATACAGTCATGTAAACATAAATACATCACACATTTTCATTTCTTTTTTAGTTGCAGATCAGAAATGCTTTTCCATGTAATATTACAGTCATATATAATCATAAATATTTCTTCTAGTAATATTCGCTTGGTTTGACCTCTTTTAAAATTTCTTTTATCTCATCTTTCAAATTCTTACATCACCCATTTTCTACTATCTCCTGCTTTCTATGAATTCTAATGTTTCAAATAACTCTATTTTCCAACATTCCCATTCCCTTCGTTTTATGTTCCATCCAATTATACCACTTTTCCCATATCTTATAATAATCTGTATCTTCTTTTCCATTTAGTTTGAGAGTTAATCTCTCCATTTCAACACATTCATACATTTTGTTTATTACTGTTTGTGTAGACGGAATTGTAGGTTCTTTCCATTTTTTAAAAACGATTCGAGCCAGCTGTTAGGAGGTGTGCAATCAGGTATTTGTCTTTTGGAGGAAACTTTTTCTTTATCATTCCAAGTAGGAACAGTTCTGGTTTCCTCCAGCTCACAGTTCATCACATCCTCGATCCAATTTTTGATTCCTGTCCAATATTTTTTAATTTTAGGGCATGTCCACCACACATGGTAGTATGTTCCTATTTTGTCCTGACATTTCCAACAGTTTGGATTTGCCTGGGGAATATTTTTGCTAGTCTAGCCGGGCCAAGTGCCACCTGTACATCATTTTATATTGATTTTCTTTGTATGCCACTGACTTTGTATATTTTAAATTTTCTTCCCAAATATCTTCCCAATCATTTAGATCCAATTTGTATCCTATATTTTGCTCCCAGGCTACCATTGATCCTTTTACTAATTGTCCTGCTCTTTCCTGTTCTAATAGTAATTTATATAATTTGGATATTAACTTTTCCTCTGGTCCCAAGAGTATTTTATCCAGATTTGTATTTTTTGTTTCTATCCCATATTCCTTTATATCTTTATTATATCTTGATTTAATTTGTAAGTAAACCCAACTATCTATTAATATGCCTTGTGTTTCCAAATCTTGTTTTGTTTTTAATTTTCCATCTGTATCCAGTATCTGATAGTATTTAAGTTTTTTATTCAAATCCATTGTATTTGGATTGAAGGTTGCTTCCATTGTTGAGAACCACCTTGGTATTTTTGTATAATTTTTCTTTCTTATCTCAGCCCAATTTTTAATCAGTGAGTTATATTATATGTTTTGTAGTATGTTTTTGTCTTTTGTCCGTCGGGTTCCATAGAAGTGCATGCCATCCTATTTGTAAGTCATGCCCCTCTAGTGTTAATATTCTCCTATTTTCTAGTCTGACCCATTCTTTTGTCCATAACAAACTCGCTTTGTAGTAAATTTCCCAGTCTGGCAGTCCTAATCCTCCTCTACTTCTATCGTCTTGAAGATATTTTCTCTTTATCCTTGCCCTTTTCCCATCCAAATAAACTTCATTGTCATTTTATTCAATTCCATAAAAACTTCTTATTTGTTAATATTGGAATTGTCTGGAATAGGAATAAAACTTTGGGAAGTATGTTCATTTTAATTGTTGCAATCCTCCCTAGAGGATATTTGCAATTTGCTCCAGATTTCCAGATCCTTTTGATTTGTTCTAAAATTTTATATAATTATCTTCCCACAACATTATTGTTTTGCCCTTATCCAAATTCCTAGATATCTTATTTTATTTACTATTTGTAACCCCATAATCTCTCAAGCCTCTTTTGTTTAGAATTTATTATATTTTGACTAGTAATTTGGTTTTCCCCTATTTACCTTTAAGCCTGCTAATTCCCAAAATCATTTATTTCTTTCATTAAAATCGGGCCTGTCTCTAAAGGTTCTTCTATTATAAAGACCATATCGTCTGCAAATGCTTGCGTTTTGTATTCTTGATTTCTGATTTTTCGCTTATATTTTCATTTCCCCTAATTCTAATTAATAGTGTTTCTAGTACTGTAATAAATAATAATGGTGATAGGGGGCAGCCTTGTCTGACCCCCTTCTCTATTTTAAACATTTTAGTGGTCTCGCCATTTACTAATATATTTGCTTTTTGGGTGTCATATATTGCATTTATCATTCCTTCAAAATTTTGTCCAAATTCCATTTTATTAAATTGCTGTTTCATAAAGTCCCAATTCAAATTATCAAATGCCTTCTGTGCATCTAAAAAGATTAGGGCCATTTGATTGCTCGGGTGACTTTCATAATATTCTAATATATTTATTATTGTTCTTATATTATGTCTAATTTGTCTTCTCGGCAAAATCCATTTTGATCTGTGCTAATTTTCCACTAATAATTCCTTTTAATCTTTGTGCCATAATTGTCATAAAAATTTTATAGTCAGTATTTAAAAGCGATATTGGTCTATAATTTTGATTTGATTACTATTTGTCTCTTCTTTAGGTATGAGTGTTATGTATGCCTCCTTCCAAGTATTGGGGATTTTGGCTTTACCCAGTGCTTCATTACATACTTCTAAAAGTGTATTATTTAATATGTCCCCATCTTTTTATAGAATTCACTTGGGTATCCATCTGGACCTGGTGTTTTTATTTTTTTTGCTTCTGAATTGCTTTCTTTAATTCATCTATTGTTATCTCTTTGTTTAACAGTTCTCTTTCTTCATCAGTAAGTTTCTGTATCTTTCCTTCCTCTAAGTATTGTTTTATTTTAGACGCTTCTGCATTTTCGTTTATATAATTCCTCAAAATATTTTCTTGCAATTTCTTTCTTTTTTTCCAAATCAACCTCAAGATCTCCATTTTCATTCTCTAAATATTGTATCGTTCTTTTCTGTTCCTCTTTTCTCAATTTGTGCTAGCCATCTCCCGGTTTGTTTGCATATTCAAAGTAATTTTGTTTTGTGTATTGTAGCTTTCTAAGGAGTTCCTCTTGCTCAAGTATATTAAGTTCATGTTTTTGCATTAATGCATCTTTGGTTTGCTCACTATCTAGCCCTCTTTTGTTTGCTCTCTAATTTTGTAATTTCTTTTATTAATTCATCTTGTTTCTTCCATCTTTCCCTGTTTCTGTTTGACAAATATGCGATTGATATTCCCTAATATAAGCTTTTGTATC
>CM019159.1:26066463-26198491 GCA_009733165.1 Naja naja | reverse complement strand
TTATCTTTACATTTTGCTCTTCTTTCAAAAAACGTAAGACTTATTAATGTATCAACCCGCCCCTTTCCTATTTTATTCTGCAAACAATGGATGAACTAAGAAGTCAAACTTAAAACAGTGTGGAACTTCTGTCCAAACTTCTATCCATAATAATACTGCACTGATAATAACATATTATTTTAATTCTAGCCACTTGGCTAGGGTGCTTTAGTTTGGAATACTGCATTAAGCAGGATGTTGAATTTATGAATATATAGTCCAGGGGTGGGATTCTACCGATTCTGACTGGTTCTATAGAACCCCTTGTTAACTTTCTAAGCAGTTCAGAGAACTGGTAGTTAGAAGAAATCTCCTTTTGTTTTTTTTCCACCCTTATTACATTCTTGATAGTATGCCTAGACTTACTCTGTCTCCGAAGGTTTTTTTTTTCTTGATACTTAAAGGGGAAGGGTTGTTTTAACCTTTTGACACTGCTGTTGGGAGGAAATACTCCCCTGGAAATACTTCTTCTTGGCTAGCTAGAAAGATTGACATTCAAACATGAGTTTACATACCCTTTCTGAATTTTGGCCTAAAACTGGTTTTTGGTGATGTTTAATTCTGTGTTTGGTGACATTTAATCCTGTGTTTATTGATGGGATAATGTTCCCTATTCAGCTATGTTTGGAAGGAAAAAGATTAATCTCTGTTCCTGAAAAGAAACTGGTTTGAGAAATCTGGCTAGTTCCTGTGTCTTTTTGTTCTAGTAATTGGTTTAACAAGCAAGAGCTACTGTTGTGATTCAATTATTTGTATTGTGTTTGAATTTTTTTCCTGCCTCATGGTTTCTTTTTCTATCTGGGGAGGGGGTCTTCCTTCGCTGCTTTAATGGTATCTGGCACTGTCCTTTTGGGGTGTATTTCCAAGAGGCAGGATGCAAGCATGGCACTGGTTTTTTTACTGCCTTTCTGGGGGTGGGGGGTGGTGGAAAGTGACTTTTCCTTAAATCTGGATGATTTCCTTAGGATATCTTGTGAGGTGAGCAGCTGGTATCTTTAAGTAGTGCAAATGGTTCTAAGGATTGCTTTTCCTGGGTGTGCTCTTTCTGGACAGCTTAAATGACCTCTCTGCTAAAAGGTTTCACTTTATGAGCAAGAGTTGGCTGCTGATAGTTATCACTGTATTTTAACTATTTTAATTCCTCAAGGTGCTCTGGCACTCTGCCTGATTTGTAACTCCAGCTTGCAGGTATTTTTAATCTAATGATTGCAAGCAAAGAAGCTTTTTGTATTTTTGTATAGGTAATCCTAGACTTACAACAGTTCATTTAGTGACCATTCAAAGTTACAATGGCACTGAAAAAAGTGACTTATGACCATTTTTCACATTTATGACCATTGCAGCATCCCCAGTCATGAGAGGCCAGGTGAAGAGAAGCGCCCCTTGACGTGACGTTGAGCTGACCATGCCCAAGTCACACCCGCCAACTAAGCCACGCGCACAGAACCGGTTGTTAAAAAATTTGAATCCCACCCCTGAAATAGTCCCTTTCAAGTCTGATTGTATGCATATTTTTCAAATAACAAAAAATGATCCAAATACTACTACAAAATCATACTCAATCAGCACAGCTTTTTCAAAATGGTCTCAGCTTAGAAAATATTTCCTACTCCAATATTTTTTTCCAAATTCAAAATCAAACTTTTTGTTCTAAGCTTGGGGGATTTTGTTTTACATGTTTTTATGTTCAGTGACTGGCTAGTTTTAAATATTTACACACCATGAAGACTTGTAGAATCAATAAAATAGCAAAGGGCTGGAATGCAGAAGAGCAGTTAAAAGCACATATTTAGAGAATGGAAACAATTTCAGAATTATTGGTATAAAGCAGTTTCATACTACAATATTTAAACTACAATTTTATGTAGTTTGTTAATCTACATCTTATGCTTGGGTGCTTATTAGTATGAAAGTGAATAAGTATGCATTTGCTATTGAACCCAATCTACTATCTGTTGCCTGTTTCTTCTCTGGGCTCAGTTCTGTGGCTGCCTGCACAGGTATGCCAGGGTGCAAAATATGGGCTTAACTGCTGTTTATATTGTTTGCTATAGGAATTCTTTTTAATGTTTTTTTTTTAATTACATTTATATGCCCTTCTCCGAGACTCAGGGCTACAATTTTGGGATACAACCCAGTGTGCCCAGCAATAGCCTTCATTCCATTGTATATGCCTGCTTATTACTAAGCGGCATTTTTACAAGTCAGCTATTGCCCCAACAATCTTGGGTCCTCAATTTACCTACCCCGAGAGGATGGAAGGCTGAGTCAACCTTGAGCCTGGTGGGATTCGAGCCTACAACAGTTGTAGGCAGCTGGAACTTAAGTGCAGGCAATTAACAGCCTGAGCCACCAAGGCTCTTTTCCTGTAGAATGGGTATCTGTGGAGCTTGAATGGCCTGCTCTCCCTCCTATTTTTGTGAAACTAGAACAAAAAAACAAAGCATTTGTTTTAAATTCTCATCATTCTCCCTCCACAGTGGAACATTTGCCTTATTTTCTTTTACACGAAATAAAAGTACTTGAATGTTGCTGTATTAGAAACAAGGCACATGAATCTTTCCGAAAGGAGATGTTTTGTTCTGATTGCAAGTCAAAATATGTTTTCTGATTCAGAAAACATTTATAGGGCATTTTTCAGGTAGTATCCACATTCCTGAAACTAGAATAGGGTATTCAAACTGTTCTACCTGTTCCCTTATTCCATGGCTGCACTCCAATCTCAGATTAAAATTTTTTGCTTTAGTTTTCTCATAATTTCATTTAAAATCTAATCTGTAAAGTCTGAATACTGATTAGCTATAACAATCAAGAGCAAGAGCATTTAGACTTATTTACTGCTTCACAGTGCTATATAGCCCTCTAAGTGGTTTACAGAGTCAGCATATTGTGCCCAACAATCTGGGTCCTCCTTTTATTGACCTTGGAATGATGGAAGACTGAGCCAACCTTGAGCCAGTGAGAATTGAACTGCCAAGTGCAACCAATTGGCCATCAGCATAATTAGCCTACAATACTGCATTCTAACCATTGCGCCACTATAGCTCAAGCTGTATGCATTGCATTAAACTTAAGATCTAAATTGAAGTTCATATTTTCTTTTCATCCAAACAAGTATTAATTAGTATCATAACATGTTTCTCATTGTTAGAGGTTTTGAGTGTTCACTGTACAAAATCCTACCTTGGGACTGGAGCCTAGTTCCTCCTCTTCTGAAGAAAGCCAGCTATCATCATCTGTTTTTTCAGAATTGCTTAAACAGAGATACATATATACATATAAATAAGAATATCTTTTTCCAAAACTTCCTGAATTTAAAACAAAATTTAAATCTTACCTCATAGAATCTCCAGAAGAGTGGTTATCAAAAACTGCAAAAATCCAAACACAAAGAAAAATAAAAATGCAATCAAGTGACAAAAATTATAAAGATTTTTTTATATTAAGGTAAATCAAACTACAACTTTAAATGAAGAAATATATCTTAAAAAAAAAAAAACTTAATAGTGAAAACAAGTTGGCAAACATTATTTAATTAGATTTTTTTGTATTTATTGTTAGCTTTTCCAATTTTTAAACTGGAAGTTATATTTGGTATAAATATTTATTTATTTATTTATTTATTTATCTATTCAACTTATATGCCGCCCCCTCTCCAACAAGGACCCAGGGTGGCTCACAGCGAAAAGAAGATACAACAATAAATAAATAAATTAAAAACATATTAAACAAATAAAGCCAAATTAAAGTTAAAACCCCATAATTAAATAAAATCAACCCCCAGAGAATCAGCACAGCCCGGATTGTAAAAAGAGCCAAGTCTTCAAATCGTGGTGGAAGGTGTGAAGATCAGGGGTATATTTGCAGTCAATTGCATCTTTGCAAAGAAGTTCACGATTTTACTGCTTGTTTTATGGAATTTCCATTTCAATAGCAATTTTCTGTTTGTTAAATAAAAGAATGACACATGTTATTCTAAGAGTGAAACACGAAAAAGGCTACCATGCACAAAAAAATCCATAAGCATTCAACAGTCTGAGCCCAATTTTTATATTAATAAGCACCCAAGCATATGATGTTGATCAGGGGTGTCAAACTCAATTTCATCGAGGGCCCAATCAGCACTGATATGTTTAATGATTACTGCAATTTTCAGAAGTTAAGGCCAGAATAGCATCCAACTATCACAGAAAGAGGTGAACCATTTCCTAAGAAAATGTCACTTTTGCTCCAGATTGTAGGCTCAGCTTTTAAATCCTTTCTATGGGTCAGCAGATTTCAACTGCAATACCAACAGCCAGGTTTATTCTACAATGTCTTTTATCCATATAATTGCAGCAACAGAGCAACTGGGTCCAACAAAACAAAACAAACAAGCAAACAAAATCTCATTTTAATTCCAAACATAGACATAATTCAAAACATAGACTGAGCCTTGGTGGCGCAGTGGTTAGAGTGTAGTACTGCAAGCTACTTCTGCTGCTGCCAGCTGCCTTCAATTTGACAGGTCAAATCTCACTAGACTCAACCAAAGTTGACTCAGCCTTGCGAGGTGGGTAAAATGAGGACCCAAATTGTTGGGGGCAATGTGCTGACTCTGTAAACCGCTTAGAGAGGGCTGTAACGCACTATAAAACGGTATGTATTGCTATTGCTATTGTGCTTGTCCTCCCGGGGGCAGAGCAGGGAGGAGGGGCATGAGATGAAGCGAGGCAGGGGGTAGCGCAGCTGCAGCTGGAAACCATCACCCCCCCGAGAGCTTGAAGCCCTTTGTGTATGTGGGCTGGTTTCCAAGAGGTTGCGGCCCCTCAGCTGGAGCACTCTGCAGCTCCGGAGCCGGCTGCTACCACCAGGCTGGCATCCAAGCAGCAGGCGCAATGTGTTCCCCTCACACACCCAATGCACCTCAGCCTTGCTGCGGGCTGTCGCCATTCAGCAGACCCGCCCAGCCTGAAGGAGGTGAAGCGACCAGCTAGAAAGGCCCAGTAGAGGTGGTAGAGCACGCCCAGGCCCAGCAGGTGAAAGGCAGCCACCACAAGTGAGGAAAGCCAGATCCCCACTGGCACCATGGCCACCCAGGCCCAGCAGACGGGGAGGGAGGCATGCGATCCCGGCTGGGCTTGGGCAGCCATGACGCTGATGGGGATTTGGCTTTCCCCACTCGTGGAGACCGCCTTTTGCCTGCTGGGCCTCGGTGTGGTCTATCATCTCTACTCAGCCTTTCTAGCTTGCCACTTCGCCTCCTTCATGCTGGGAGGGCCTGGGGTGGCGATGGCAGTGGTCTAATAGACTTGCACCAGCTGATGACAGCCTTGGTGGTGGCAGGGGCCCAAAGTGGTGCCAAGGTGCTTCAGGTGTGTGATGGGAATGTGCTCCACACACAGTCCAAGGGCAAAACCTATGAGGGGGTCGAGAAGATGACCAACGGCGGCCTGCTCTCCAACCTCAAACAAAAATAGATGGGTCAGTGTAGGCGAGCCGATGGTGCCTGGCAGCAGTCGCCCCACCCTCTACCTCACCTTGTGTCAGTAGCCAGAGGCAGAGGAGAGGCATGCGGTCCAGCCTGCTGGATGCGCTGGGCATCTGCCTGCCCCATTCCAGTCACAAGGGATGGAGCAGGCATGTCCAGTGGTTTGCATCATGTGCCTCCCCCCACTCTGCCTGCTCCCAGTGCCACCGCCATGCCTGCTTCTTGGAGGACTAGCCCGGTGGTCGCAGCGGCTGAGGAGCCCCTGCTGCAGGACATCTCCCCATGTGCACACACACAAAAGGCTGATGAGTGGGGTATGGAGATGCTAGTGTGGGAATGGTGCTGATCTGCAACCTGATGTTGGCCCTCCAGGCTGGACCACGGCCGGCCCTAAATCCGTGACATTGCCTAAGCCCTGTCCCCTGGGTGTGCGCATAGGAGGCATTGAGCGCTGGCATCATGGGTGAAAGGGACACATTCCCCAGGGACGCCAGGCCTCCCGTGCTTGCCGCTTTCTGTGAGCACACCAAAAGGGAGGTGCTCAGGTGGCACCATAGATCTAAGGCTCGCCGCGATCCAGCCCGGATGGCTGCCATCAGGTTGCAAATGAATGCCTGGTTGGCCTGGGCCAGGTCGAGCCATGCGAGTTGGTCTTTTACTGTTTCTTGGGCGACCCCGCAGGCCAGATCTAACCACCTCATTGGCTAAATCTGGCCAGCAGGCCTTGAGTTTGACATCCCTGATGTAGATTAACAAACTGCATGAAGTTACTATGGCGATAAAAGAGCATTCAACTTGATAAATAAATAAAAATAACAAGTTCATTCTTACGATAAAGCCAACAGGGTTCCTGAGGCTTGAGATCAAAAATTCCATTCAGCCATTGTGATAAATTTTCTCCCAAACTTTACAAAGTCTATATATGAGCCTACTAAGTTAGTTAAGTTTACTACTATATGTCTATGCTCTCTGCTGACTTCTGATAGTAACTGAGGCACAAATGTTTAGCTATCTTGTTAATGGCTTATAAAATTACATTCTTAATATCTACGGAAAACTATTCAAAAAGAGGGTCTTAGGATTGGATGCAATTGTGACTGAATGAAATTTAACTTCTTCAGATCACAGAGGAAATGAAAAATTCTAAACATCTGTATTGTTATGAAGTAGATTGTAGGAAGAATACAGACCTTTTATGTATTTAATTCAGAATTATTTTCCGCTTTAATTGGGGTTATTATTTGTTTTTATATTTTATTTCTAATTTCATAATATAAACTTATGTGTAGGATTATGTGTGAGCATGGAATTATTTTAAGCTTTGTTGGGAATTTTGTTAAAGACTTAAAATATTAGGAACTTAGAAACAGAAGGAACATTATAATAGTTTTCAAGTCTGACTTGACAGCTGTCTCTGCATACTAGCCCCCAATACCTGTCTCTTTTCACACAAAATGGTAATATTATGCAAATTACACACAAAATAAATCTGCGCAAGGCCTTCTCGGCCATAGTTGCCCTAACTAAAAAACACCCTAGAATCTGATGGGCCATGAATCTATAGTCACTTGGTTCTATTAATATTTAAGGCTGTTCCTCTCATCCATGCCTTGACAGCTCCAGGCATTACTTGTTCAGTAACTGGTTGATGTACATAGCTGAGTATCATCCATCTACTGATTATACATGACCTGAAGCTGATAGATGATCTTTCCCAATAGTTTAATATAAACATTAAATGGAAGGGGCAAGAATATTGAGCTCTAAGGCACCATGCAAACTAGGGAGTCCAGATTCAACGTCTCTCCTTGCATCAGCAGGTCAAGGAGAAAAGAGAATCACCGGAACACATGCTTCACAGTCTCTATTGTCAGTCCTGAATTATCTCACTATCAATGGTATTGAAAGCTACTAAGAAATCAAGGAGAACTTAGGATGGTTGCACAACCATCATCCTGGATAAGCAAGGGGTTATTAATATGCAAGATCATGCCTCAATAAACAAATCCAAGTCTGCCAAGTCAGAGCACCTCAAAGTAAATCCAGGATACTTTATTTGTCAGATGCCTATTCCTCATAGCAGTCCTGTGAATATTCTTGTGGGAGGGTTTTCATTTTAAAATGGGCTGCTAGTTTGCATCTCTGGATGCCCAAAAGTAGAAAAATAGTTATATTTTTCTGCTTTTATCACCATGATATAATTGTTAACATGTTATTACATATGTTCAGTCAGATTGATGCTCTGTTATTCTTCAATAGTGGTCTAAGCAATTCTTCTGTCCTTTCATCACCTACAGGTGAAACTTGAAAAATTAGAATATCGTGCAAAAGTTCATTTATTTCAGTAATGCAACTTAAAAGGTGAAAATAATATATGAGATAGACTCATTACATGCAAAGCAAGATAGTTCAAGCCATGATTTGTCATAATTGTGATGATTATGGCTTACAGTTCATGAAAACCCCAAATGCACAATCTCAGAAAATTTATGTAAATTCTAGTTATTACAAATATGGAAACCATACATTTTTTTTGTTTTTAATATTTGCAATAGACATATGCACAAAGCAAAAAGTTTTATTCAGAGTATAGAACAAAGCTGTTCCATCTGGAACATTCTACAGAAATATTTCAAACTCTTTCCTTCCACCCCACCCAGCTCCCAAAATTTTGATTTTTAAAATGCAAGGAAATTTTTTTAAAAAACCCTTGTTCCCTCATTTTTTTTATTCCTAGAATCAGCAAAAGAGTACTATTCACCCATTCAATCCCTACAAAACAGGTCACCAAATATTAAAAACAACAACAATGATAACCTGCCAATTCTAAAAGATAACTTTACTTGGAATAGCTTATATCCTCTGATGATCAAAAAATATCTGTCTATCTCAGGTACCTGGGAAGCATTCAACAAGTGAATAAAAACACCAAATCCAGCCTAAACTTCTGGCTGACTATGAAATGAACCACAACAATCCCTAACAACAGAAGTAATAATCAAACTTCTTTTTTTGCAAACCGTCTAGAAAACTGAACTGAACTTGGAGCATACTGCTTCAAATATTCAACTGACATAAACAGATTTCAGAATTTCCAACTTAAAAATTCGAAGAAAAATTTATCAATAATTCTCAGCCCATTTTTGTATATAGCAGCCTCCCTATAAAGGAAAGATCATCCACAGAGCACACAAGAACACCACTACAGTATATTCAACTCAAGCCATTTAATTTTCTCTTAGCTAAAACATTAAACACAGCAGCAACTTTCCATACCAAGTAGCTAGCAACCTTTTTCTAAATCCAGCCAACTGACTGCTGAGTGTAGGCTGACTCAACATCAAACCATGCTTTCTTGTCTATCCCCATTCCTCAGGATAGATGAGAATAGAATTCTGTGAAGAATTCTTTATTGGCCAAGTGTGATTGGAGACACGAGGAATTTGCCTTGGTGCAAATGCTCTCAGTGTACATAAAAGAAAAGATACATTCGTCACACTTAATAATAGTCATAGGGTACAATACGCAATCAAATCATACTAGGAAACAGTCAATATAAATTGTAAGGATGCAAGCAACAAAGTTACAGTCATACAGTCACAAGTGGGAGGGGATGGGCGATAAGGAGTGATGAGAAGATTAATAGTAATAGTAGTGCAGACTTTGTAAATAGTTGGACAGTGTTGAGGGAATTATTTGTTTAGCAGAGTGAGGAGTAGGCTTAGTAGCAACTTTGTCAACAATAAAATGTTTGTTAGGGGAGTAGTCTTGAAAAGAAAGAAATGGGCATTTAACTCCTAAGAACAAGTTGAGAAATTGATTATCAGGACATAAGTCTTGAGAAATACCACTGCTCCATCAAGAAATGAAGAAAAAGTAGTAGGATGTCAGTACATCAGCTATCTTAGGTATTATTATTATTTATTTATTTATTTATTTATTTATTTATTTATTTATTTAGACTTGTATGCCGCCCTTCTCCCTAAGGACTCAGGGCGGCAAACATATAAAAAGGAATACATTTACAATAAAAAAAATTAAACAAATACAAGTCTATAGGTAATATCCTATTTCTCATAAGTCTGACTGGAATGCAAATGTAGCAAATCACCACTATTAGGTCTGACCAGAATTGTTTATTGGCTTCCCCCCCAAAATAGCAAATTTATCTTTGTTTGCCTTGCTTAGAGTTCCTCAGTATTATTCAAGGAATCTGCAGAACTGTTTTCCTTGATAAAATTGTTATTATTCTTCAAGAAGAGACTGGCATCCCTGTTGCCAAGGGAAATCCATGGATTGCTACCTGTTGATAGGTATCCTGGCTATGACCTGTTGGTTCTACTACATCAAGACTAGTTTGCAACCAGCAGGTCTATTCAAAACAGATATATTAATGCTGATGATGCTTGCCTTAGAAGTATACAAGCTCTTAATACATATGTGCTTCAGTTATAATGCGCAACACATTATGCTAACTTTACATCACTCTGCCAAAACTTAACCTTCATTAAAATCCTCTTCTAACTGTTTCCAAAGTCTTTTCTTAGAAAATAGCTTGCTCAATGATTTCCTTGGTGTTCATAAGCTTTAGCTTAAATTCCAAAACTGCTTTGGACATGAGCTTCCAAGAGTCAAGGAAATGCATCTGTTTCCTTTGCTGTGTCATATACCAGCAACTCTTATCCAATCAGTTGCTTAAATAACAAGCCACTAGAATTTCACTATAGTGTGGCAACTTCCATGGAATTTAGTTTTGGGACAGCATAAATTCAACCTGCTTCTTATTGAAGTATCTTTGTCACCTCTGTGTTGTGTTGGAAATATTCTGCAAACCTATAGCACAAAATAAATGTTTTTTTTATAAACAATAGCAGTAATATCTACTCTTCCATTTGGGAAAGGCCAGAATTGTACTAACTGACCAGCCATTCGTATTATATAAAGCTTTACCTTCTTTATTTTTAGCAGGAGCACCAAGTGTAATACCAGTATCTCCATCTTTTTCTGGACTGCTTAATATAGACAGAACTTTTTGACCATCCAATGAGCCCTCTTCTCTATTTTTGTAGTTGGAATATTTAGCAACATACTGCTTAAGGCTAAAAGGAAAAAACATTTTATTCAATATTGACATATTTTAATAAAGCAAAATTAATCTCAACACAGAAGAACAATGTTACATAAAAAGCAATAACTTAGTTGTTTGCCTGTTTTAACACCCTGCTAAATATGTTATCTAATCTTAATCCATGTTATGCTTTTCGTTTTCATATAGGATAGCTTTGTTTCTTGGTTATGTGATAATGAAATGACAAACGCTTCAACTTACATGGAATCATCACTAATCATAGCATAATCTTTTGCTGACCATCCACTTTTATCTCTATGGGCAACATTCGATCCATGAAGGAGGAGAACATGTGTTAAGTCACGTTTTTTATTAGAAGCAGCAATCAATAGTGGAATTCTGAAAGACAAGAATGCCCCCCTCAATTACTATATGTCATCAAACCTTCACTTATACTTTAACATCCTATATTTACTCAGCATTAGTCCCTCTTGCAAAAAGACAGGGCAGCTTTCACATTATACAAAGCTCCAATCTATTTATTTATTTAGTGTATGGCATCTCATACGTGGATTATATACTAACATTTCACCTAGATTAGTAAACACAATAAAATGTAAATGTTAAACAGATATATGTTTAAATACCAATGTCTGGGCCATCTAACCATTGAAGCACAGCATCCTTTATATTAAAATTTATATCAGATACTGGACCAGTATATGCTTCCAGCTTAGAGTTATGATGTGATCTACCACCTGACATGGGACCTGCAGTCACACCAAGTGGAAGATGTAAGTCCCATTTATAGAGAGAGAGTCTTGATAGATACCATGTGAGGTGCAAATCCTGTTCAGGATTGTCCATTGCCAACGTGATAGTTCAACACCTGGCATCTTTTTTGTGGGTCATTTATATGACTTCCTATGTCTGTGTATTCAGTGACCCACTTGGCTTTCCACTGGGAATCAAAGTTAAAGTTGTTGGCAGATGTTGTGCAAGTGCCAGTGGGGGCTTCCTGGATTTGCATCTTCTGGCTGATAAATGAGGAAGGTCTGCATGCACCAATAGGAGTGAGTTCCTCTTAATTTTTCTGTATTCTCTCATTTATGCATCTTGCCTTCATAAAGTTGGCAGTGTTATATTCCTCAGAACAGGAAGCCAGAAATTTGGAGTTATTTTAATACATGTGCTTATAATCCTTACGGTCTCGTTGAATGTGGCATCTAACTTATCAGTATGGCAGTATACAGGGACACAGTATTCTGCTGCAGAGTAGACCAACTCTAGTGCTGATGGGTTGAGGGTGACAGCTGAAGCTCCCCATTTAGCTCCCCATAATTTCTGCAGTATGCTGTTCCTAGTATTGATTTTTGTTGCCATATTCTCTAGGTGTATCATGTAGGAGAGAATCCAATACAAAGTTACTCAAGGTACTTTGGATGGGGATCATAGGGGAGTAAATTGTTGTTTAAGTAGACCTTTGGGGCTTCAGATGCTAGTTTGTTAAGGTGAAAGCACATAGTTATTGTTTCACTGGTGCTAGGAGTGAGCGTCCAATCAGTGAAGAGTTTTCCAAGATTTTAAGATCTTTGGATAGGAGGCAGTCAACCATCTCCATGTTTCTCTTGTACTGCTATGGCCAAATCATCAGTGTATCCAAATTTGTGTCCTGTTGTTGCAATTTGTATTAGCTAAATAGTGTAAGTGCCATTACAGAACCTTGTGAGAGATCTTAATTATGCTCTCCCCCATTTTTATCTGAAAGGATCCATCACTCAGCATGTTATAATTAGTCGACAAGAGATTTCTGAAGGGGGTAATATGAAACAGTTTGTATAACAACCTGGCCTTCCAGACAGTATGCCGCAGTTAGGTCTATAAACATGGCCGTGGTTTTGAGGCATGGTTGGAATCCTGCTTCAGTATAAGTCTGTTAGGCTTAGCACCTGGTCTCCACAGTCATATTGGAAGCCGGTTTGTTCCACAGGCAGATGTTCATCTATTATGGGATCTATCCAGTTTATCATTAATCTTTCCAGGAGTTGTAGCAGCAGCTAAAACAGTCAATTGGGCAGTAGCTTTCAACTCTGTCTTGTGGTTTGACGGGTTTTAGAAATGATATCATTTTACCATAGCTTTTTTGAATTCTGGTGGGAGGCAGTTGTTGGAAATTACATCTGAGAGGAATTTACTAATCCAATTCCATGCGCCTTTTGGAGTTTATCAGGAATTTTGGATGAATGCCACCGAAGCCTGGTGCTTTACTGCATTTTGGCCTATTTTGTCAATTTTCTTTGTAGAGAAGGGACAAGAGTACTGTATAAAAGTTCCAATGTTTTATATTTAATAAGCAAAATATATCCAAAGACAGAACATCTGTGTCAAATGAAGTGTTCTTTGTTCTGTGTGTAAGACCTAGGACAGTAACTGCCTTTTAAAAATAACTTTTAACAGAATTAATCTCTTCCCTTCTCAGAGGAATCTATGAAATATGGTTTTCCAGTAGAAAGATACTGCCATTATAAATGCATTGCTGGATCATTAAATTAATGCTAACAGAAAGTTCCCACACACACAAATAGGTGTGTGTGTGTGTGTGGGGGAAGAATATGAAGATTTGTTTATAACAAAAAATAAAAATAAACTAAATATAAAATGTGTTTTTTTTAACTGAAAACAAATTGAAAATGGCATTGAACAGAAACATCAGTATTTTCTTTAAATGTAAACTACTTTAACAAAGCCACATTTTTTCTTTATTTTCAAGGTTTTATGTTTTGATCCCAAAAGCATATAATACAGCTGGAAACAAAACTTCTGGATAAGACTTCAGTGTAATGTTAACAATAGCACCAAGCCATTGATAAAAGATTTTTTTTTATATTGAGAAAATGTTATTCTAACAGACTGATTATCTGTTAAATTCAGGGGCATGAACACTTAAAAACAATCCTAAAATCCTGGAAGGGTTATCAACTAAATGACCCAAACTGTACCTTCCCAATTTATCTGTGGCATGCACAGATGCCTTTTGTTGAAGAAAAAACTCTACCATTTCTCGATTATTTTCAGCCACAGCAACAATTAATGGTGTGCACCCATCCTGCAATAAAAGAAGAAATACATATATGCACAGCTTCTGTTTATCAAATGCAATGAAATGCAATGTCCTGTACCCAAGCCAGACAAAAAGGATAATAAGTTTTCTTTCTTTCAAACTGCTTCTAGATGGGTTTCAGTGTGAGTTAAACATCTCTGAAATATTTTCTGTATTTCTCCTGGTACTTGGCTTTAAAGTCTCAGATAATTTCAAACATTTGTGCAATATTCCAGATTTGACTATTACAACTACAAATGTTATATTGGAAAAAGTGGAGCTGCATGCAGTTTTCTTGGCAATGTTTTTTGGAAGTGGTTGCTATTTGCTTCTTACTAAGGCTGAGAGAGTTAGTGATTAGTCGAAAATCACCTAGATAGATGGAGGGACTAAAACTCCGTCTCCCAGCTTCTAGTCCGATGCTTTTAACCACTATACCAAATGAGGTCTTTGTTTTGTACCATTTAAGATACCTATTGAAGATACTCTCACAACCCTACAAAAAACAAGTACATCTTGTTTGCAGAGGGATAATGGGCAGTTTGTGTATGTTACCCAAATTGATGGAAAAGAAGAAAAAAAAACTCCAAAGATTTGTATTTGGAAGTACATATTTAATTCATGACTAAAGCACTCTGACTCATACCTGGTAACAAAACATATAATAACAAGGTAAATAAGCAGAGATAAATAAACTACATGCTGGGCACATATACTAAGTTCCTCCTACTTCATTTGACAGTAGGGTGGGGTAGCTTACATGACATTTGAACCTGACATTATGATTAAGTATACCCAAAACAAACCCCTATGTGAAAGCTAGCAGAAGCTTACTTAAAGCTAAATTACAAATTGTAGTCAACTTGTTCAAGAAAAATAAGGAATGAAGAGTCTCCAGTTCTACTTTATTATGCAACAGATACTTATTATTACACATTAGTCTCCCAGTAAATAATGCAGTGTTTTTTTTCTGTGAAGGATGTTAAAACATCATTTACAGAATATGTATTGGCTTATAAAAAATCAAAAACTACTTAATGTATTAAGTAAACTACTGGAATTTTACCTTATTTTGTGCTTCAATGTCAGCTTTCTTTTCAAGCAGATATTTTGCTAGAGATACACTAGAATTACAGGCAGCAAAGTGGAGGGCAGTGTTGTTGTCTACGTCCTTCAGATTAGGATCTGCTCCATGTTCAAGCAGATAAATTGCACAGAATTCTTGCTGGCATTCCACCGCCTAAATATTTAAGAAGCTGTTAGGTCTCCAACTTACTTTCATATACCTAGGTAATACTGTCTGTAATTTAAACAAAACAAAGCTACCACTTTTTCTTGGCCCCTTTTGATTATAAGCAGTATTAACTATTTATTATACTGATAGTTTTGATTAAAACAGAAGTTATAGAAATTTGGCTTTATACTACTAGTATAAAGTAAATTGTACTATTTTAAATGTATACCTTCATTAATGGAGATCTCTTCTCTTTATCACAGCTATCTAATTGGCATTTGTTGTCCACCAAGAAAGTAACAATGTCTGTATATCCATTAGCACAGGCAAAATGCAAAGGTGTTCTAAAAGAAACCATATTATAAAAGAAGCCATATTCAGTCAATAAGTAAAATAAAAGTATAAAAGTAAAGTACACCTTTGTTTTTCTTAAGAACATTTTGATTTTGCATGTTTGAACTGTGTTTCAAAACTAGGGTTCAACATACCAGGCACTAGAATATACTCATGTGGTGTGTATACTCAGTGGTAAAGCTCTACAATATATAAATTGCAGACTTAGTTAATTAGTTCTTCCTACTTGAAAAAAGTAAATTATACTTTGCAAGAAAGAATAAAGCCTAAAACACAACAGAAGTGAATATTATTTGCTTGATTTCAAATACAAATATTTTGATACAATTCAGTTGAAATTAACAACTAGTAACTTATATTACAAATTCTAAAATAATCCAGCCACTATTTCCCAGTCACTGGTAGATATTAATGTGGCAGCTATAGAAAGGAGGAAAGAGAAAATTCCCATTATAGGGTGGTTTATTCAAACATTCTCTTAATTCCTCGAGTTCCCCTGATGGGGGAAGAGAGGCGGGATATAAATCTAATAAATCTAATTAAGGTATGCTTTTTAAAACTTAAAAGAACTGCAAAACTTTCTATTCAAACTTACATACCGAGCTGTTTTCAGGACTCTAAGACATCTGCATTACCATCTATTATTTATAGCCCTCCATATAGCTTTCACTGTGACATTATTTACATATTACAGGTAGTATTATGCAAGTTGTTGACTTACAACAGTGTATTTAGTAACAGTTCAATGGCACTGAAAAAATTGACTAATGAGTTTTCACACTTACAACAGATACGTGGCAACTGACTCATATTTATGACGGTTAGTCTCCCGGGGTCAGCTGATCAACTTTTGCAACCTTCTGACAAGCAAAGTCAATGGGAAGCCAGATTCATTTAACACCATATTACTAACTTAAAAGCAGCAGTGATTCACTTAACTATTGTGGCAAGAAAGATTGTAAAATGGGGCAAAATTCACTTAAGAAATGTTTCACTTACAGCAACACAAATTTTGACCTCAATTGTGGTCATAAGTCAAGGACTACCTGTACAGGAACTAGCAGCAGAGTTCAACATATAAAAAAGTGATACATTAAAAAAGGTACTTGAATAGTAGAGTTAATAGGAAGGATGTCATATTAGAGACATACTATAAGAAGCGCATTTGAAGGTAGGTACGCAGTATTAAGCATAATGTGGTTCTAGTTACAGGTAATCTTTGAATTACCACAACTGAGCCCAAAATTTATGTTGCTAAATGAGACATTTGTTAAGTAAGTTTTGCTCCATTTTATGATCTTTCTTGCCACAGTGAAGGGGATAACTGTAGTTAAGGTAGGAACACAGCTTTAAGTGAATCTGGTTTCCACATTGCCTTTAGTTGTCAGGTCTCAAAAGGTGATCTAATGATTTCAGGACACTGCAATCATCATAAATATGAGTCAGTTGCCAAGTGGCTGAATTTTGATCATGTGACCATGGGGAGATGTTTTTTTGTTTTTTTTAATTCATATTTATATGCCACCCTTCTCCGGACACTCAGGGCGGCTTACAATTTTTGGAGCGCAGCCCAATGCGCTCAGCAATAGCCTTCATTCCATTGTATATGCCTGCTTATTACTAAGCGGCATTTTTACAAAGTCAGCTTATTGCCCCCAACAATCTTGGGTCCTCACTTTACCTACCCCGAGAGGATGGAAGGCTGAGTCAACCTTGAGCCTGGTGGGATTCGAGCCTGCAGTAATTGCAGGCAACTGGAACTTAAGAGCTAGGCGTTTAGCAGCCTGCACCACCAAGGCTCTTGAAGGTGTTGCAATTGTTGTGTGAGAAAATGGTCCATAGGTCACTTTTTTTTTCACTGATGTAACTTTTGAACGGCCACTAAATGAACAGTTGTAAGTCAAGGACTACCCTGTACAGAGTGTCCTAGTTACAGTGTGTCTAGTACAAGTGGGGAAAGAAATTAAGTTATTTCCAGAAGCCTATTCTCGTTTATTTGCGGAGTACAAAAGAACTGAGCATTTCACACACTAGAAGCTTCCAACCACGGGATGGTGCTTATTCTTGAAGGGGCTCTTTTAAGGACACAATCCGGTTCAGTGCCCGGTGCCATCCAGAGGTCATCAAGTCACCTCCCCACACGGGGGGGGAACCTCAAGGCCATAGCAACCTTCAGCGCCGGACCCTGAGCAGGAGACCCTCCTGAGGCCCAGCGGCTACCTAGGCCATCCACGCAGCCCTCCTCCTCCACGTGGGCGTGATTCGGGCCCCGCTGCGGGAAAAATCCCACCCTCGGAAGCCCGTCAAGGGAGAGCGGGTGGCCCAAGGGATCACAGGCGGGAGGAAGAGGAGAGCCGGTGCTTGCGTGCAGACGAGGCGGGAAAGGAGCCCAGGCCTTGCTCCGTCCCACCTGCCGGCTGCATCCTGCTCGTTGAGGCCGTGCTTCTGCAGGAGGCGGCGGAGTTCCCCGAGGTCTCTTCGGCCGCCGCTGGTGCAGCTTACTCAGGTCCTTGTTCGGCAAGTTGTAGCCGTCGCCGCCGCTGCAGATGAGGGCGCCCGGGGCTGAGGCACAGGCCGCGACGCGGCTCCGCAACGGGGACCGCTGCCCGTTCTTCTTCCTCCCCAGCCCCAGGATTTTCTTCACCTTCTTCATCCTCCGCGTCGAGGAGGTGGAAGGGGAGGAAGACTTTTGAGTCACGACGTGCGTCGCGGCATGGGCCGACGCCAACTCACTTCGCCCGCGCTCACGAACTCGCTGACGGGCAGCATGCCTGCCTGACACGCTCACTGCCGGCCGCGAACTCCGGCCGGGCGACAGCAGTTGAAAACGGGGCGCCCCATCCAAGAAGTCGCGGGCATCGGCTTTACGGCGTCAGAGCGAGGGAAGAGTGGAGGCAAGCGGGAGCGCCGTAGCCACGGCAACGGCTTCCCGGGGCGGCACTGCGCCTGCGTGCTCGAAGTTGTTTTTCTTGGGGCGGCCCACGTTGCTCGCGAAGGCGCAGGCGCAGCCTCCCGTCATGTCTGCGTCCTGGACTTTCGTTTTCCGGGAAAGTTGGCGCCCAAGGAGGTCGGGAAAACGGCTGAGATTTGAGCAAAACGGGTATTTATGGCAGTTGTAAAGCCAGCCGGAAACCAGGGAAGAGAAAGCACCAAAGGGTTGGTGCATGCCGCACTTGGCTTCGAGCTTATTGCGTGCTGCTCGGAAAACTTTATAAGATCGGCGCCAACTGCTTTTTTTTTTTTTAAATTTCTCAGCGCCTGATTGCCAGTGGGGAAGAGTCGCAAGCATAGCATTCAATGCCCTGTCAATCGCTTTTATCCAAATCCAGTTTTGCAAGCACTGCGTAAAGCTAACATTTTCCTTAACAGTGTTTTGAACGAGTAATAATCAAGTTAACATCATCGTAGGAAAGTTTGCAAATTTGAATTGTTTTCCAAAACAAACGCTCCCAATTCTCCAAAACATACCTTTTGTTTACTTCGCTTTTGGATGGTTCTTGCTACCCTATCTAGCCTAGAAACATTACATATAATGCTAAATTGGATAGAAAACACCATTCCTAACTTTATTAACACAAAAAGTAGATAAAAATAAAAAAATACATTTATTTTAAACCGGTTTGGTTTGGGTAACTCAAGGTAAACCGCACCAAACTGGATGGCAGGAAATATGACTTCAGCAACAGAGTGGTCAATGTCTGGAATACTCTGCCTGACTCTGTGGTTTCTTCCCCAAACCCCAAAAACTTTAACCTTAGACTGTCTACTATTGACCTCACCCCTTTCCTAAGAGGTCTGTAGGGGGCATGCATAAGTGCACCAGCGTGCCTACCGTCCCTGTCCTATTGTTTATTTTATTTTTCTTATATGTATTCATTTCATGTATTCATAACTGTTTATACTTATACCTGTTATAATCGCTTGACAAAATAAAATGAAAAATGAAAAAATCTACGGTCTTCAACCCTGTAATAAAGATATAATATATGTGGCCGCGCGGGTTGTGATGGGAGTTTCCCGGTACTCCCGTGTTACACCCCTCCTGCGCGAGCTGCATTGGTTGCCGGTTGCCGTCCGGGTGAGATTCAAGGTGTTGGCATTAACATACAAAGTCCTTCATGGCTTGGGTCCGGGGTATTTGCGGGAGCGTCTCCTGCCAATATCGAATACCGATCGCCCTGTGCGCATGCACAGATGGGGACTCCTCGGGGTGCCGTCTGCGAGACAGTGTCGGCTGGCAGTGCCTCAGAGAAGGGCCTACTCTGTTGCAGCTCCCGCCTTGTGGAACCAACTACCCCTGGGGCTCCGTTTGACTCCTGATCTCTGCACTTTCCGCTGCGATTTGAAAACCTGGCTGTTTGAACAGGCCAGGCTGGACTGACCTCTTTGGGGGGGTTAATTAGTTTTAAATTATTCTAGTTATTGGGCTTGTTTAAGTTTAATTATTTTTAAATATTTATTGTTGTATTTAGTTGTGAGCCGCCCGAGTCCTTTTGGAGAGGGGGGCGGCATACAAGCCAAATATATATATATATATATATATATATATATATATATATATATATATATATTTGTTTTCGTAGATTTTCACGGGTAAAGTATGTAGGTCTTAGGTATTGGGTCTTGTCCCGTGTAAGATTGAAATACCTGGAAAAAGTTTCGAGAAATTCATCCGTCATCTTCAGGCTGGTGTCTTGCTCGTTCTCGACTTCTCCCAGAGGAGAACGAAGCTGAAGACACCAGCCTGAAGATGACGGATGAGATTTCGTCGAAACGTTGCCAAGGTATTCTCAATCTTACACGGACAAGACCCAATACACCAAGACCTACATATTATATATATATATATATATATATATATATATATATATATATATATATATAAACATTATGCTAGCATAGTAGAGCCAATTTAGTGTAGAGCAGTGATGTCAAATTCGCATATTGGGACTTCCCCCCCCTTCGCTAAGCCAGATATGGGTGTGGCCAGCAAGTGATGCAACCAGCCCGTGGGTGTGAGTTTGACAGCCCTGGTGTAGAGGTTAAGGCATAGGGCTAGAAACTAGGAGTTTGTGAGTTCTAGTGTCTCCTTAGGCACAGAGTTAATTGGGTGACCTTGGACTAGTCTTCCACAGCCCTAGAAAAGAGGCAATGGCAAATCTCTTTGTGGGCATGCATGCCATCACCCCAGCTCATCTCCACACAAGCATGCGTGCACCCCTCCCCTTGCCAGCTGGGGCTGTGTGCAGTGCGTGCGCAGGGGCTTGCGCACGCATGCACAGGGGCCATGCACATGCACGGGGAAAGCTTGCATTTTGGCTATGTGCATGCGTGCTTTGGGCACTCAGGGCCCAAAAGTTTTGCCATCACTGATATAGAGCCTCTCCTGTAGCATCAAATGGGTCTATGAATCCTTTGATCTGTTTTATAAGAGAAAGGACAGTTGATAGCCAAATCTGGCCCTAGCTTCTGCCTCAGTTTCCTTTCCCAATAAGCAACCGAGGAAGATCATTTAAAAGCAGTTTATTAGGGTACCCTGATAAAGTGAAATATTTTTATGAAAAAGGAGAGAAAGAACCTCGAGCCCCATGTTTCATTGTTTTTTATAATTAACACAACAAAGAGAATGCAAGAGGAAAGTTGATTGGATGGGATAAATGTAACCTCGCCTTTGCCTAGGAAATCAATTACATATTTGCTGTAGTATACACAGGTTCATTACAATGAGGTCAGAAAGGGCGTAAATTGTAAGGAAAAAGGATGTTTGGAGTTCACAAAGGAGATAAACCAGACCCCAGTTTGTACCAACAAACTTTTTCTAATGTCGGTTTATCAGTTTAGGAATGTTAAAAGCTAATAAACCTGAACATCATTTTAAAAGAGAGAAAATAAATCAAATTAAAATAAAAAGTAACTATGTTAGCAAGTTACAAAATTTATGCCATATGCCCCTCACAGATAATTACTGGATTCATAAAAAGTAGCTTCCTTGTTCCATTTTTTGGGTAGGTTTATTTAGGATTTTTAGAAAGAACAATAAAGTGTACAAGAAAGAGAAAGAAAAAATGCAAGCAAATAAAAGAAGAATATAAGAAATCCCTCTTTAAGAAAATGAATTCCCATCCTCATTGTAACAAATATAAACAATTTCATAATCTCTTCATCTCCTTATTAACAAATAATAAAACTTTTCACCCAAAACTCATCTGTTATAAATAGGCAAATCAAAGTAGTAACATCTTCTTCTTATTCAATTATCAGTAATAGTCCTAATAGAACTCTAAAATATTAATATTAATTAACACCTAAAACTCATTTTTTCACACAGAATTCTTAGCCCTAAACCAAACCCCATTTAGAAGGCATAAAAAGGTTGCATATCCTACCGTTAACAAACAAAATGTAAAGGTTAATATGACAGAGATTATTTCTTCTTTTAAAAAAAGATACATTTCTTCCATTCCAAATGATAGCAATTTCAGAGCGAACCACCCCAAATAATATTTTATCCCACTCAAATAAGCATTCTATATCTCAACTCTAAAATATTGCATATATAAAGTAATCCTGGCATCTGATGTAAATAGAAATGAAAATTTAATATAACAAAAAGAGAGTTTATCTTTAAAAAGTGGCCTAGTTCCCAGAACTGGATACAAAACATTTGGATCAGTGGTGGAATTTAAATTTTTTTACTACCGGTTCTGTGGGCATGACTTGGTAGGTGTGGCAGTGGAAGGATACTGTAAAATCTCCAGTCAGAGATGGTATTTGCCGGTTCTCTGAACTATTAAAAATTTCCACTACAGGCTCTCCAGAACTGGTCAGAACCTGCTGAATACCACGTCTGATTTAGATGCTAAAAAATTAGGATACATAAAATACTTATAAAGTAAAAAGTAAACACCATATAAGCAAATTCACTATATCAAGATATAAGTAAATCCCCAAAACACCTAGAATAAAAAATTGTCCCATTTTACAAATAAAATTTGTATTTTTTTTTATGAAACAGTCTGTAATTCATTCAAACAGTTGGGTTTTTTCGTTCTTCAATACTTTAAACTCACAGCCTGTGGGCCAGATGTGTCATGTGCTGGCCACCTACACCCATGCCCAGTTTAGCAAAAGGGGGAAAAGCCGTGATATGTCATGTGACATCGCCACAACGACATGAGTTTGACATCCCTGCTTTAAGCAGTGTTTTGTAATCCAGAAAAAAAATAATTATTCCAATTGTTCAATTTGTTTTGCAGTTCTGTAATAATTTTTTCATGAAATTATTTCTTTTTTTTAATATCTTAGTTTTGGTTTCATTGGATACAATAATTGTCTTCAATATTTTGATACCATAAATTAAGAATTTGAATTTTCATAGTTTTAACAGGTACAGGTAGTCCTCAACTTACAACCATTTGCTTAGTGACCGTTTTTCACACTTATGACCATTCACACTTATGACCATTGGTTTAGAGAAATTCTAAGTAAGAGGTGAACAGCCATTTTGGGGGGGAGGGCACAGAGCTACGTTCAACCTTGCCAGGGATTGTCAGGGACAATCATTTCCTTTTCTGGGCTGGCATTATGACTCGGTATACACACTAGGGGGACCTGACTATGTGAACGTCCTCCTGTGTCAGAGAATTCAAATGTGTCCTTGAGCCAAGGGTTAGGGAAATTGAATGAGCTTAAAGTTAAATCAAGTAAAGTTTCTACTCCGGAAAGAATTATTGGCTGACTGCTATTATTTTTCCAGCGATGTAGTCCAATGAAGGTTTTGCTGATCCTAATAGGTTAATCACTTTATTACATTTTAATACAGCAAGAAAAGAAGAGAAACAAAACCTAAAGGTACAAATAAGAAGAAAAAGTGACACAATTCTTAAAAATGTTATGTGGCCTGGACTTTCTGGAAACTGAAGTCACATCTGGAGGGTACAGAACAGTGGTGGGATTCAATTTTTTTTACTACCAGTTCTGTGGGCGTGGCTTGGTGGGCGTGGCAAGGGAAGGATACTGTAAAATCTCCAGTCAGAGGTGGTATTTGCTGGTTCTCTGAACTACTCAAAATTTCCACCAGTTCCAGAACTGGTCAAAACCTGCTGAATACCACCTCTGGCACAGAAGTTAGGAAAGGATGTTACAGATGCTCAGCACATCAACTATATATATTACCATGCTCTAAGAAACTTACTGCTTATTTCATTTATTTATTAAATTATGTCCATAGAACATAGTATAGTAAAATCATTTTTTGCTGTAATTCTTCCTGAAACCGATAAACATTTTAGCACTTTCCTCCATGGTGAACTGCTTCAACGTAGCAACATCTGACTATTTTCCGAAACAAAGTGGTAGTTTCAAGACTTCCAAGACTTTTCTGTTTGGAATCAAAAAAGGGTTCACCATGGCTATTCCATGATTGAGTATGATCAGACTTAGGATGTTTAATGGCTTTTCTCTGGACATTTTGCCTATCACTATCCAGTCTTCCATACATATATGTATCTGCATGTTTCCCTTACAGTAAAGAGTAATAAAATGATTCCTCATAACTAATATACTTGCCATCTACTTTCTTCTTTTTATACTTTTTAATGCCTTGGACAAAATATTAAAATTGACCAAATCTTGTAAAGATTTTTTTTCAATAAATAGATAAAATCTAACAAAAATTGGGGTGGTGGATGGTATGTACAGAGCTTTGTTTATATTAAAATCGCTAACTAAAAAGGGAACGATCTGTAGATTTTTAAACTAATGTACAACTTTATTGTGCCAGCTAGTACTAATGTGGGACTACTCTATGACTCATTTCAAATGAAAAATCATTTTCCATTTGGTTTTGGGATATGTAAAATCCAGATATTGGGGACTAGATTGGAGTAGAAAGTATCTCCCCAAACATGCTCTTTTTATCACAAAATGTACATATTTTGAAATCCTGCACTAAAAAATACAGTGGGGAGAGAAAAGATGAAAGGCACGTTCTTGAAAGTACTTGATTTTGATGAAGCAATTTTATTAGCTACATCTGAACCTGGAACATGACATTAGTGAGAGATAGTTTTACTTTGGAAAAATATTGCTATGTAATTCTGACATCTAGTGGACAAAATAGTGTCATACATTTTCAGATGTACAGTATTTGTTTTCTGCAGTATCATAAATTACCAATATTTAAAAATTTTAAAAGCATTTAAAATAGTTTTTTTGATTGGTCTTTTCAGTAGAAAGGAAATTCATTTTGATTTGCCTTCATATATAAGTAATCAGTAATTAACATAACACACTTTCTCAATTTGTCTTCATTACTTCATTAATTCAGTTAACTATGTTCATTTGTAAGAAACTGATCTTTTCAGGCATAAATTTGCCAATACACTTAGAACTTAATGAAGTAATCCTATTATCAGTACCTAACTTTTTCTTTGAGAAATAAGAGTGGATAACTTAAAGTTAATGCAAAGTAGCCAAATGTGTTCATATGACAAAGGGAAGGAAGATTCCTTGTCATGAAATTCTACTTTTTATTTTATTCATGTATTATTATTTGAGTATTATGCAAGCCAAAATTATTTATAGAATATGGACCTGAACCAATCATAGAATATTTTAGAAAGTCAATCCATGCTTTAGCCGATCAAGCAGCCTAATCAGTTTTTAACACATATGTATTATAGCTTAGCCAGATTTGCATTTGTTTATGCTATTTTGGTTATTATCAAACATTACAACAGCCTTAGTGGTGCAGTGGTTAGAGTGTAGTACTGCAAACTACTTCTGTTGACAGCCAGCTGACTGCAATTTGGCAATTCAAATCCCACCAGGCTCAAGGTTGACTCAGCCTTCCATCCTTCCGAGGTGGGTAAAATGAGAACCCAAATTGTTGGGGGCAACATGCTGACTCTGTAAACCACTTAGAGAGGGCTGTAAAGCACTATAAAGTGGTATATAAGTCTAAGTGCTATTGCTATAGCTATTATTTTAAAAAAAATAAGAGATTTCAGATTGCACATATAGGCATGTTAAGGCATGTAGAAGAACATGTGGAAGTTTTGAAATAACTAGCAAATGATATTTAAGTATAAGGAATAAATTAAACTCATGAAAAAGTTCATTTGAATTTTCAATTCAAAGATTATCACTTTTACAGGGGAGAAGCCAAAGGGCACTTGAAAATACAAATAAGGTAGCCATGTTTTCTATCCTAGAGAATTTTCTTACATCAGAAAGTGAAGGCTAGAAGGCTTTGACAACTGACTGTATAAGCAACATTTGATTCTGAGGTCTCAACTTGTACATATTGCTGGTAGCCTTCTTTTAACAGCCACATCTGGAATCAAGACAGTCATTAAGGGAAGTGGTGGCTAGATGAAACTATGACTGTGCTTATGATCTTGCTTCAGCTTTCCTTTCCTTTACAGACCTGAAAAGGTTGTAAATGCAAGGACTGGTTGCAAATTACTTTTTAACCATTGTTATAACTGCAAACAGTTGCTGAATGAGGCAGTTGCTAAAAAGAGGACTGCCTGTAATAATAATAATAATAATAATAAAGAATGGTTCAGAAAAATCCAGTTCAGGCACAACATGAGCTGAGATTTTGGGGGCCTTAAAAGAACAGAGGCCATTCATTCAATCAATACATTTAATATGTGGCAAACCATCTTATCATGATAGAGTGATAAATGAGTGTCCAGATTTCACATGAACACATCCAGAGAAAGAAACTGCACTGCCTGTCTTGGTAATTAGTTCTATGGCTGAATTACTGTACAAAATATATCCTATTATGCTGCTTTAAACTTTAAATCCATTATTCTGTGTCCAGTAGTGTGAGATGATAGAAGAGTTCGTGATTTATGTGACATCCTTACGGTATTTCAAGAGCATTATCATATTCCCCCCTCAACATTCTCTTCTTAGGGGAAATGTTCAATAGTCCTTCCTTTCAATATTTCTTTGCAGGAATTAATTTTTAGTTTTATAACCCCATGTTCGCTGTTTCTGAATCTGTTTCAGTTTGTTTAAATTATTCATATCCAGTCATAATATTGAAGGTGGGGTCAGACCAATGAAACAGAATGCTTTCTTCCTTTGATTAAGAAGTGATATTTTGGATGATATTATATAAAGTGACATTTGGTTTCCCCCCCCATCACATAGCACTGCTGATTAATACTGTGTTAATAAGCAGCTACTGTTCCTAGATATTTTTTCACAAGTGTTAATGCCAAGACATCTATTCCTTCTGTGTATATATATTTAATTTTTTTGAAAACTATATTTTATTCAAAAAAGTTAAAACACAAAAAACCAAACTATTTTTTAAAAAGAAAAACACAACAAATAAGATATAAAAAGAAAAACACAACAAATAAGATATAAAAAGAAAAAGATGCATTTAAAAGAGAGACTAACACTTACACACATGTTGTGCTCCCCAGCTGAATGCTGATTAATGTATTACAACAATGGTAGTTTCCCATCCCTTGCAAAACAGGCCCAAATAATTTTAAAATATTAAACTACTAAATCTATTTACAAATTGTTAACCTGTCATCTGTATACTATATTAATAACAAGTAATAATAAAAAACAAGATTAAAATTCCAAAACCCTCTGTTAACAAACTGTTATTGTAATCAACTGATAGAAAATTTACCAACTATCCCAAATCATCCCCAAAATTAGACCTGATTGGTCCCAGATCAAATATCCACGTTTGTTTCTTAATACTGTCTCTTATCAATTGTGATTTGATTGAATACAATAAATCTAATCTCCAAAGCCAGTCTGTTTTCCCCAAAAAACCCAGATGAAATTGTTCCTTGGTTAAATGTGAGATTCATTTCCCAATCTCCTTCAGTCCTCTTAAAAAAGGCCAATTTACCACTTATCCATCCAGTGTTCTACTATACATAGTAGAATTCTACTATTCTGTGTACAGACCTGAACTTGAGGAAGGTCTATGAAGTTGGCTTTATTATTTCTGAGTCCATTTTTCTTCCCAGCCAATCTATCACATTGAAATCACACTCCTTTTACCTCTGAATGTTTTACCTGGACTCTGTTGTTTCTGAGTCCATATTTCTTCCCAAGAAATCTACTGCTATGAAATCACATTCCTTTTGTGATGTGATTTATTTACTATCAGTTTCTCTGAATGTTTTCTGTTATGTATGTAGGTTTGAATGTTATTGGTTTATTTGAACTGTTGTTGTAAAATGTCAAATGGTATTGGTTTAAATAGTGCGGGAAGAAACCCTGCACTCTGATTGGCTGGCAACTACGGCTGCAGGCTATAAGAGGCAGCCGTAGCCCAGCCAAGTCGGGTCCATTCGAGCTGTAGTCACTTAATAAACTCTTTACCGAAGCTCTTCGCGTCTGACTCTTCATGCAGACTTAACATTTTCCATGATTTTTATGAGTTCATCAAACTTTTTAGTAAAACTTTCAGCTAAAGGTTGCATGTTGCCATGTTTTTCCTGAGTGCTTCCTTCTCTCTGTAACACAATATGTTGTTGCTCTATGTAGTAGATAAGCGGAACAGGGAAAAGGCAAAAGAACAGGGAAACTATTTACTAGATATTTCAATCCAAAACCTGTTTGCAAGTTAATAAAATACAAATTCCTTGTAGTAAATGTCCAATAAAATATAAATCAAGTAGAAGCACTTTCACCATCCAAAGGCAATCGCCATGTTTCCATGCAGAAAAGCAGAAGTTAATGAGAATAACCAAATAGATGAAAGAAAAACAGCAGATAAAACAGATAAAACCCAGCAGGGGGTTAAAATAAATTCAGCCAGCCAATTAACATTGAAAGAACAAAACTTTAAAAAGTGAAATTAAAGGCCAGTCTTGCTTACAAGAACACTCTGCTGATAGGAAGAGTTGGAAAAAAGACCAATGACTTTGTGGCTGCTCCCACAGGTAGCTGCAATCTTCAAGATTCCCCTTCTTTGGTGGGTCCACAGCTATCCAAAACTCATCTTGGGTCATGCCTAAGTGCTTCAAAGGGAGCAACACTGCTGAAGAACCAGCTTTGGCAACAAAAACAGCAGATCATTGGCAGGAGAGAAAAATTTCCCTACTGGGCAGCAGCCATCTTGGGGGAGGAGTCCCATTTATATATTTGATTTTTGTTTATGTTATTACATTATTTCCAAATTTGACATTGTCCTATTCTTTGACAACTCTGAACTACTTATAAATAAAGAAAAACAATCTACTGAGGTACAAGTAAGAAAGGACCCCCTGAGGACTGGAAAATAATTCACCAGGTATTCTGCAGACAGGATAAACATAACAAAAAAGCCCACCCGCTACCACCACCATCATTTCGTGGAATAATCAGGTTTTCAAGAGTTACCTCAGCAGGGTGAGAACCATACAAATCCATACCTGTTTTCATTTGTTTTATTTTTTACAAGAATAGGTTAAATCATACATCAAAAGCGAAGTGTTTTATGGGCTATGGCCTAAAGAATAGAGAATGTTATTTACAGTGTTAAGGAACAATATAGAAAAACCCCACATCTCTGAAATTATATGCATTTTCCCCTGTGCCTTAAATAGGCAGATAACTTCACCAGTCCTACATGAATGGATGCATCTCCTTTCTCTTCAGGGATAATGCTTAATCCACATATAATTGATAGCATTTTTAGCTCCTAGATTTAATTAAAAAAAAGACTGACCTACTACTCTTCTTAGCTGCAAAACATCAAATATTTTGCTTGAGTACTGGCATGACATAAAACCATTAGATCTCATAAGAGCACAGATTATAAGCCTCTAGTTTCAGGTTTTTTCTAAGACCTGGCAATGAACATGTATAAAGAGCTAGATCTGGAAAAACATTTAATGGCCCTTAGAGATCTTCAAATAACACACACAGCTTAGATTGTTAGAAGGAAAATGTTAGGCATTTCCCACTTGCACAGTATCACAGTATTAACTGTTTCATCTGAGCAGCTACTGTAAACAGTCTATTAGTTCTAAGCAGCTAATTGGGTTAATGAGAATGGATATGAGACAGTAAAGGAAGCTGCATTATATCAAATTAAACCAATACTTGTCTCGATCCGTATTTACCTATGCTGGCAGTGGTTCCTGTAGATTAAAAATCATGTAGGTTGAAACTTGAATATTTAGCTTGTAAAACATGTGTTCTACCTTTTGTCATGGCACTTCTGCTATTACAGTGTCTACAATTGTATACCTCATTGAATTCAATTTCTTTTCAATATATTTGAACTGATATTATTAACTGGCTGTTTATCTCTATATTTATAAAAGACATTGATGTGCAGAATATTTATTAGGAATACTGTGGTTTGATGTACAGTATTAATAAAGGATGGCAACCTACTTTGATATGTGTGAGATGAGTTTTAATAAGTCCTCGACTTATAACCACAATTGGGACAATTGCTATGCAATGCAACATGGTTATTAAGTGAATTTCCCCCAATTTTATGACTTTTTTGTTTTTGTTAAGTAAATCGCTGCAGTTGTTAAGAGAATCCTGGGATCGTTAAATTATTCTGGCTTTCCACATTGACTTTCTTATCAGAAACTGGTTGGGAAGATTGCAAATGGTGATCACATGACTCTAGGATGCTATAACCATTGTAAATACATGCCAGTTGCCAAGTGCCTGAATTTTGATCACACGATTGTGGAGATGCTGCGAAAGGACTGGTTGTAAGTCACATTTTTCACATTTTGTGACTTTGAACAGCTGCTAAATAAATGGTTCTAAGTGACAAGAGTACCTGCATATCAAATAATGGTGGTCTATAGCTATTTTCCATGAACTGCATATAGCAGGGGTGTCAAACTCAATCCCATTGCAGGCTGTATCGGTATTTTGTTTGCCCTTGGTGGGCTGGGTGGGCTTGGACTGGTAGTCATAGCTGATTGGATGGGCATGGCTGGGGTGGGCCGAGGCGGCACGGCCGGTCCTTCACTGTCTCCAGGACCTATCGCGGGTCGAATGTGGCCCACGGGCCACGTGTTTGACACACTTGGCATATAGAATGACAGATACACTTCAAGATCTCTATACAATGAGAAACATGGTTGCGTTTTTTAAGACACATTAACTTTTAGACAACTTCATAGATAGGAAGTCACCAAAGTGCTGTAAATTAGATATTAAGGTACAAGTCAAAGGATATATGACAGTAAACAGCATAGCTGCAATTTGTTTAGCAGGCAATTACAATTCTAATTTTTACTAGAATTGTAAATGAGAATGAAATGGATGACAAAGCAAAGATACTTTGTAGTTACTTTGAAGTATCAACAGGAGGCCTTTTTGTTTTTCTATAGACATAGTTGTACACCATAAGTCATTTCAATATATCTAATTATTTTCTCTTGATTTGCAATAAGCATAAACTTTTTCCTTCCTTGTAAGCAGTGTGCCCAATACCTTGGAAAGAAAGTGAAACAAAAGTAACTTACCTAAGTGTCAGGACTCCAAGATCTTTTTTGCTTGTATCTTTCTTCTCTCTGCCTCTTAGCCAACAGAAAATAGCCAAGAGATGGAGCGTGGAATGGCTTATGAAGATCAGAAGGGAGGGAAGGCTCAGGGGTCACTCTAAACCTTTGGTATATGTTATTGTGGGAGAAAATAGGGGGAGGCGGGGGTGTTGGATATGCTCATTGCCTTGAGTTTTTTTATAAAATAAAAAAGATGAGATACACATTCATTAAATAAATAAATATTATTTAAATCAGATTGACATATGCCCAACCAAACGTGTTTTGAATGATACCAGTCAGGTCTGTTGTGCGAAATTTAATCAAAAACTTGTCTTGATCTACATACTGTTGCCATCAACCTCATACTACAACCCAGGGGTGGGATTCTACCAGTTCGCACCTATTCGCTAGAACCGGTTGTTAACATTCTAAGCAGCTTGGAGAACCGGTTGTTAGAAGAAATTACTGGGCTAATCTTGTAAGGAAGGCAGGAAGGAAACATTCTGGGGTTGCTTACAGAAACTGCCTCTCCGTTAACCCTTATTACATTCTTGGCAGGACTAGACTTCCTGCCTCAGGAACGTCTCTGGAGTTTTCCCCCCCTCCTTTGCTGGTACTTTGCTTGTGTGGAGTGACCATTGAAAAAAGTGACTGATGACCATTTTTCACACTTATGACTGTTGCAGCATCCCCACAATCACAACAGGCCAGGCGAGGGGATGCGTGCCTTGATGTGAGTGATGTTCAGTTGGCCACACCCAGCCAGTAACATGACCACCAAGCCATGTCCACCCAGTCACATGACCACCAAGCCACACCCACCAACTAAGCCACGGCCACAGAACCGGTTGTTAAAAAAATTGAATCCCACCCCTGCTACAACCCATACTACAGTTAACAAATAATTGTAACAAGACAACCCAAATGAGGATTATTGACAAGAGACAGTCTACTAAAAGTTTTAGGTAGCTACTTATGCATCACCAACAAAAAGGGAAAACAACACATATTTTTACACTAGCTCAATACCCTTTTTTCGCTATGAAACTATGTGGTCGGGCTTAGTTTTTGGGGAGGAAAATAAGGAAAAAAAATTCTGCCTCTGCCTATAGCTGTCGGGCTCCATTAGGGATGATAGATGATCTGAGCCCATCAGCTGAAGCGTCAGAGAATGATGACATGTGAAGGGATCCTCAGTCATCTGTAACTTGAAGGGAAACTCCTATCTGTGTTTGATGGATTGTTGGACGTTAATTAGAAGATTCTGCCAAAAGTCGAACTGAAAGAGGTAACAGCTCAGTTATGATAACAGTTGAATCAACTGGGCTGAAGAAACAGGCGATGGGGGAAGCTTAACTATTTAGTTTACTCGTGATGAGATAGGAAGCATGAGCGATAGATAGGTGATAGGGAAGGAAATAGTGGACTTGTTAGGTAAACCGGATGATCGGAATAAGGGGTGATTAATGGAATAATTAGGGACGTAGATAGGAGATACAAGCATTTAGGTGGGTGTGTTTATACCTTTAAATAACACTGTAAGGCAGAAGCTTCCAGTGCTAACCTAGATCGGTTGGGATACCGTTCTTGTCGGATGGAAAATTTGTTGTTTGACATTAAAACCCTTGAAACCTGCTTTCTGCTCTGCATGGTGATTTGTGGTTTGTGTGGAAATCTGCAGGTTTTCAAAGACCGCTGAGAATAGCATCCATCGGTATTCATCTGGTTAGGGTCCTGTCAGTGTGTGAAAGAGTTGAGGGCTGTTTGGAAACTGAAGCAGTATTTGCTGTGTGAGCAAGAAGGAGACAGCAAGGAGCCTGGGCGTGGCTTAGCTCAACTGTTGTGTACTAAAGCTGCTTGCTGCTGTGAAACTGAAACTGAAACTGAAACTCCTGCTTGTGTTTTGCATTTGGAACAGATTTCTTTTCAGGTGGGGAGTGGAGTAGAACTCTTCAGCATCAGAGTGTGTTAATAATAATATACGAAATACTAATGCTTTGATGGTTATTTCAAAAAGTCCTTTCGTAGTGAGCACCTAGAAGCCAAGAGGAACATACGTGCCAAATTTCACGTTTGTAGGCTTTATGGTTCTGGAGATTTTGTGATGATGCATGAGTGGTATTTTGCTTTTATATATGTGCAATTTAGATGTGCAGTTTAGGATTATTGTCAGGTAGTGCTCCATTCAAAATCCAAGAAAGAAATACTTAGACTCCATGAATTAGAGAAAAGATATCTTTTACTGGAAATCAAGTGGTAGCAACAAAAGAATTCTGAATCTGAGAGAATGAGCGCGAAAATCACATATACAAAGTGATGGCAACGTTCCCACCCACAATAGTTCAAGCAGGCTACCCAATTAAAAGTTGTGGATAACGTCATGTGGGCATCTCCAGGTGGTGATGAGGACTCTGTCCGTTGACCTTGGCATATTTTGATAAAGAGCTGCGGCTGCGCATAGCATAAGACAGAAATCAAAGCAAGAACCCCCCACTGATATACTTCTTCTTAACAAAACCTCCAGCTCACTTCCCATAATCAGTCCCCCTCCTCCCCGTTACTTATGACAGCCAAAAGATGCAAAGCAAAGAAGGAAATCTTGAAGGCTGACAATTATATACAGTATAAGGGCAAATAATCAGAAAAATAATTGCTGCATTTTAAAGTTAAATAACCATCTCTTGCCAAAGTGAAAAAGCTGTGATAGTACCATATAGTTGTTACTGGAAAATTTCCATACTTCCTCTCTTAAGATTGTTTACCTTGTAACAGATTTTGATTCAGATAGATGGTGAGTAAAGTGACTTTTGACAACCCTTTAAATTATCCTTAGTAAAATTGGATACATGGCCAACTTACAGAATACACTTTGCTTAGAATTCCAGAATTTAAGATCAGACCAGATTCCAGTGTTATTTAAATGTGTTTATTAGTACAGTCTTATATGAAATATAAGATGGATTCGTAACTGACTGACCAACTGCACTCAATGAACTGCATCCACATGGAGGGAAGTATGCAATGGGGTACCCCAAGGCTCTGTTTTAGGCCCAGTACTCTTCAACATCTTCATCAGTGATTTAGATGAGGAGATAAATGGGGAACTCATTAAATTTGCAGATGACACCAAGTTGTCAGGAATAGCCAACCCTCCAGAAGACAGGCTTAAGATACAGAAGGATCTTGACAGACTTGAACATTGGCGCTATCTAATAAAATGAAATTCAATAGTGAAAAAAGTAAGATTCTACATTTAGGCAAGAAAAATCAAATGCACAGGTACAGTATAGGTGGTACCTTGCTCAATAGTAGTAACTGTGAGAGAGATCTTGGAGTCCTAGTGAACAGTCACTTAAATATGAGCCAGCAGTGTGCTCCAGCTGCCAAAAAAGCCAACACAGTTGTAGGCTGCATTAACAAAGGGATGGAATCAAAATCACGTGATGTTTTAATACCACTTTATAATGCCCTGGTAAGGCCACACTTGGTATCCTGCATCCAGTTTTGGTCACCACGATGTAAAAAAAGATGTTGAGACTCTAGAAAGAGTGCAGAGAAGAGAGCAACAAAGATGATTAGGGGACTGGAGGCTAAAACATATAAAGAACAGTTGCTAGAATTGTGCATGTGTCGTTTAATAAAAAGAAGTGACATGATAGTAGTGTTCTGATATCTGAGGGGTTGCCATAAAGAAGAGGGAATTAAGCTATTCTCCAAAGCACCTGAGGGCAGGACAAGAAGCAATGGATGGAAACTAATCAAAGAGAGAAGCAATCTAGAAATAAGAAGAAATTTCCTGACAGAACAATAAATCAGTGGAACAACCTGCCTCCAGAAGTTGTAAATGCTCCAACACTGGAAGTTTTTAAGAAGATATTGGACTACCATTTGTCTGAAATGGTAAAAGGTTTCCTGCCTGAGCAGGGGATTGGACTAGAAGACCTCAAAGGTCCCTTCCAATTCTGTTAATTCTATTTCTATTCCTATTTCTATATTCTATTCCATTCCATTCCATTCCATTCCATTCCATTCTATTCTGGCAGATTTTGGCTAATCTGCCAAAGCACAACCAAATCTGATTTTATCCCAAACATTATTATGCTATTATCTTCCAGCTAGGTTCTCTAATCTAGATACTAACTTGCATACTATTGCTCTCATCGCTTTAGTTTGAAGGTACATGTAATATACTGACACACAATCAGAATGCGCATTCCAATTTTCCATTCAAGTAAGCATAATCAGTAGGTTATGATAATTGTTTAAATAACCGATTTACAGGCAATCTATGCTATTCTTGTGCTGTGTTTCTTCATATGGCATAGTACTATTCTATAAATGTGTGCTCATTTAAGACATTACCAATTACAACTCTAATGTGTTTGAATTCTTCATTGCAGTGTTCTGATGTTTAGGGACAGATTCCTTTGATTGCCATATTAACTTGTTTTTAAACAGATTGTAAAAGTCCAATTATTTATGTCTGTTTTAATTAATACCACTCCTATGTTTGAAAATCATTGCAATCAATGCTGTTATTTAAATGCCAGTTTTAGAGTGAATAATTGTGAATTTTGTATTAAAAGTATGATTTTTTTAAAATTACATTTATATCCCGCCCTTCTCCGGAGACTCAGGGCGGGCGGCTTACAATTTTTGGGATACAACCCAGTGTGCTCAGCAATAGCCTTCATTCCATTGTATATGCCTGCTTATTACTAAGCGGCATTTTTACAAAGTCAGCTTATTGCCCCCAACAATCTTGGGTCCTCAATTTACCTACCCCGAGAGGATGGAAGGCTGAGTCAACCTTAAGCCTGGTGGGATTCGAGCCTACAGCAGTTGTAGGCAGCTGGAATGTTTAATGTTTTTATTTATAAAATAATCTGAAAAATATTTTGCTCATGAAAGAAAAACTTCCTTTTTATGACCCCATAGTCCCTTAATTCAGGGTGCAGTCTAGGTGACTGGCTGGAGCTGAGCATTTAATGGCTGAATGTTCTTCCTGACGCCTTTATGGTATTCATAATAGATTTTTTCTTTTTTCTTTTCCTAAGGAAAAACATTATAAAATATAGCTCTAAATAGATAAACATATTAAAAATGTATTTACATACAGGAAAATATAAATTTCTAAATGGGTGAGTTTTGTGGGATGGTATTTAAAAACTGGGTTTGTTTCATCTCTGATCAATTTGCTCCTGGGCTAGAACATATGAGTTGAGCTATAATGAATGCTATTTTATTTTATTCTGTTTTGTCCTATTATCAAGGATATTAAATTGGAACATGATTTGCGTACTTAGCTGATAATCACTAATAATATATATTGTGCCGCTTGTTGGAATGCGAAACTGAATATTAAGATTTGTGGGAAATCTTAATCATTGTGCATACAGAATAAATACAGGTAGTCCTCAACTTACAACAGTTCACTTAGTGGCCATTCAAAGTTACAACAGCACTGAAAAAAGTGACTTATGACCATTTTTCACACTTACAATCATTACAGCACCTCCATGGTCACATGATTTACATTCAGAGGCTGAACAATTGGTTCATATTTATTTATTTATTTTATATTTTATTTTATTTTATAACATATAAAGATTCCATTTTTAGTTAAGCAGTGTGTTGTCTGGATACAAATATTTTTAGGAAATAATAATCAAAGTATTTACAATATTCATTACATTGGTTTTAGTTGTATAATAATAACAATAATATTTGCTTATCCATTTTAACAAACTTCCCTTATAATCATTAGTCCTTTTTTTTATCTACATGTTTCCAACTTCTGTTTTTATTAGCTAGCCATTGATAAAATAAGTCCCATGTGAAAAAGTATTCAGTTTCTTCCTTTTCCTTAACTGTAAGTGTTTCTGCACTGCAATTGGTTCATATTTATGATGGTTGCAGGCATCATGTGATCCCCTTTTGAGCAGTGGTGGGATTCAATTTTTTTTACTACCGGTTCTGTGGGCGTGGCTTGGTGGGCCACTTAACAACATCAATTCTGGGCTCAATTGTGGTCATAAGTCAAGGACTACCTGCATAACATAATGATAGCAATGATAGCAATTATTTACAAAACCTGTCAGTTTTGCACTAGAATTTAGCTAGTGTGCAAATTTTCCATTTTTATAGTTTTCTGTGTGGAGAGATTCCCTTGCTGGGAATTCTTTATCTTTTTTTAGACACAAATTACCCATACAAATAGTATTTTAATAGCAGTATTGTAATTTTGAAAATGATCAAAACTAACATCCTTGTCTTGAACATTGCAGAGAGGGTGTGAATGGAATCTATACCCTTATTGTGGACAAAATCTGCTGGGACCACTGCAAGTTAAAAATTATTATACTCATAGAACAAAATGTGTTGAAATGGAACATGTAATCTGAGTTGGTAAAAATCAGCAGTGGGACATGGCTTGACTTAAATATTATGGTGAATTGCTTAAAAGTATTTTAACAGTTGAGAAATAGAGGCCTCAGTTTAGAAAGATGTTGAATGAATGAATGAATAAATGAATGAATGAATGAAAGAATGAATGTGTGTACTCCAAATGAGGGGGAAAAAAACTAGTAATCCTGGTTTGTTAATATTGAGAGGAATTCAAATTACTAATTTAGTTCAAGGAAATATGTTCTACCATGGTTTGCATGGATCTTATGCAATTATTTGAAACTGAAGCTTTATTGAGTATTACAAAACGCTTAAAGCTATCAGAATTGACCAAAGGCATACTGTATACAGTATTGATTAATAATGAAAACCCCAAAAGAATACTAGTGTTTTGTTTTAGTGAATCATTAAATATAACAAGCCCAGGGCAATGCACTGTAGAAAATTATATGAAAATTATATGAGTTTAACTTGTTGAACTAGAGGCGTTTATTTCTGCCTTTAAAGTTGCCTTAGAACTTTTCCAAAATACTGCTTTAACTATTTATGTCTGATTAAGCAAATGCATACAGAATTTAGTGTACATGCTATAAAGTAATGGCTTATTTTTTTCATACCTAGTGGTAAACAAACATATTTTATTTGATATCATTTTGTCTAGGCCAAATCGATGAAGAAAAAAGTTATTTTCTCTCTAGATTTTTTTTAATTCATATATGCGCCTTCTCCCAAGTCTCAGGGCAGCTTACAATTTTGGGACACAACCCAATGCTCAGCAATAGCCTTCATTGTATATGCCTGCTTATTACTAAGCGGCATTTTTACAAAGTCAGCTTATTGCCCCCAACAATCTTGGGTCCTCACTTTACCTACCCCAAGAGGATGGAAGGCTGAGTCAACCTTGAGCCTGGTGGGATTCGAGCCTGCAGTAATTGCAGGCAGCTGGAGCTAAGTGCTAGGTGTTTAACAGCCTGCACCACTAAGGCTCTGCCTATTAAATTTTATTAAACATTATACACTAACAGTGCTTACTAATAAAAGTATTTATATGGTGTGAAGTTGTTTGCTTTAAAAGAACTAGGAGCATAAGGAATTTGGTCCACAGCGTACATCATGCAGGAGAAGCCTGTAGATTGGGGTCCCGAACCCCTGGATCGCGCAGGGGGAGCTGTCTGCATGAGCATGCTCACTTGCTTGTACGGATTGTCCCCTCTCCCCGCTGCCACTGCTGGTCTGCAAAGCCGGAGAGATTGGGGACCGTGGCTCTAGATCACTACAGACACCTTGGATGATGGTTTTCAATTTACATTTCTGACTGCCCTGTGTGAGCTTTTGAAGATTTTGGTACAAAGAATTCTTTAACTGAATGTCCCATCTATTCAGGCTTCTCAAGTTCTTGACAGACAGAAAGTTTTTCTGATTCTGTTTTTTTTCTACTATTATTTATTATTTATTTATTTATTTAATGTGATTTCTATACCGCCCTATCTCCCGAAGGACTCAGGGTGGCTCACAATGATAAAAAATGTAATACAAATATTAAAAAACAACTTAATTCGAAATCCCAATAACCAATTAAAATTAATAAAAACTATTACTAAAATCCCATCCCCTCAGTCAGTCCAGGTCGGCAAGTTGGAAAAGCCATGTTTTCAGGCCATGGCAGAAGGATTGGAGGTCAGGGGCCCCGAAGCTCCAGGGGCAGCTGATTCCATAGGGTGGGTGCTCCCACAGAGAAGGCCCTGCCCCTAGGGGCCGCCAGCCGACATTGTCTGGCCAACAGCACCCAAGGAGGCCCTGCCTATGGGAGCGCATGGGACATCGGGAGGCCGTTACTGGCAGCAGGGTCTCCCACAAATACCCCGGTCCTAAGCCATGTAGGGCTTTATAGGTCAGTACCAGCATTAGTACCATACTATGATCTTTAAATTTGATATGCATCTGAAAACAGTGTTGATATCTGGCTATAACTCTATTTTGAAACCCATCTTTCATAACATAATCTTAACAGTGGTTGGATTCAAAAATTTTTTACTATCAGTTCTGTGGGCGTGGCTTGATGGGCGTGGCAGGCAGGGGTGGGATTCAAATTTTTTAACAACCGGTTCTGTGGGTGTGGCTAGGTGGGTGTGGCTAGGTGACGTGGCCAAGTGGGCATGGCTAGGTGGCTTGTTAGGTGGGTGTGGTCATGTGACTGGGTGGGTGTGGCTTTTTTTTGCAGCAACCCCCCTGTTTTTTTTGCCTTCTGGGCTCAGGAAAGCCTCCTGGGGGGCATTTTTGTTCCCAGAAGGCTTCCCTGGGGCGCAGGAAGGCAAAAAAACAGAGTGTGGGGAAGGATACTGTAAAATCTCCATTCCCACCCCACTCCAGGGGAAAGATACTGCAAAATCCCACTCCCTTCCCACCCCACTAACCTGCTTTCCACCTCCGTTCCTCTGTGCAGGACAACAGCTGATCAACTGGGACTCAGGAGGCAGAGAATAGATGGGGTTGGGGCCAGTCAGAGGTGGTATTTGCTGGATCTCCAAACTGCTCAAAATTTCTGCTACCGGTTCTCCAGAGCTGGTCAGAATCTGCTGAATACCAAGTCTGATAATCTAGTTTTTGAAATACCAAAAATATTTATTCTTGTTCTTAGATGTTGAAAGGCTGGTAAGACTTCTGCAACAGTGCTGGAAAAGAGAAAGCTGTCTTGCTTACCAGGCAAGATAAATAGGTGAATTGGAAACAATTCCAATTATTGCAGCAAAGAAAATTATTATTAAGAAAGGAGTAATAATTTTCTTTCAGATTTACAAGTGGATTGTGAAGAAAACATAGCTAAGAATTACATTATGCAAACATCTTTATTCAGTTTTTTGTATATCGATTTATTCTTTATTCTTTTGTCATTCAGTTTAATTAGAAAATGTCAAAGTACTTTGATTTCCATTTTTAACCATTTGTCATCATATTTCTGTAGATGTAGACAATTTGTATTTTGTTTGAAAAGATTTGTGTTATAATTAAAATTTAGAATTTATCTTACTGGCAATATTATGCCTCTGCATTATTCAGACTTTTGTTATTAATTACAGGCATTCCTTACAAGTCAAGCATCAAAATATTGAAAAATTTCAAACATTCAAAGCAAACCTTCAGGCAACAGGTTCTGAGCTTTTCATGTTCACTTTTCTATTTTTTGATTGATTTTCTTTTTTAATAATGACATGCTTCAATTAAAAGCAACTTTCTACACTTGATACTTTTGTTTGGGGAGCAAAGTGATCTATAAAGATTGAATGGTAATGTAGTATTGATAACAGGAGGACAGCCATATAATTTTAAATATTATAACATGCAGCATATTGATTTAGAACTAAACTAAGTGTATTTTCATTTAAAATAATACATATATATCTTTTCAGTTGCACAGTTATTTTACTGTATTTTTTGAAGCTTTGAACAGGGAATAATGATGGAATTTGCTGGGGTGTAAGTCAAAGGAAACCAGGAATCAGGTCTACTGGAATTGAGGGACAACCATCATCTGTGTCATTGTCTAAGTAGATGGAAACTTTAAAGGAAATGTGCACAGAGCTTTACAGAAAGCTAGGGAGACACAGACAAGAAGAGGAATTCATGGTGGGGGATAAAGTGTACCTATCTACTAAGTTTCTCAACCTGAGACAGCCTTGTGAAAAGTTGGGTCCTAAATATATAGGACCTTTCCAGATTACCCGGATCATAAATATGGTTACCATAAAATTGCAGCTGCCAAAAAGCCTTAGACGAGTTCACCCCGATGAGTTTCACTGCAGCCTGTTGAAACCTTTCCACATTTTGGGATTACAGCCTGTGGCGCTTTCTCCTGCCATCTTGGTAAAAGTTCTACAAAATTAAGGAAATTCTCGGTACCACAGGGGGAAACTGCTATATCTGGTATTATGGAAAGGCTATCCTTTAGCCAATGCACAATGGGCACCAGTGACAGATGTGAGACAGCTAAGTTAGTATGCAAATTTCGTGCCAAGCACACAGGTCAATCCCAGTAGGGAGACATTGGACACTGGCAGCAATGTCTCATGTTGCATGCAACGTTATGTTTTATCTTCCAGGACTATCATTCTTCTGGAGGGTTGGCATGTCAAAACTGACTTGGTTCCATCATTCCCTGCACCTGATTCCAGCTCGCATTTTGCCAAACAGAAATGGAAGGAGGGTGGTGAATTCCTAAGGAGAGGGAAAGTTATGGACTGCATGAGTGCCCGCTGTTGCCTGTGAGATGTTATACCAATGTCAAGTTTTGAGATACGTTGAACGGCGCAGACCTGCTGTCCCACAATAAAAGAACTGAACTCAATTGGTGAACTATGAACTATGGGTGGCCCAGAGAGGAAAAAGGGCAGTGGTGGGATTCAAATAATTTAAATCACCGGTTCTCTGCTCTAATGATTTCTTCCAACAGCCAGTTCACCAAATGGCTCAGAAAGTTTAACAACCGGTTCTCCTGAATTGGTGAGAACTGGCTGAATCCCACCACTGAAAAAGGGGGGTTGCCTATGGGAGTTTTCATGGGAAAATCCCAGAATTGACTTTTCTTCTGCTGTGCCTAAATGGATCTTTCAATAAAGTTTTACTCTTGATTTAAAGAGCCTAGAATCTCTTTTGTTGAATGTGCCAAATAGGACAGTTGACAATTACATCTGTACTTTATAAATGTGCATTTGGAGATTGAGGCAAGAATGGGAAATGTACCTGATCTTGGGATAAATCTGATTCTTTGGTGTCATAAAGCGTTATGATTTTTATGGCTGTGTTGTTTTATGCTGGATTTATGTTATATAATTGTATTTATTATTTGGTATTAGACAAGCTTGAATAGTTGCAAGCTATGGTTTGTTTTGTTTGCATAAGCTTCTTAGTGTCAATTGACAGAAGCAACTTAAAGGCATTAATAATATATAAATAAAAATTTAAATAAATACATTCCACTATAACAAGTATATGCTAGAACACAATGAACATATTTTAAGACACAGAAATTAGCCATCATTTGCAAAACATATACAAAATAAGAATAAGGCTTTAAAAGCAATTATGTTACTCATTACTGAAAGCCATATTTGACAGCAAGCAATTCATTCCTTCATCATCTTGTGTTGTGGAATAATTAAAAAAACAGAATTCAAAATCACTAAAAAAGTAAAAGTGATTGATGTACAACTTGAAGGAGTGAAATCTGTGTTCAGCCTGATCTGAATTTCAACCAATAATTAACAGTAAATAAAATGACTTATACATCAACTAGTAATGAAAATGAGACAGAATAAAATATTTGTATTTCATTTTAACATGTTGATTACATGGCAATTAGAAACAAAAACTTAAAGTCACATGGGAATACTTTGTTTAGATGGGCTTGTAATGAGAATACCATAGAAAAGGATTTTATTTACATTCACTTGCTGGATTTGTATATTATTCACCAGTATTATGCATTTTCTCAGCCACTGAAAATAAAAACATGAGACATTAGATCATGAATTAGAACAAAAAAGCAAGGACATTGATCAAAATAAGTACACAGAAGCTGAATGTTGAGAGATCACCTTGAGGAAAACAAAATTAAAGTATTCAATTTTGCTCCAAGACTTTCTGATATACAGTAGAATATTCTTCAGAGAATGAGCTGATTTTCATCAGATATTTTAAGGGAAGGGAATCATTGAAAGATCAATTATTCATCCCTTCATCCATTAAAGATTTGATGATGCTGAAGGCAATTCAGAATTCAAATTTGAACAGAAATTATGCACATGACTGATTGAAGGCCATATGTATGAGACTATACATAAACAGGTTGTTGCAGGCAGTTGCAGAAGATATTTACACCAACACTGGCAGACATTAAGTAATGGATGTAAAAGCAATGCTCAAAGCAGTTGACAGGAGGAAAGATAATATATGGTGTGCTCATCAAATGTGACTAGAGAGCAAATGGCAACATTTATTAAACATCATAAGCTTTTCCAATCAATTGATGGAATTCCAGTGCATTGGGAAATAATTTTATTTATTTATTTGAATTCATTGCTGGTAATTGTTGACTTATGATCACATTTGACACTGGAACTTTTGTCATTAAGAGATACAGTAATTAATTGAATTATGCTGAATTTTAATTTTTTGCCTCTATCATTAAGTGAACTCTGTGGTTCTTAAATGAATCCACCTTTCCCCATTGATTTTGCTTCTTGGAAATCCCTTGGAATATCATAAATGGCAATTATATGGACCCTAGCTTATTGGAAATGTCATAAATACATGCTGTTGTCAAGCAGCTGAATTTTGATCACCTAGCTGCAGGGACAATGCAATAGTTGTTAAGGGCCAGGACTGGTCATAATAACTTTTTTTCAGAATCCTTAGAACTTCGAACAGTGGTTAAATAAACAGAATCAAAAGTTGCAATGGATAATTGAGAGTTACTTACAGCTACTTACAGAGCTGGAGTTAACATGGAACAGGAACATGACTGACTACTCTAGTAGCTTAACTTCTAACTTTTTTAGGACCTGGGCAAATTCCTCTCCTGATTCTTTTAGACTTTCTGACATAATTCTATACCCTTGACAATAATATTCTTCTGAACCACCTATATGAGATCAGGGGCACTTCTACGTAAATGGAGAGTTCCAGTCAATAAGAGCCGTGGTGGCACAGTGGTTAGAATGCAGTATTGCAGGCTGACTCTGCAAGTCTGCCAGGAGTTGGATCCTGACCTGTTCAAGATTGACTCAGCCTTCCATCTTTCCAAGATTAGTAAAATGAGGACCCAGATTGTTGGGGGGGCAATGTCCTGATTCTGTAAACTGCTTAAAGAGGTCTGTAAAGCACTGTGAAGCAGTATATAAATCTAAGTGCCATTGCTATTGCTATAAAGGAGAAGCAATCAAACCTTTAATTGCTCCTGTGTACATTGGCATTGGGCATGGGCATCTCCCCTACACTGTTTAGAAACGTTACAAAACCTCTGGGAGATATTATCATATGATTATGATGACAAATGCAAAAAAAGGCTTAGGAGATCATTACATAAATCATAATTTGTTTTTTAGAAAAATGATAATACAATATAACCTCTATAGCAGAACCACATACACCATTTCTGCTCTTATCCTTTATGTTTGATAATTTATCTAATTATGAGTGGGTTATTGCAGGTTGTTCCTAACTGAAAAATCCAAATTTCTTCCTAGACATTATTTTCACTGGGTTGGTGGGATTTGTGTTCAAATCATTCAGAAGGCATTAGGTTCCTGTACTTCTGCTTAACTTTGAGCTGTATGTTGACATAAAGGAATGTTTTCCATCTTAGTAATGTGGAGGGGAAATCAAGTCTTCTCACCACATAGACTTCCTGCTTTAACTGGGAGAAAAGGTTTAGAATCACAAATTAGGTTGTAGACAAAGATTAAAAATTCAACAGGGAGAAAAGGTAATCTGGTGAACATTCCTCCCTCTCTGATCTCAACCTGAAATCTCTTTGATTGAATGAGAAAAAAGATCCTTTCCTAGAGGGTGCACTTTCATTCGCTTTTGAGGTACAAAGGTAAGTTTTCATATATTATAAAGAGCTGGCAGGGGAGGAATCACTTTAATCACCTTTCCCGACTACATTTTGCACTCTTGCAATGAACCTCAGGTCTGATTAAAGCAACTGCCATATTCTCCAGTCCTGACTTGTAAAGGAACCTGATCAGATTTATTAAGAAAAATATCTTTCAGAATTCCTGGCTAATATTTTACTTTCAAACACTTGGATTACATTGCATTGATAAGTCTGAACTATCCTCCATTCTTGGAGAGCCCTTCTGATTGCAAGAAATACAAATTGCTAGCAAATGTTTCCGCTGAAAATATAAAGTCAGGCCATCTTTTGTTCATGATTAATCGGAGAGGTGCCTAAATGGAAGATTTATCCCTTTGTCATTATTTAGCAAAGGAAAAGAAGTATTATTGATGGTGATCTTTTCTTGTGGAAAAGTAGGGAACAGATAAGCAATTGCAAATGTCAAAAGGAAATGTTGGGCGCACAGAAGAAGTAGGAAGATAAATTAATTTGTCTCTTTAAGTAGTTCAGGACAGGGTGCAAAAGTTAAGTCTTCTTGTGTTTAGCAAATTTATAAGACTAATCATAATGTTCAACTAAAAATATTACAACTAAAGATATCGCAATGTGTCAAGGTGTCTTGAAAATAGATATTTGGATTCTTTGGTTTTCTCCTCTGCAAACTGATGAAGACACTTCTCATTCTTTGCTTTCCCAAATGCTCAACTCTGTTCTTTCTTTTTGTTTTGTTTTGTTTTGTGGTCACATATTTTCAAGCCAAGCATAAGATTTCAACATCATTTTGTGGGACCCACCCTTAAGCCAGGCCTTCACCTAATTTGTTCTTATACCTTTGATTTTCCTTCCTAAATGTAAAACTTTGCTTTTCTCCACATTAAAATTCATTTTGTTGGATAGGGCCCATTGTTCAAGTTTCCCAGAGTTAATTCCAAAAAAGTATACAGGGGTGCAGATGTAACGCTTGTCTGTAATTCTTTAAAATAGTTGCATCTTTTCCTGGGGTTGCACAATTGCTGCAGTTCTGCTGGGTAAACAATCATTCAGGTGTATGGACGGAAGAAAGGGAGGGGAAGTCATTAAACATGATGCTGATTCCATCTGTTCTGTATTTATGGACAACGTTGTACAGGTAGACCTTGACTTACAATTGATCATTCAATGTTACAATCACACTGAAAAAAAGTGATTTATGACCATTTTTCATTCTTACAACTATTGTAGCATCCCCATAATTAATGATCAAATTTAGGCACTTGGCAACTGACTCATTTATGACAGTTGCTGTTTTACAGGGTCATGTGCAGTGGTGGGATTCCAAATGTTTTCCTACCAGTTCTATGAGAGCGGATGTCCTACCGGTACGCCAGATCCGGTCCAAACCGGCTGAATACCACCTCTGGTCATGTGATCACCTTTTGACAAGCAAATCAATGGGGAAGCCAGATTCACTTTACAGCCATGTTACTAACTTAACAATTGCAATGATCCACTTAGCAGGAAAGGTCGTAAAATGAGGCACAATTCACTTAACAACTGTCTCACTTAGCAACATAAATTTTGGGCTCAATTGTGGTTGTAAGTTGAGGTCTACCTGCATCTGTAATGCAAAAATGAAATGATGGATCTTGCATAATGAACTCCGGAGTATATTCCATCATTTTGGTCTCATGGCAATTAGGAATGGATACCTGCAGTATGTCAGGAAAACAGAGGAATGGTTTAAACAGCAGAAAACAGGTGTTAAATTTGTGCCTGTTTCCCCACACATCTTTGTGGAAGTGAATCTTAAACTCTGTGCATCCCTAATGATGAAGATGATGATGATGGTGATGCCAGTTGCCCTCCGCATGAGATTTAAGGTGCTGGTACTTACCTATAAAGCCCTACGTGGCTTAGGGCCCAGGTACTTGCTGCGGGAGTGTCTCCTGCCAGCATCGAATACCCATCGCCCGGTGTGCCTCCACAGGCAGGGCCTCCTTGGGGTGCCATTGGCCAAACAGTGTCAGCTGGCAGTCCCTAGGGGTAGGGCCTTCTCTGTGGGTGCGCCCACCTTGTAGAACCAGCTTCCACTGGAGCTCCGTTTGGCCCCTGACCGCTGTTCCTTCCGCCGCGGCCTAAAGACTTGGTTATTTGAACAAGCCGGCCTGGACTAAGGGGGCAGGGGGTTGGGTTAGTTTTAAATGTTTGTTCTGGTTTTAGATAGTTTATTTGGTCGTATTGGTTTAATAATTTTTTAAAAAAATAATAATATTTTTTTAACTTTTTAAAATTTGTTATTGCATGTTTTTATGATGTGAGCCGCCCTGAGTCCATTGGGAGATAGGGTAGCATATAAGACCAAATAAATAAATAAATAAATAAATAAATAAATGTATGTATGTATGTATGTATGTATGTATGTATGTATGTATGTTACAGTTGAAAATCTAGTTCTGGAAATCTGGAAAGAAGCTTCACTCACAGCCCATACCGCTCGATGGCATGAAATTCTCACTTTTGCTATAACTCTTTCAAGAAATAAGGAACACATGTTGGTGCAATTTTTTATGCAACTGTGTGTTGTATAAAACAATATATATGATTTGAATCTGTCGGCCCTGCTCTCAATATTTTTCAGTTATCTGGCTGAGAATCAGTTGGGGAATGAAAGGAATTTAACTGTATATTTAATGACTGTACTGGCTATGCTGCAAACCCAGCTTACATTTTAATTTATTTTATTCAACTTTCACCAAAAGCAATTTTTTGGGGCTGCAGCAGAATGAGAGGTAGAAGACAGAAACATTATTTCAGTGCCATTGAATGAGCTTCCTTCTCCTTGAACTCTATTCAGTTCCATATTTTTGTAACAAGATTGACCAACATGAAGAAATCACCAAAACATTTAGACAGTCGCTTCTGCATTATCAACAAAAAGAAAGAAAGAAAACAACAGTCCACAAAAAAGCACATAGTAATTTAAAATGTGCAATTTTAAAATATGCTAATATATAATTTCTGGGCCTGGTATTTACATTTGCTTTGCTTTTCCTCTTCTGATACTGTGACTTTTACATTATTTTCTTTTACATTATTATCTCATTGGTCAGTATTGATTATTCTTAATTTTATACGTTTCTCTAGTAAGAGAGGGTTAAGTCCCAAATATTACTATAAGACAGGCTTGTACTGTAAACAGCAATATCAATATTATGGTGTAACAGAATATAATGAAGTATTATTGTTAGTAATTTATGCTAAAAATGAAGTATCTGGTTCATTTTGCTGCCTTTCCCAACAGTGATCAAAGTTATGGAGGCAATAAGCTTTAATCCATCATCCAATCCCATACATAAATTCTGAAATTGGTATGGTTACAGAGAAATCAGGAAGAACCAGTATCTATTTTTTAATCTAAACATTTCTATCAAAGACGGCACTTCATATCACAGTTCTTCGTGCATAACAGTGTCTGACAGAAAAGCTCAAGTATTGCTGGAAACTGAACTTTGACAAAGAGGCTGTCTAATAACTATTTTTAATGTGTTAAATTTATATTTATCGTCATACTGTCATATGTATATAAATAACTACAGCAAACCAAACCAACCAGTCCTGAAGCAAGATTAATTATAATTTAGTTGGAAGATAATTAACCAACTACCTAGGAAGAACAACAAGCAATTCCCTATTGGGAATCAGTGTGATGAATCCCTTTCTTTTCTGTATAGCAGGGAAATAAAATGCATTTTATATCTTGTATTTATATATTGTCTGTTTATTGCTATATGCTTTTATTTTGCTATATGCTTTTATTTTCTTCTTCTTCTTTATTGTGTGTTTATGTGGTATGCTGCCCAGAGTTACACTGTTTGATTTGGGCAGCCTTATAAATCTCAAAATCTTAAAAATAAGTAAATAAATAAATGTACAATAGAAACCTAGAGTCCCAATGCACATTCAAAGACAACACCCTTGCTAAATGGCAAGGTTGACCCTTTGAAAGTAACTAGAGAATTGCCACTTGAAAGCTTTAGCGCATGCCAAACTACAGTAGCTGATGGCTTTCCCCATGTAACCAAAGCAAAACAAACTCTTCATCTCTTTACAGTTTTATCATCCCTGGGTTCCTCCTTGACGTCTGTTGCCATTGAGTAGATTTTTTGCCTAGCTTCTTCCCTTTTGAACTGTCTCTTCCTCTCTTTGTTCTTACAACTCATCTAGTCTGTTGTAGCTGTGATCCCTAGGTGCTTCTCCTCTATGGGCTGCTCTGCCAGCTGAATCCCTCCTCCAGGTGCTCCTGGGTTGCTCCTCTCTCTTATTCTGATAGAGGAACCTTTCTGAGTAGGCAAGCTCGCTCCTGGTTGCTATAGAGAGAGAAGGAGCTTTCAAGGCCTTTTGTTTACTTAAAAATCTCTGTTACCCAATTTTCTCCTCAATTCTTTTTTCTCTAAATCCTATTTTTATGCTGCTTCCTTTCCATGGCTCCCTTTACTTGCCTAGCTCTTTTGCTGCTGTTGACTTCCACCATCCTTTTCATTTTGTGCCATGCATCGTTCCTTATTGTTTGGCTCAATTTGTCTTCTCTCTGCTAGTGACAACAGGTCTTGTTCATATTGCAAGCTGCCAATGTGGTGCAGAGCAACGTGTCTTCGGCTATGTTCAGCAGCGCACCATGTGGTGGAAATGGATAGTGGTAATTCCGAAACACCTGAAAGATTGTGCTATGACCCAGGTGGTCATGGTTAGGCAAGCCTCCAGAGAGGTCTTTATTTCTCTTGGGAATGGTTAAACAAATGATCCTCCACCAACCAGTAAGGCTCCATTCTCAGTCCTCCAAACTACAGTTCATAGATTACCCAGCCAGACCGTAATGCAAAAGTCCAGGCATAAGACAAGGGCAGTTTCAAAGACAAACTCTTCAAGGCCAGGACAAGATGGGAACAGTCCTCAAAGCAAGGAAGGCAGTCTTCAAAGCAGGGCAAAAGGTCTGAGTCAAAGCTGGGGGAGTGTAATCCGAAAACCAGTACTTGTTCCTGGCAAAAGCCCCTTCTCATGGTGTCTCCCTGAATACTATTCTGCAGTTGAGCCTTGTGAGAGGGAAGGGGCACCCTCCTCCGGAGTAATTGGGCCACTGTGACCTGACTCCTCCTCCTCTCCATTCTCCCCACTCAGGGTTGGGGCAGGGGAGGCAGTTGCTCATCTGCGGACTTCTGGAGCTCCTGTGCTCCAAAGCCTGCCTTTTTCCTCTCCTACTTCCTCGCTTGGTCATTCTGTGCCCTTTCTTCATCCCTGCTTATTCTTCTGAGGCCCAAGGGACCTGGAACTGCCTCGTCCTCTTCCCCAGGTCTTTCCTCCTGGACCACAGGGACTGTGCCATCCCCCTCTATCAGCCCCGGCTCCTGCTTCTCGAATCCAGGCTCCACATGGACCATGACAGATTGCTTCTCTAACTTGTAATGCATTCTCCTGTTCCACAAACGTTTTGTCTTGGCAGATTTGGAAGCAGTAGCAATGTAAAAGAGTTCTTTTATTTATAACTCTATTAATAGGCAAATTGACATTATACAACTTCACTTCTTTAACAGTAATTAATTGTTCCTTAGACAACTGCGGGAATTGTAATGGTGCGGAGAGACATTCCATAACTTCCTGAAATTACAATTTATGCAACCCATGGTAGAGGTTTGAAAAATATTTGAAAATATTGAAAAAGATTTGGATCTATTTTAGTTTTGTTTAGTAGAATCCCGAGGTCCTTCAAGGCAAATGCAAAATAGTGTCACATGCAAAGAAGCAGATGCAGGTGGCGCTGAATTTTAGACTGTGATATCAGCTTAGTGTGGATTTCAGAATGGATTATATCTCCATATGTTCTTATAACCTTGATAGCAAGAACAAATTTCCCAGAGGAATTGCATAGATATATTTGGGCTGATACAGATAGAAATAAATGAACTGTAAAAGGTCATGCCATATTAAGTGACTATTTAGTATAATTATAGGAAAAGATAAATTCCCAGTTTTTCACCTCTCACTTTTTTGTTGAATTCTTACTTTTATGGATTTCAAGATACTAAGAAATTCACTTAGTGAAAAGACAAATTGATGTAGAATCTGAATGTAACTTATAGATATGCAACAGTGGAAATTTGAAAATTATACTGAGAAAGAATCTTTGTTTTGGTACCAATTTGGTACCAATGCTGATTGCTAAAATGAGTCTAAAAATTCTAAAAATACAATGGTTGGATCCTTTTTTAAAATATGTGGTGGCAGTGTTGCAAAACCCGCAAACACTAGAAAATCGTTCATAATACAAATTTTGAAGATTGAAATTCTATTTACTCTTACTTTGTTTATTGAATTTTTCTAAATCATATATTTTGTTCAGATTCACAAAACTAGCATTAGACTGGCCAATAGCTAGAAGAATTATATATATCTCTACTGGAAAATACCTTTGAGACTTTTGGAAGAATTGTGGGAGTATGCTTCAATGTCAAAAATAATTTCATACATAAAAAGTAAATACAATGCAGAATTTAATACTAATTAAAATATTTGTGGATTATAATGTTATATACACTTTCATGTTTTATTTTCCACAGAACTATATTTTAACTTGATAAATAAATTTTCAGTATTGACTTGTTTATTGTTTCCTGTTTACAGTTTTCTTAATGATTTGTCTTGGATTAACAAGTATGTTCAAAATTCAGTTCTTATGTTTAGGAGCTAAATTGATTTGACCAGTGTTGTACCTTTTGTATATTACTTTGGGAAACTTAAGTGGCTATATTCCCACTGTGAAGACAATATTTTCCTTGAAAGCAATATATGAATCATCCCTTAATTACTCTACCTCTTAATTTCTAGTTGTTTTTAACATTCCAGTTAGAGAACAGAACATACAGTGCTTTTAAATGCCACTTAGCCTTGGTCTCCAGCTTCTCTTAGCCAATAAGATTAAAATATTTAAGATGCACTGTTAAATTCTTGAATGAATGCATACCATTCAGCATATGCACTGTCATGCCAAGCATTTCTCTAGGGTTTGCAGAAGGGAAATGAACATTGCTGCCTAGTTGTTTTTGTGTCAGTGGCTCAGCTGTTCCTCCCACTGGATGCCCAGTTGCTCCAGTCCCTCAACTGGCCACCCACCATCTGAACTGCTCTACGTTGAGCTGTGCAAACCACTCTTCTATCTGGGTATGGCTCAGATGTCTCCCAATGACTCTGGCTCTGGCCAGTTGTTTCTCTGGTGGACCAGTAGGCTAGCTATTCCATAGGCTAGTCTTTGGCCTGGAGTTGAGCAATTGCTTCTCTGATCTGCCAAAGCCTAGCTGATAATCACTGCCATCGCACAACTGTTCCTGGTGTCCCATAGCAGGATCATTGGCAGGGTTTCTCAGATATCAATGAACTGAATTTTAGCTCTAAGCTGCCTCCTTGACACCCTCTTCTCTTCTTACACAGGCTGTCTCCTGTTGGGCTCCTTGTGGAAGGTCTTGTTTCTAACCATCCTGACTTGTAGCATTGTAGCATCCTTTGCTACAATGATGAAAATTGCACTTTGATATGATAATGTGATGACCCGTAGTCTCTGAAAATCACCCAAAACCCAAAACATGAATTAAAGTCCAGCAGTGCCTTCAACTTATCTGTTTTATTAGTCACAGTTTAAAGTCCCAAAAGTAAATAATGAGGCAACAGGAAAACAAGAACAAACCGTATTGGCGAGAGTTCCGAATCAAACCAAGATAAGTAATCATATGTTCCAAGCAGATAACCGGGGAAAGTCCTTGGGAAGAACACCAACAAATATAAACCTCTTTCAAAGGAAACACTAACTTTGACTCCAGCAATTCTGCATACGCAGTTACAAACTTATAAACATAGCTCCCAGCTGTAAGCCCTGAGGAGGATCATGGCCCTCTCCTCCTGAGTAGACCACGCTTTTCCCTGATCCTCTCCTCCCTGCGTGCCCTGGGATGGATAGGGGATGGGCCTGGATCCTCTTCTGATTGCTCAGCCGGCCTCTGCCTTCCCCAGCTTCCTCCACCACCTCTGGAGCCACACTCCCACTCCCTGTTGGCTGTTCCTCCTCTTCCTCAGAGTCAGTCTCCACCAGGGGCATGACAGATATGGAAACCAAGTGTTAGGAAGGCTATGAAGGAGTTGTGATAAAAGAATTCAAGGAATGGTTTAATCAACCATTATATGACATCCTCTGATCCAAGATAAACTCTGAAATTCATACTGAATGTTTAAATATTTTAGTTTTAAACAATCTGTTGCATGATAGCAGCCAAGAATGAATAAATAAATAAAAATAGAGTTGCTTTATAGTGTGACATTATGAAGACCATCAAAATTCTTTGTGGGAAGATAAAAGTCAGCTCAAGGAACTAAAAGATTAATCTGTGGCCTCAAACAATAAATAATAGTTTTACTACTCCGTGTTAAACAGTGTTTCCTATTTTAAAGATAGATTTTTGTTTTGTTTTGTTTTGTTTTGTCATTGTTGAGGATTTTTATACTTCACTGAACAATCTGACTATTTTCTCAGAACCGATTGTTTTGAAACATTGTGATTGGGCTGTGATTCTATTTCTAGTTTGCTGAACATTTATGCTGGCAACGTATTTATTTTCAAGAAAACACACTCATACAAAGTGTATGTGTTGGTGCTAGTGTATGTGTTGGTGCTAGTGTATGTACAAACAATTACACAAATGTGTAATGGTTTTTGGAATTTCTACCATTCAAAATGGATGATTGCAAAAATATTTTTTTAGTATCTCCTAGGATTTGTATAATGATTTGTTGTTGTTTTTTATTATAGTTGCAAATCAGTTAAGAATTATTCTTAGAAATTAAGTCTGATGTTGTTATGAAGATAGGGAACATTTATTCCAAGGAACCCAATGTGGTTTTTAACGTAAGATAACTTCTGAAGTTTTATATAATATTTTGTGAAAACACAAAACATTGATTTTATAATAATGACAAAATAATTCCATATTAATTGATTTCTGATGGAATTGCATTAGATATAGGTTCCTCAGTATTTGATATGACATCCAAAAAACAAGAAGCCCATAATCTATTGGAGCATGTCCCATCAAAATTGCTTAAAGCCTAATAAAATCGAAATGACAGATGTTTTAAACAGAAAATTCAGCAAAACACTTCTAATCAAAATAAATATAAATTCCCACAAGGGAGTAGCCTTTGATGACAGTATCATGTGACCAAGAGATGCATGTTCAAGGTTACATTTAGAGGGAAGTTAGCACAACCTCTCTCTTTGCCAGATTCAGAAAAACTGATTATTTTGTGTATCGGTAGCTAGTCAGAGAAGTGTTGCTGGCAAAGAGTGAAGTGTATCATCTCCCACAACTTCTGATTTGTCTGGAATCTCTGAGAAAACAGAATGCCATGCAAGGGGAAACAGAAGACCTTTGCTATTTGAGTACAAATGGGTAAGATGTTTAGCTAGGGATTGCACTATATTTAATTGATATGTCTATGTTGTGCTACCTTCTAAATCTTAAGGAATTTTGCGTAACTCCTTAACAGGAGAGGCATGCTGAAAAGATACCTTTTTTTCTCCATCTAAAATATTTTAAATATTTTTGCTCCATCTGAAGTATTTTTGGGATCTGTGATATTTTGTACTCTCACATTCTGATATGTAAGAGATAGCACTTGCTATGTTTGAGTCATCTTATAGTCTACATAGAATACTGTATTTTATTTTGGGATTTTTCTTATGTAAGTTAAAAGTCCCCTCCCCACATGAGTAGAGCCGTTCTCTATGTTATCTTTAACATGGAATATTTCCATTTTAATAATTCAACAAGATTTTTTTTACATTTGATGTTTCATCTTCTTTTTTTAGGATAAAGTTTCATCTTGTTAATAGCTTTTGAGATTGGTTTATTTTTCAAACAGGAGAGGAAGATCTGAATTATCTAGCTTCATCTATCTAAACTGTGGTCAGGATGTGATACTGTAGATATTTCATTTTCTGTATTTTGACTGTAATCACCAGAAAGCACACCTTTGGGAGTCTTATTTCTCTTATACATTGGGTGACCAGAAGGTCACCAGATGAGCTCCCAATTGAATGGAACTAATGGCGGCAGGAATCACCAAATCATTATCTTGAAGTAGGGGTGGGGCTAGGAGATGGAGATCCAGTCAGATTCTTGAATCAGGAAGTTTGTAGCCTCTAGGCTCAATTGTCCATTACATTTGGATTGCAAGATATTATGCATATTGGTAATCTTAATTTGCACAGAATAGCGTAAGTATTCTTGAGAAAAAAAACTCGGTTTTGGTTGAGCACATGGCATACTGGTCAGATGATGCCAAAATTGGCTAGTAACTTTATCATTAGCAGGTAATACATTGTGGCACAAGAATGACTAACCTACTCTGTAGTTTAGTTTCTATCTTTTCTATTTTACTGAAAAGAATTATGTGAAACACAATTGACTCAAAACATGATGGATGGGAAAATCCAATAACTTTCAGCTGATCTATAAGGCTTAAGCCTGTTCCCTTCTTGGGAGAAGTGGTCTGGAAAAATGAATCAATGCGACCCATGATAGTGTGCAATTTTATCATGTTGTGGATAAATTAATATTTGCTGGGTGATAGGAATCCAATGTTGTTATGTATGCAGGTTTGAATGTCATTGGTTTAGTTGAACTGTTCTTGTAAAATGTCAGAAATGATTGGTTTAAAAAGTGTGGGAAAATCCTGCACTCTGATTGGCTGGCAACTGCGGCTGCTGGCTATAAGTAGCAGCTGCAGCCCAGCCAAATCGGGTCTGTTATGAGCTGTAGTCACTAATAAACTCTTCACTGAAGCACTCCGCGTCTGACTCTTCATGCAAACTTAACAAATGTGATAGCAGGAAAAATGTTGTCTGGAAAGTTTTTGAGCCTGCAAGTTCTAACAATGTGGACAGGGAGGCCTTTTTAACCTTAACTCTAACACCTGTAGGCTTGACCATTGTCCTCCTAACTATGTAAGAAGAGTAAATGGTAGTGTACATGAATAGTATTGTGAGTTTATGAAAGATAAAATGTATAATATATACGAATGAAGATGTCTGTTTGTGGAATAGAGCAAGGGTCTTCAAACTTGGCAAGTTTAAGACTTGTGGACTTCAACTCTCAGAATTCCTGAGCTAACATGACTGGAGGAGGAATTCTGGGAGTTGAAGTCCACAAGTCTTAAAGCTGTCAAGTTGGAAGACTCTTGGAATAGAGAGATGAAAGCATGCATGAGAATAAATGGAATGCTTAGTTAATTGTTTAAAGTTGTATAGGAAAGAATGTGCAATGCCCTTTGTTACTGTATTTATGGATATAGACTTTCAGAGATGATAGAAGTATGTGCATGGGCATGTGAATATGCACGTACACATTATTGGCTGAGATTATTAATTATTTCCAGTCATTATTAGAAGGATTATTAAACAGATTGTATAAAATTGCACAATTGTACAAGATATTCTTATAATTAGATATTCTCACTTAGTGACCACAATTGGAGTCAGCAACTCTCTTGCTAAGTGAAACATCATATAACCACAATAGACTTGCAATGTTATTTCCCATCTGGTTGTTAGGTGAGTCACTATAGGTCATTAAGCAAACACCATGTCTGCAACTTGTGACTTTCCTTCCAACTCTCCATTGATTCTGCTTGTTGGAAGCTGCTTGTGAAGCACACAAATAATGATCACATGACTGTGGGGAATCTGCAATGATAAAAACATATGGGGATTTGTCATAAAATTACTTTTTCAGCACTGTTGTAATGTCAAACAATTGCCAAACAGGTCAGTTGTTGAGCAAGATCTACCTGTATAGACAGATAGATAGTCAGACAGACAGACATAACTTTACTGATTAACATAGTGGAAGATAAGAGTGCTCCTATTAGTTTGATCTTAAGGAAGGGTATAGTACCTGAGCAATTAAGAGGGACACTTTGTAGGATTTGTAGATAGTAGGACAGAGAGATTAGCTTACTGAATTGGATGAAATTTTAACAGGTACTGATGAGAGAATGATTAAAAATTATATGGTTATTTACTTGGAGTTAAACTAGAAGAAGAACAAGTTAAAGAAACTATGTGCCTGGGGGAAAATTTTTGGATATGGAATAGACTTAGATAAATGGCAAAAATTATGGTCTTGAAACTATAAATTAATAATGTTAACAGCATATGAAGAGAATTTGTATAAGATTTTTACAGGTGGCATCTACCCCCCAGCACGAATAGCAAGGATATTCAAGGATAAGTAATTCATTCATTCATTCATTTGTTGGATTTCTATGCCCCATCTCCCGAAGGACTCGGGATGGAGTACAATCATAAAAACAATACAAATACTATACAATTAAAAATGAATTGAATATGAAACCCAATCAATTTAAAATTAATAAAAACAATTCACTAAAACCCCATCCCTCAGTCAGCGAAGTGTTGGAAATGTCATCAGATACCTGGATCCTATTACCATATGTGATGGATGTGTGTGGAAGCCAAAAGATACTGGACTAAAATTCATACATGGCTTGAAAAAATGACAAAGCAACATATAGACTTGAAGCCAGCAATTTTTTTATTGGGTACCTTGCCAGAAAGATATAATAGAGAATTGACATATTTGATTATTAATATTTTAACAGCAGCTAGAATTGTATTTGCTCAAAACTGGAAGAGTGAAAAAAATCCCTATAGAAGAAGTGATTAAAAAAAATAAGGGAATGTGCAGAAATGAATATTGACATGGGCAATTAGAGAGCAAGAAGAAAAAGAATATTATAAAATAGGGGATTTCTTTTATCAATAGTTAGATAAGAAAATAGAAAAATAAAATATACTATAATATAGGTATAATAGTAAAGATGATATATTGTAATGATATGTTTTATTTGATTATTGTAAAATGAATGATATTATTGTAATAGCTGAGATTTGCTCCAAAAGGATGATACAAATTTACAATCAAAGTCTACAATGGTTTGATAGTAATACAATATGATATGAATAGCTGATTTACATAATAGGAATCTTAATTTAAATTTAGGAGGGAAAGACTGTTAATATTGTGCACAAGAGGTATGTGCCAACCGACACACTGAATAATGGAAAGATGATTTTATTTGATGTTTTATTTTTGTGTTTGTCTATGTTTGTTGTCAAAATAAAAATTTCTTTAAAAAGAAAGAAAGAAAGCAAATGAGGTGTGGGGAGGGAAGTGTCTGTGCTGTGCTGCTAGAATTAAGAGGCTTAAAGAGTGGTAGGGCAGGACCCTTGTCAGTCCCTGTTCAATCCTATCAGAGTGAAGAGAGGATCGGGCCTGGACAGTAGGGCAGTATGGTTGGGCATTGACAGCAACCGGCTAGGCTATTTGGAGCTACAGGACTAGGATACCCATTAAAATGTCTAAGAAAGACAAAGAAACAATGATGAAAGAAAGGAGGACAGTGTTGCAAAATGATTTTTTAAAATCATATAAACTTTAAACATGTTAAAAGCCTGTTAATTATAAAGAATAATGTCAGTGATTCAGTTTTCAGATGTATGGAGCAAATGTAGATATTTATTTATTTACTTCTATTCTGCCTAGCACTTTGTTGAATTTAACAGCCTTCTGAAGGGTCTTTGACTTGCTGCCAGTTTACACTCATAGTGACACAGGGTGCAGAGTACCCAGAGTCATCCCTTTGACCATTTTGAATTAAAAGAATTCTTTCTTTCTAGCATTTGGATCAACTAGCTAACACGTTTAAATTTCCTGTGGGGGTATGAACAAAATGGTATCTTTATCCTTGTCTTTATTTTCAATCTAAGTAAGCTGGATTTTCTGATGCACAAATCTTCCTGTTGGTTTTCTCCTCCATCTACACACACACACACACACACACAGAGAGAGAGAGAGAGAGAGAGAGAGAGAGAGAGAGAGAGATTTGACTTTCCAATTAAAGAGAATATTTGAAGGACAGGACTGAACTGTGGAGTCTTAGGTGTCCTTTAAACATGATCGTTCAGCATAAACTGAGTCCCATAAATGACATCAGGAGAGGAGTTCTTCTTGCCATTTGTTACAGTAGGCTTATGGCCCAACATACATCCAGAAGAACCATGCTGTTCCTTCCTCACAAAAAAGCAGTCAATGAAGAGTCTCTGCAGAAATTGTTCAGGTTGCTTGGCCTTCTCCTTTGTCACTTGATTGGCCTTGTGCAGGATGAGAAGTAGGCAAACTATGTGCAATTGGTAGCTTACCAGGAAGTAAATAGGCACACAGGGCAAATGAGCAGAGCAACAGCTTACCATGCAGGGAGGCAGGGTGTAAAGTAAGTGGAGAGCTCTTTTCTAAGGTTCCATGCAACTTCAAATATTGCAACCCAGTAGCTGTACAGTCTTTCATCTATGATTTAATTACTCATCATCAGAGACATGACCAAAACATGGGTGGAAGAGGATAGGAGCATCTCCTCATAGTTTACTTCATGTATCACCACAGTCTTAAGGGTTAGAGAGGAGAGAGCCAACAGCAACTAAAATCTAGACCAGGGGTGGGCAAACTTTTTGACTCAAGGGCCACAATGTGTTCTTAAACTGGCTGGAACAAAAGCATGGATGGAGTGTTTGTGTGAACTAATATAAATTCAAAGTTAGATTACTTCACGTAGCCTTCTGGGAGAGCAAGAGAACCCTCTGCTCTTTCGGCTCCGTGGGCCGGATAGAACAGCCGAACGGGCCGGATCCGGCCCCCAGGCCGTAGTTTGCCCACGACTGATCTAGAGTGATTATATCTTGTGTTGGCAATCAGGATAGGGATTCAATTGGGAGCTATTTGGCTATATATATGAATTCTAAAGTGATGATTTAAAGAATCTCAAGTTTGCAACTGCGGACACCCACTATTGTGGGTGATTTATCAAGATCATTGATAAAGATGGAACAATTCAGGATTTTATGGGTACATAAATCTGTACCCATTGCAATTTACTCTTGACTAGAAATGGATTTAAACTGTTAATGAACTTTTATTAATTCATGGGGAATATACAGGGGTTGCCAGCACTTTCACAGATGGTCTGGAGCATAGCAAAAGTTGTAATATGTTGGTCTGGGGACTGTTAAGGAATTGCAACATGTACATTATTGGTTGGAAAGAAATACTATTAAGTTTTCACTTCTGTATCATTCTCTTACATTATTAATTACTTGAAAATATTTTTAATAGTGACTATTTTCTTATGCCTCTAGCTATGCACCTTCGTATGATTGCTTTGTGATGAGGCTTTAAACTAATAAACCAAGAAATGGCTAATTTGGCTTTAAACAGCAACCAAAAAGAACTACTAAAATATTTAGATAAAATTTTACTTTAACTTCAATCTTCAGCCTACAATACTTTGAAAACTAATTCAAGAGTTTGTTCATTGTGGTAAATTGGAATTTACCTCTGTGTTGATAAAATATTTACAACCTCATAAACTCAAGCTTCTTGCCAGAGATCTTATACTGAGAATTTCTTAATAAGATTATAGTTTTCAGAGTTGATTAGATACTAATAAACGTATTTGTCCTTAGGCTTAAACACAGCAACTTTCTTATTGGAAATGCTATGAAGGGAATTATTTAAAATATAACACAAATGAAGAAGGCATGAGTAATTCCAAATGACAAATTGCATTGTATTACATTAATTGTATTATTATATTTCAAATTCAGTAGATTGCCTAAAATGTTCAATCAAATTCTAAAATGTAGATGTGCTGGACAATTGCCATTTTTTTTTACCATTACCCCATTGTCTATGCTGGAATTGTAGTTTGATATACAGACATCAAGGTCTACCTGACTAGAGAAAATCCATATTTTAATAAAAATATAACAAATTTTCAGGTTTACCCAGAAAATGACTTTTTTAGATAATCATGATGGATAATGAATTTAATGAACTACATGAAGCTATATGAAGAATGCACAGGTTCATAGAAATATAATAGCATGTTGCGATACATTAAAATAATGCTGTGCAAAATCAGGAGAAGATTCAAACTATGATCAAAGGATAAAAATAACAAGAATCAGGATGTAAAATTTCAGGATCAAAAAGACCTAATCTTCCTGAAATTGTCAGTTTTTCCTTTTCACAATGATCAGTTAGTCTCTCAATAATCTTCTAAGGCTAGTCTCAGGACAGAAAATAAGAGCTGTATCATGTGCATACATTCCACTGAAATTTTCGATCTTATGTGAAGGAGACAAAAAAGTCTCTATTCCAGTGATGGCTAACCCTTTTGGCACTGAGGGCCCAAAGTGCACGCACGCGCATCCCCAAAATGCAATATGCACATGTCCCACATGCATGCACTCCACCATGCGCATGCACTCTGCCCCGCACATGCATGCACCCACCCCGTGCATGTGCGTGTGTGCCCCATGCACACACCCCACTCTCACGCATGTGCCCCACTCCCACGCATGCGCTGCAGAGACCTAAAGACCAGCTGGCCGGTGGGAGGTGCATGCACATGTGTGACAGAGCTAAGCTGGGGCGATGGCTCTGGGTGCCATTTCTGGCACATATGCCATAGGTTCACCATCACGGCTGTATTCTATAGGTTGGCATTTTATTTGCTGGTTTTTGCTTGGCCCTTCTTTGGCTATTGTATTTTTCCATACTGGGGAATCCTTCAAGAATTAAGGAGCTACAAGACACATTTTTAAAATTATCTGATTACTAATCTGTGCTCACATTACTTGAGAAAAATGTTGATCGGTGATTTGTGCCTTGATTGATTGTGGTGAAATGTATTTAATGGCACAGTTCTCTCAAACTGGGATTCAATAAACCTATGCCATTGTTTCTACTGCTGCTGGCTGTAGTAATTATCCCTACCATGGACAGAGATCCAAGATGGAAGAAATAACATTTCTAACACAAGGCTCGGTTTATCTGGGGAAAAAAGATTGAAAAGCTTTATTGCAATACATTCTCCACTTACATTCACTAAGTCTTGTCATGGCAAAATAGCTCTTGAAGAAATGCCAGTAACTGGAGAGGATCCAAACAATTGTTTATTAACTTAACACTGGCAAGTTACAATAAATTATTGATTCCTTGCACCTGAACTGGCACCCTGCAAAAGCTCTCAAATATAGAATTGCTTTATCATTGATAAGAAACAAGATAAGGATAAAGGCTGACATGGGTAGGCTTCATAGTATGAAAATAATGAAGAGGTAGCCCTATAAGAAAAACATAGCAGCTTTGGTATATGACAGTGGTGGCTAACCTTTTTTGGCTCCTGTGCTGAAAATTGCACATGCAAGCCAGCACCAGAAGGCAATGTGTGCTGGGCCCCCACCCCTTGTACATGTGTGCATGACCCCATGTTGAGCATCTCTGCACATGCAGGTGAGATCCCCGCATACGCTGCACGTCTCTGTGCATGCACGTGCATCTCCCGCGCCCCCTGCCCCCCATGCATGTGTGCCAGATACTCGACAATCAGCTATCGGGTGGCGGCGCATGTATGCATATGCAGTGGAGCTCTTCCGGGCAACCTCTTGCATGCTGGCAGAAGTGGCTCTGCATGCCACTTCCAGCACACGTGCCATAGGTTCGCCATCATGGGTATATGACATGATTAGGCTTTAATTGTTATTCTAAGAAGCAGCCCCTGTAGTTTACTGAGAAAGGAAGAGAAATAAGGAAATGTCTCCGTTATCTCAAGATGTGAATTCTGAAATCAATTAGTAGATACAGAATAATAAAAATCCCAATCTCAAAAATGTTACATGAGGGAAACAGCAAATAACATATAATTATATACAGTATGTAGTTTATGTGCATTTGCACTGTTATATAAATAAAAATCTAATTGAATTGATCTGAGTTCTTACTCTGATCCACCACAACCATAAAAAGATACCTGTGGTAGTCGTACTAATTATTTTTAATCCTACTGCAAGATATGTAAATTTCCTGAACACATGAAAGAAGGCTGTTGTTTATTATTCAAATGATACAATTGGTAACTGAGAGAGGACAAGTGTTCATTATGTCTTTGTGATAACAGAAAATTGATCTGCAGACATATTTGGAGAATAACTCTGCAGGAATCCAAATGCCTAGAGAAATCCAGTCAAATGTTTACTACCTTTAATTAATTCCTGGTGTGAGATATGGACTGTATTTATTTTGCTGGAAGTGAGGTTACTGCCTCCATGGTAAAGTTCATCTAAATTAACCGTATTCAACCAGAAGAAGGGGGAAGTAACTGGGTCTATAATGCATCAAAAGAAAAGTGTTCTTGTAGATGTACTGTGTGCAATGGTAATGAGTGTTATTTTGTAGGCCAATCTCTTGGAGTTGGATTTTGACCTGTTGATTTCACTTAGAATCCATGTTCTTGGAAACAATACAGAAGTGGTAATTTGCTACTGCCTTATTCCAAGGTGTTTTAAAAGCTTCCCAATCTAATAGATGCCCTGGTATTCCATAGTGGTCTTCCATGTCACCATAAACCAACCCAAACATATTTCAATTTCTCAACCCCAAAAGGATCTGCCAAGGGCTGCCATCTGCTAAAACTAAAATAACTCTATTTCAAAGAAAAACGTCTTGGTAGTCTGCCACTCCATAATTAACCAGGTCCAATATTGCTTATCTTTTTGAGATGACAGTGAGATATAATCATATGTGTTTCAAGAAGATACTTTGTTGAGGAAGAATACCAAGCAAAAAATCAGCAGTTGCTACAAAACATTTTTAAGAAGATACCAGAGAATGGGAACGGTTGTGAGGTGGTTGTTGAGAGAAGAGGAGAAAAGAGAGAGAGAGAGAGGGAAGGAGGGGGTGTTAGTATATATCTCCGTGGGGAGAAACGAGTGCAGCCAGGAAAGCGTGAGTAGAGAGACAATGAATAAGACACTTGACACGAGTAGTATACTGAATACAGGAAACGTTGGTTTTACTATCAGTGAGGATTTAGTAGAGTCCAAAAACAGTCTGAGTCATACACAAAACAAGTCAGTCAGTATCTTAATGCTATTCCAAATATCAATATGTCCTTGTCCTTACCAATCAGCAGGCACAGTTCGTAGTTTGTCAAAACAGTAGCAAACTTGCATCCAGTCAAAACACGGAGAACCATAAACAGTAGGCAATCAACACAGAGATAGAGCAGAGAGAAAGAACCAGGTTTCTGGCTCCATCTTATGGCCGGTTGCTGTAGCCACAGCCAATCACATTCCAGCTACTCTTAAAGTGACATACACTTTCAATCCTGGCTTATATATTACAGACCCAAACGTTAGTTATACTAACAGGGGGAGAGACACTTGAAGGAAGATTTGGAAGAAACAGAGAAAGGGAAGAAAACACAAGTGAGAAAAAGATGCTGAAGTCTATCACACAAAAGGAATAACCCCTGATGTCATGGGACTATCTGTTAACTGCTGGCAGCTTATCACAAACAGCTGGAAATTCCAGTTGCTTGTTTTTCTCTACTACCATAGAATGTAGATTTGCACACTTATCTCATTTTTCTTCTTCTGCTGAGTAGCAGATTTTCCTCTGTATTCTCTGCATTCAGAATGGATATCACAAGTTGAAGCAGGGTCAAATATGTAGGAACAATCAATTGGTCTGTCTATTTCTTTGTGGAAAGGAAAGCATTTTATCTAAAAGTTTGCAATGTAAATCAGAAAACAGGGGACTTTTGAGAATTCAAAAGACACAATGAAATTGAAATTAAAAAGAAATCTGGCATGGGCCACAGCAGCTTGAGTCTCAGGAAAACTACAGTTCTGGAAGAGCAATTTCAATGTTTGCTCTCTTAAATTGATTACTAACAAAGGAGCAAAATTTACAGAATTCGAGGCAGAATTATATTCAAAGAGGAAAGTCAACCTTTCTCAACTATGTTTCTGCAGGATGAATTGAGCAAAAGGTCCATAAGAGAATGATAGCTTTTGTGATAAACTGCTGTCCAAAGGAATGGTTGAGTGGGTGGGATAAGTGAAACTTTTAAACAAACATTGTAAAATTGAATTTATTAAAATGTAAAGAATGACCCACAATGACAAAACTTAAATATAATAATCACAATAAATTAAAATTTCTGCTAAGCGAGATATATGTTAAGTAAGTTTGGCCCCATTTTATGACTGCTTGCCACCTCAGTTGTTAAATTATTAACATGGTTGTTAAGTGAATTTGGCTTCCCCACTGACTGCTTGTCAGATGGTCCCAAAAGGGGATCACATGACCTTATGACAGCAACGGTCATAAGGATGAGTCAGTTGCCAAGCACTTGAATTTTGATCACATGACCATGGGGATGCTGTCATGGTCGTAAGTATAAAAAACGGTCATAAGTCACTGCTGTTGTAACTTTAAATGGTCACTAGACAAACTGTTGTAAGTCGAGGAGTACTTGTATGATATTGTTAGTTAAAGCTGCTATTCTTGTAAGCTAACTCCAGTTTAACCAGATAGATTGTAGGGACTTCAGTTAATGGAAAAATTAATTTGTGGTATCTAAAAGGAGTTAACACTGAAATCTGTCTTAATATAAACATGAATCTTGATATAATATTCATTTTAATTCATCAATCTTACCACAAAGATTGATTGATTCAGTGGTGGGATTCAATTTTTTTTACTACTGGTTCTGTGGGCGTGGCTTGGTGGGCGTGGCAGGGGAAGGATACTATAAAATCTCCAGTCAGATGTGGTATTTGCCAGTTCTCCCAACTACTCAAAATTTCTGCTACTGATTCTCCAGAACTGGTCAGAACCTGCTGAATACCATCTCTGGATTGATTGATTTATATTTTATTTATTAAATTCAAATAACAGCTCATCTTTCATGAGAATTTTAACCACTGTGCTTACTGACTGCCTAGTGCAGTTACTGTTTGAAGTAATAATAGTTGAAGAAAACAACTTTGTGACCAATTTTCACAGTTATGGTCATTATAGTGCTCTATGGTTATGCGATTGCCATTTGGGACCTTCACAACCACTGAGCATTTATGATTGTCCCAGTTTCCCAGTCATGTAACTGTAATTTGCATGCACGCATTTTTGTTTGTGACAAGCAGAATTAATACAGACAGTCAACCTAACATACATTTCTAAAGATTTCACAAAGGCTGGCCAGGTAAAAGTTTCTGCAAATAAAACAGTGCCAGGCAGGGTACCAAGTACGATATGAATAGCAGGGATCATGGCAGAAAAGCTTTTCACAGACCATTTCATGCTAGCAGCCTACAGTAAATCAGTTTTCAGAGTTCCTATTTTCAAGAGGGACATCCAACCTTGGTTGGAGTGAGATTTTTGTCCTGGTTTTGTAATGGAGCAATCCCTTTAAGTATACTTTAGCTTACTATGCTTTTACAGATAAGAGCACCCTATCTCATCAACTTCACACACTCTCTTATGGTTTTGTAGGCTTCTCCTTCCACCCTCTGTGAGAGAAATCTTCTCAGAGGAAGATTTCATTTGGTTCTTTTTTGTTATCTCCTTTGGGGATGTAGAGAAAGATTTAAGCTTAATTATTTGTATCTTCCCTCATCAATTTTTCACTAGCATCAGTATGTTGGTGATGTGTGTGTGTGTGTGTGTGTTAGAATCTGGCACTAAAATCATTAGTAGAGTCATGATAGTTTTGTTTTTGCTTAGCAACTGTGGTACTTTGCTTAATGAGTGAAGGAGAAGTGAGGTCATAAACCTGTCATAGTCATGTGATTCTATCCTTAATGAACACCTTGCTTAGCAACCAAGTTGCAAATCACACTTGTAGTCACTAAGGAGGGACCACCTGTATATCTACTCAAATTGCATGGATACATTTAGACATGTTTAATTCAACATATAGTGATATGCTTCAAGAATGATGCAAGACCAGGAAGTTTATCAAATCTTTACAAATTGTAAATCCTAATATCTTTGAGTAATCTGTAGACATGATAGATTCCAAAGGCAATGAATTGGATTTATTTCAATTAATAGTATAACGACAGTAGAAAGTCTACTTTTATATAATTGGAACAGATGGTTACAGACTGATTCTTGTTATATGCCAGAAACACTATCAGCAAGAAAGTTTAAATTAGATCTTATTCACTGGAAAAATTTAAATACTTTTTTCAAATGTATTAACCAGAAATGTTACAAACACAAGAGAAAACTGGCACACTATTGACCTATTGTTTAGAACTACGAAAATGATGGAACTTTGTATCTGAATTTTAGTTTAATAATGCTTATTTGTTTACCAAAACAAAATCTATTAATCAATAGCCTTGTGATTTTTATACTCAATTATATTGATTAGAGATTTTTGGAACAGAACAGCAAATTATTAATTTTCTGAAATGGAAAAATTTCTCGGAATAACAAAAATATACTTGCATAGACTTTGACATTACAAAGACATTGCAACCTATGAAATTGGGAAGAGCCTGATTAATTTCCTGTTAAACGGTAAATTACATCATTCTATGAGGAGAAGATGACAATAATATTAACGACTGAGAAACAGCCTATAAAATGTGCAAACTAGAGAGCAGTATCTTTCCTTAATGTGGGTGTTAAAATATTGACAATACTAGCTAGAAGGTTGTAGAAAGTAGTACCATCTATAATTCACACATCTCTAGCTGGATTTATAAAATACAGGCAAGTACCTGAAAATATTCACCTTGTAATTGATGTTGTGGACACAGCTGCAGGTAAACTGGTCAAACTGTTCCAATTTCATTGGACACTAACAAAGCCTCCAGTATGGTCCAAGTAAAATTTATAAAATACATTTTAAGATGATATTCATTTATTGATTTGATTTTTTATCATGCTGCAATCTCTCAACTCTCAGCAGTTACATCACAGTGAAAACAAACACGAATTAAAACACACATAAAATCAAAATGTGTCAGCCCTCTGAGGCGGACCAAACCAAGAAATTGACTCCAGGGTAGCCAAAAACACTATTTTTATTTAGACTGGTTAAACTAGTACAATTTTGTAAGTCTGAGTGTGCTTCCCCTCCTCTAACTTTTATATTCATGTGAATTAGTGTGGTTCTGATACATTTTTGTAATTTTACCCCATCATTTGGACTCAAGCATTGCTTCTCTTTTTGTTGCTTTAGTAACAAATCTTCCTTTTCTACGTCAAAGTCATCACCTTTACTTTCCACAAAATTGCCAAAAGCAAAACTGAAATAGGAAAGAAAATAAATGCTGCAGGTTATATTTCCACAAGACCTTTGGTTTAAAAGCTTGGTTTTTAAGAACTTACTAAAAGCTATCAGAAGAGGGGCTTCATCCAATCTCATTGGAAAGCTCATTCTGGAAGTGATGAAACTACTGCATAAAAACAGCACCTTCCAGCTTCAGTTTGTTTATATCCTAGAAATGTGCAACAAGAAGAAAGATCCTCACTATATGATATAAAGGGCCAAGCTGAATCCAGTTAGATGAGGTGTTTCTGTAGCTATATTGGTGGCAATATAAATTATACTTGAAACTGAACTGGTATTCAGTGCAGGATCCACAATTTTGGTATAATATCCTCCCAGCACTGGGAAACTGTTAAGACATGGACTGCCACATTCTAAATTAACTGTATCTTTTGAATGAGTGCTATGCAAAATACAGTGCAATAACCTACGCACCAGATAAAGAGGCAATTGACATACCAGCTGAAGCTGGGCCAAAAAAACCCCTTTACCACAGCCTTCACTTTCTGTTCAAATAGGAGTCTAGAAAGGTCTCCAAATCATGAACTTGTTCTTGATTATCAAGAATATTATCAAGGGATAATATTGCCTCCCACAGAACAAAGAGCAAATTCATATTGCTTGGATTCTTTTTGAGCCCATTCTCTTCAGTTTAGAGGCCCTTAAAACCTCCAGGCATTGGGATAAATCACAGCAATAGCACTTCCACACAATTTGGGGTAGCAATGCATAATTGAGTATCATACTGATGATACCATATCCTGAATTGTTAGATGATCTGGTTTCATATACATGTTAAAAAAGGGGATGAGAACTAACTTCAATCTCCAATCTGTGTAACTCTTCCAGTAAGATACCATGACTAACGGAATCAAATGCTCTTGATAGGTCTAAAAGGTTCTATCACCATTCAAGAGTTACTCTATCACCATTCAAGATGTAATACATTGTCCAAGGGAAAACACATATAATGTCTCAGTCCCATACCTAGACCTGAGGCCAAGCTGAAAAGAGTTTAGATCTGTTTTCTCTAAGTTGCATGTAACTGAACTGCCACCACTATCTCAACAACCTTCCCTCAAAAGGGAAAGACAGAGACCAGAGAATAATTAGCCACAGATTTAATAGACCCCCATTTCAGCAAGGGTTGCATCACGTTGTCCTTCAACACAACTTGGACGGCAAGTTTAATGTTTTATGAGTTGACATTGGAGTTATCTTTCCATAGAAGCATTGACACTCACAGATCCATAAGACCGCTCATTGATCCACTTCCCTTTAATAGCCAGGATGGACAGAAGTACAAACAATATGTGATAGAGGATGGCCTAGAAAGTAGGCTATTCACACATTCAATCCTCACAGAGAAAAATAAAAGCTGTAACAGGACAAGATGATGTTTCAGTGATCACTGCAAGGGCTGGTCAGAAGTTCCTTGCAATGAATTCTTGAAATAGAGCTATTAGCATTAAATTGGCCAGTGGACAAAGGTCCACTGATGCAATAAGGGAAAAGTAACCCAACATCCCTCTCTTATTGCCATAGTATAGACCCAAATGTCTAAGACACTTACCAATTCTAGACCCAAACCCCAAGGCAGGAAGTGTAAAGTTATATACAACATCAAAGGTGAGAGTTCACCACCAGCCCATGGACGTTTTATTTTAAAGACGCCCCCCAGAGATATTCATGCACAGGTAGACTGTATATCCCTACTCAAGCAATATGTGTGTATATATGTACACACACACACACCACTATACACAGAAAGACAGACAAAGAAGCTGAATTAAATTTCCATTAGCTCTACTTTCCATAATAGGATTCCATTACCTTTGGTTCACGGGTTTACAGTTTCTTCATCCTTCATCCATATAAGAGACCAATTATATTATATTATGGCACTTGACAAGCATGTCCCTTGCCTCCCCTAATCTTTAATTTAGCTCTTGAACCATTGGCTTAATCTACTAGATAGTCTCAAAATAGTAAAGGCATGGTGGCACTCAACACTTCTACTTGACAAATTGTTCGTACTTGACAATGATACTATGGTTATTCTTGATAACTGTCGAGTCATAAGTATCAGCATATTAATGTTAGTCTATTATTTTCTTGGCCTTGAAACATTACTCTCTTGCAAATGTGTGCCTTGTCTCTTCGAAGTACAGTATGCCTTTTTGTTACTTAAAATACAACTTTCTATGGTTTTATTGTTGGTTTTAATCTTCTATATCAAGGGTATCAAATTGGATTTCTTCGCGGGCTGGATCAGCATTGTAGTTCTTCTCTGGGGGCTGGCTGGGGGGTGGGGTGGGGTGAGATAGGACGCATGCTTCCTGAAGCACCCTGCTGGTCAAAATGGGGCATGGAGGAGCCACGCATGGTCTCCCATGTCCCATTTTCTGCCTGGACGGCCAGCTGCAGCACTTTGCTGGCCAAAATGGGGCACTGGGGGGCACATATGCCCCCTGCACACTGTTTTGGCTGCTAGAGGCATCACAGGCCGGTCCTTTGCTATTTCCAGGCCAGCCCCGTGGGCCAGATTTAAGCTCCCCACGTGTCTTGAGTTTAACACCCCTGTTCTATATAATTATACTAGTATTTTATTATACTGATATTTAGTTTAATTTTTATTTTTGGAAATCTTTATTTTTCTCCTTTCTTTCTGCTCTGTGTGAACCCACACATTGGTATTTTTCCCGATAAAACAAAGCCCCTTGGGGAAAAGAATAGCAAAACAAAACTTCTTCCCCTTTTCTCATTTTTTACATCTACATGGTGATTCTTCCAGTTTAAGGACTATGATTTCATTATATGCAAAATCTGCAAAGTGAGGCATAACAAAAAATGGTTTTTAAAGTGTCTTTAAGTTCTGCAACTAGCTTATGCTGAAATTTTCTTCTTCAAGGACACATTAAAATGTAAAGAACTAGGAAGACCCTCTGTTTCTGTTGAATTACATTTGCTTATATTTGGCAGCCGAGTATGGTAAATATGTCAAAACATACACAAGCTGAATTATTTATAGGTGTCATGCTGGGAAAAAAAGGTGGAATGCCAAGTGTGTTTTTTTATCTGTTTAATCACTGTATGTGACAGCATTACTTGGTGTAGTATAATACAAACAACCAATTATATATTGGGGTCCATTGTAATCTAGCCAATCAATTGCTTGAAAAGGTCAAGAAATTGGTTTTAGGATGGGCTTCAGAAAGAATAATTTTAGGTGCTTTTGGCTCTTTCACAGGGCAGGGCAGGGCAGCACCATAGTAAATAAATTCATGGATTATTTTCCCCTCAAAATCATTCTCTGTTTAGCCTCTCAGGGTCTTCAAGATGGGACGGCTCCAAACAATGCTAAAAAAAAGATATTGTGCTACTATTCTATCTGTTCTTAATGGGTTTTCTAGACAATAAAGAAAGAGAAATGGGAAACACCAGAGGTTACACATGGGAAAAAACATGGATTTCTGGTAAAAATCCATAAATAAAGTACTATAAAACAAAACAAAAACCCAAACCTTATTTGGCCAATAAGGGACAACTTCTTTTTCATCTGCCTGAAGGCTAAGATAGGCAATTCACATTATTGTTCTCTACTTCTAGTTTTACTTAACTTAATCATAAGCACACAATGGCCTGTTCTGGACTGAAATTATCTATTTATAATGGGGGGAAAACTAATACATCCTCACAGCTTTTAAAAACAATTCTGCAGGTATGGAATCTATCAACCAATTCTTGTGGACAGGTTATTTATCCCATGCTTACATGTTTCTCTGTGATCTTTTTCCTGAAAAAGTAACTGATGAAGGGTTTTTTAAAAAGTCACTGTTCTCCATAGAATGATTGCAATCAGGAAAATATTATTGTGTGCTTGCAATTTAATAAAGAAAGCAAATAGAAATAGAAGTAAAGCAGTATAATACAATTTGATGTATAGTCTGATCTGGGTCTAGATTCAATAACTTATACAGAAATTATTTAGAGGAATGACTGGTGTTTTTCTGAAGGAAATAGCCAAATATAAGAATTATTAAGTTGTATATGTAATAAATAAATACAGACAATATTGGCAGAGAGGTTAAAAACAGAAATAACTTTGATTTTATACTTCTTTTTATATGACAGTACATGCAGTAGTTTACTTATAACGGATGTTAATATCAGAGTTAATTTCATAGAATGAAGATTATTACAATTATATATAGTAAGATGTTAAAATAGTCACAAAAATAATTTGTACTGATGTTTGGCATAATCCTAATATATGCATATCTAAAATGACACGTACGCATACCCAAATATATTTGTACATTTGTATATCCTCTACTCCAGAAAATCTTAATGGTTTGTGATAGTGCACCCAACTGTTCAATAAAACATTTTCAATAAATCCAATAAATCCCAATACATTTAGAGTAAAGCAAGTACTAATTTGAACTTATTGTGTAAAAAAGTGATACATCAGAGACTAAATGCTTAATAAAACAGAATAGTCTTCATAATCTTATGAAAGATTAGCGTATGTATTTATTTGTTACATTTATCTATTAGCAAAATCAACATCTTCATTTAAGGTTAAAGTTACATTTCCTTGAAATCCAGGTTCAAAACAAGTGTGATGTTATACCTGGTCCTGAATAAATAGATCTCTTCTTTTTCTGATTGGAGTAATTTTCCCTTCAGAATCAAACCAGTTTTTTATGGATAGAAAGTGTTCTTCATTTCCATATTTGCTCATATTGGTTCATATAAAAGATCTATTGGAGTAAGTCATGGAAAATCATCACCTGTTATTGTTAGTGTTATGTTTTCTTCTGATCCAGATTCAAATCAAGTCTGACAGTGTCATTCAGAGTATTTTGTTTTTTTTAGAGATAGTGGGCATTTTACATTTCTGGTTTGGCTCAGTTTTCTCTTGAAGAAGTACTATACATGTATTTCTCAACTTATGGCCACAATTAAGAGTCATTATAAAGAATGTCATTAAATGAATCACACCTGATGTTATGACTACGGTCATTAAGCAGATCATGTGGTCATTAAGCAAACCCAGCTTCCCCCATCAATTGCTTCTGAGAAGCCCCTGGGAAACTTGCAAATGGCAATCATGTGACCCTGGGATGCTGCAACCATCGTAAGTCCATGCCGATTGTCAAGGTCTGAATTTTGATCACTTGATTGTAGTTGTACTACAATAGTCATAAGTGTAGGGACTGATCATAAGTAACTTTTTTCAGTGTTGTTTCAACTTCAAATTGTTGATAAATGAATGGTTGTTAAGGACTGGCTTTAGGGGGGAAAATCATAAGCGGAAAATCCTCATTTAATATAGGATGAAATTCCAGGTTTTCCCCTCAAGACACTTTCTAGCATCACCTAATAGACCAGGGCTGTCAAACTCCCGGCCTGTTGGCCGGATGCATCACGTGCTGGCCATGCCATGTGACGCTGCCATGATGACGTGAGTTTGACATGCCTGTAATAGACCAACAGTTTCTCACTGCTGTCACTTGTTTTCTTTTCCCCCTCATGATTTTTTTTATTTTCCAGCTATGCAATGTTTATTTCCAATCTCCATTTTTATGTTCATCCCCAGCAGCTGCAAGTGAGACAGGAACAAGCAGATTCCATTTCCAATCCTGGCCCACCTCTTTCATTGGTGTCCAGCAATGAATCAAACATTTCTTTGATTCCCGGTGATTCTCTTGCTCTTTCTCCTTTGTCTCTCTATCTCTATCTGCCCTTCTTTTTAAGATTACACTGAACACCATCTATTTCTCTTCATCTGGTTATTCATTATTGAACCAAGCCTTCACATCCCATCCACTCTACCCCCAAATCTCTCAGCACCAACAAAACTTCCAGGCATAAAAACAAAAACCAGTCCCACAAATAGTCACTTCATATAGCAGCATCTTAAAGAAAATAATTATATATTTGCTTATGAAGAACATTAGAATAGCAATTTTTTTGTTTATTTTTTCTAAAATCCATGGAACATTCATGCAAATTGTTGTTTGTGTCATTCTGGTTTTGAATTTCTGGGACAGCAGCATAGATGGAACATGAGGCAAATGGTACATCTAAGATAGCTCTTCCACACTATCTTAGTACCATTAAAAACCCCAAGCATAGACATCATCACTTAAAGTTATGCTAAATATTCTAATATTTATTGAAACGTGCTTTATGATTTCCAAGGCACTTCCTTCTCCATCCCCCTGTTTTTACGGCAGATTGAATAGATTGAACTGAGTAAAATTCTCTATAGAGTCTGGTAACGAATAAATTATTACTTTCAGCACAACTGAAAAAGAAGCACTAAAAATAGCTTTCATTTTATCTTGGGTGTCAGCATTAATATTCAGTGCCTTTCTCTTCAACCTAACTGTATTGTATTTGTGCCAATGGTATCTGTAGGGTGAAAAAGTATTTGTAATAGCTGGGGTTTAGTTCCTTCTAAATGGGAAACATTTGCCATCTGCCATAGAAAAAGTCATTGGCCTTGTTAATCGAAATGAGCTATTGCACTTGAGGCCTGAAAGCATTTAAATGTATTCCTCCCCCCATAATTTTATTGTCTGTAGTTTCAATATAAAATGATTTTAGAAATGTATTTTTATATAAAACAATAGAATTGAGACAGAGTCTTTAGATAGATTTGTATTATCAAGGATTCACATGAGCACACCTGTAATTTCAATTGCAACTTTGGGAAATATGTTTCCAGAAAGATGATCTAACTACTTGACAGGCAGTTATTCTTTGAAAAATGTAGACTAATTAGTCAGTTCTTCTGTGTCATCAATTGCCTACTATGAAGCAGTAAGCTGACAGGTATGCCGTTGCTTCACAATTGCAGGGAAAATCAGTGAAACTAGAACCAAAATGTTGGTATTATTTTAGTGAAAAAACTATGTAATCAATAGACATTTCTGTCTTAGAAGACACCAATTCAGATTAGAGAACCATGAATGAATATTGAAAAGTGTTGTGTAGAGCTCTAAGAGAAAATTGTAAAGAGCAGGGTGCTCTGGATATCATCCTCTATGAATGGAAAAAATAGGTTTTGGATGGTGGGAAATTCTGCTCTTATGGGTGCTTCCTGGATGATGTGCTTGTAATGGTATAGGAAAAAAGGACTTCAAGTAATAGATCCAGATGCTACTGAACTTTATGCCCCAGAATAGGGAGAAAAGTTAAGCACAGGTGCCAACAATTTCCTTTCCACTAAAGCTAATAAGAAGCAAAGGAGAACTTCAAAAGTAGTGATTCATCCTCAAAGATTCACCTGCAACCAGCATACAAGTTTTCTAAGATAGTCTTAGTTTTTGTAAAACTTCCAAACTAATAAGGAGTTGACATATTGACCAATACTGCTGTTAATAATTACTAAATGCTTTTATTTATATCATCATCATCATCTCTTCTTTTAACCCCACTTCTATTTTCTTCTGTACATATAAATGTTAGTTAGGATTAAGTTCCATATATATCGGATGAGTCTAATTCCAATCTATGAAAATTTATGCTAAAATAAATTGCTTTCTCTTGTTATTGTTGCTGTAACTAATTAACATAATTACAAGTCTAGAACATTTTCTTGGTAGCTATGATTATTAACTTAATAATTAGATGTAAGGGTCCAACTGAATGATCAAATTGGATAAAATGCTGATCAACTTGACTCTGGTTACTTCTAGACTCATTTAACTCCAGGACTCCTTTTAATGATGTTTGCATATTGTGCAAAGTTAAATAATTTATTAACAGCCAAATCTGTGTTTTGAAGGTGACGGACGAGCTAACCCTTACTAAGGCCCATCAAACTGGCAGCCCATCAAATTGGCAGTCTGCAGGCTGGATGTGTCATGGGTAGGCCACTCCCACACTGGCTCCTCAAGGGCAAAAAAAGTCACAATATTTTTTTTTTAATTCATATTTATATCCCGCCCTTCTCCGGAGACTCAGGGCGGCTTACAATTTTTGGGATACAACCCAATGTGCTCAGCAATAGCCTTCCTTCCATTGTATATGCCTGCTTATTACTAAGCGGCATTTTTACAAAGTCAGCTTATTGCCCCCAACAATCTTGGGTCCTCAGTTTACCTACTCTGAGAGGATGGAAGGCTGAGTCAACCTTGAGCCTGGTGGGATTCGAGCCTGCACTAATTGCAGGCAGCTGGAGCTAAGTGCTAGGCTATTAACAGCCTGCACCACCAAGGCCCAATATGTCATGATACATCACGTGACACAATCGAGTTTGACACCTGTGACTTAGAGTCACTAAATTCAGTTAATCAGTTAAAGTTGTGTACCTTGGAGGCCGTTCCATTGTGAAAATCAACAGTTGCTGGAAAGTTTTCTGAAGAACTAGTTTAACAAAGCAGTTTTTTGGAACTAATTGTTAGACAAAGCAGGTTAGTCAGTCCTTGCCCAACCCTGACTTTTTGCTCTTCTTTTTAAGCAGTTGTCTTATTTTCTCTTACACGTTTCTCTTGCCTTTGATGCTTAAGTTTTTCCATTATTTCTCTGGGAGTCTTTGAAAAACAAGCACATCATAGTGATCCTGAAAATATTACCTCATTTGCCAGGCCAGCAGGGAATCTCAATATTAATTTGAACTAATCTCACTCTCTTCTTAAAGGTCTTGTCTCACAACATGCCTTAAGGGCTCGTGAACCTATGAAGACTTCATCCTGTGAAATGCCAGGTATTTTGGCTTGTTAATATTGTATTGTTCATTGGGGAAAGGAAAGAAATCTTTGAAGAAGATTTTTTTTTCATGTACGGTATAAAACTGAAGAGAGCAACTCAGAACAAAATCTCCTCTGATTTTACACTTTAGTTTCTGTAGATGGACTCAATATTAAATTAGAGCAATATTTGACATCCAAGGACTTAAATCAATCTGCATGACTGGAATTTTATGGCACATTTAATTTAAAGGTGTACATGTCAAATGATTTGAGGGCTGTGTGGTTGCTGCAACCTGAATCAAGGGGCCCAAGTTTCAATGGCCTCCAATTCCCAAGTTTTATTTGTAGACTTCAAAACTTAAATATTTTCTCTTTTTTATATCGTTATGATTCTTGGGTGGTTCTCTTTTTTTCTCATTGCATTGGTTTTTTTTTCCATAGCATATGTTTGTTCTCTATTTTTTTCTATAAAAGGCTAATATCTCTTAAATATTTGTTTGGTTTACTTCATATTCCCCCTGTTTTTGCATTGGTTGCATTGTAAGAGTTGCTTGATGTATATTTTTGCATCTTTGAGTGTGGTATAATTATTCCACCTGTATAGAAAAATAAAATTGATGCGCTGTTTTATTTCTCAGGAGATATTGAAGCAATGCAGGAAAATGCACAATATAATTGTTATCAATATCTAATTTTCTTAGATATTCCTAAAACATACGCATGTACACATAAATTACTGCAGTACTAAATGAATTATAATTGTGATGAACTATTCAAGAAGATAGAAACAACTTAAAAGCACAGCATATCATAAAATGCATATGCCCACATTTCAGAAAATAAATTCGTAATAGAAGTGGCAATTTTGTTGTCTACATAGGTGGCCAGCAAATAGCAATAGCACTTAGACTTATATACCACTTTATAGTGCTCTACAGCCCTCTCTAAGCGGTTTACAGAGTCAGCATATTGCCCCCAACAATTTGGGTCCTCATTTTACCCACCTCGGAAGGATGGAAGGCTGAACCTTAAATGGGATTTATATTCAAACATTTTATTACCAGAAGTAGAACCAGCGATAGGAGACTATCAGTGATATTTAAAATGCCCTCAACACTTGAAGGAAACTAACCTGAGATAATTTAGTATTTTGAATAGTTTAATCCTTGTTTTTCTGTAATTAGGAAAAGGTGGCATTAAAACAGAGATATTGTAGGGAATTGAAGAAAGTGTTTTATTTATAGCATTAACTAATATTCTGTATTATCTACTTGCATGAAGGCTCCATTCAGTAAAACCTTTTCAATGTTAATTTATATCCTGTTTGCAAAATCACTCCACTTAACTTCCTGCTGTTGGTCCAGGTCCAGAATGAGAGATGAATATCCTCTGACTGACCTCATAAAATTATCCATGTCAGGTTTTTTTCCCCATCAAGGACGGGCAGTTAATTTTGATTTTCTCCTTTTTTTCATCCACAGCATTATAGCTATTAAAAAAGAGAGTTCAGTAATTAAAGCCTTCCCTCATGACCTCCCATATCACCCTCTCCTCCTGCTCTTTCTAATAAAGACACCATGGCATTAATTTAATGCCGTGTCTAGCTTTACTTTGGATTAGTGAGCAGAACATCTAGGTTAGAAGTGGTGACTGAGGTGTTTTTTAAAAAAATATTTTTTATTGTTTTATATCATACATTTCCTATCTATGTTGAGCAGTGTGCTCTCTAGGTGTCCAAGATGGCTGTTAAAGCGATTTGAAGTTTGGCACGTGACAAAAAAAAGTATATCAGTTGAACTCTTTTCAGAATGCTGTCTGATATTCAAAGAACAAAGTCTGTTTGCCGGCTCATCCTGACTTGCTTCTTATTAATCAGCAGGTTGATGATAACATCTGCTTTTCTGCCTGCAGTGTATAGTCCTGGAGGTCTCAGAACAGAGAACTGTTAGAAAGGCAAACTTAGTCAGGCCTGAAGTTACACACACAGTGTGTTTTCTCACTTTCTGCATCAGTTACTCTTACCCAGAAAAAAACGGGCTAAAGCAGAATTGACTTGGAATGATTCAGTTCACAGTACATGTGGCTGATAATTAGTATTGATTGGTGTTTGTTGGAGTGCATGAAAAATGGAGCATAGCAGACTTTTTTAAAAAGATGGTCCAGGGGGCAGTGCTGGAAATATTAATATTTTTTCCTGTTCTCCATCCTACACCCAGTTCTATGAGCAGACTTTAATAGTCTGTTTCTGCAGATTGTAGGATTGATAAATTGATTGCAACCGATACCAAAATGTTTCAAGATATTGTAACATAAAAAGATCCAACCAACAATGTTACTGTTAAGTTTGCATGAAGAGACAGACGCGGAGTGCTTCAAGCTCTTTGTTTATTAGTGACTACAGCTCAGAACGAACCCACTTTGGCTGGGCTGCGGCTGCTACTTATAGCCAGCAGCCGCAGTTGCCAGCCAATCAGAGTGCAGGGTTTTCCCGCACTTTTTAAACCAATCATTTCTTACATTTTACAAGAACAGTTCAAACTAAACCAATGACTTTAAACCTGCATACATAACAGTTACCCCGTAAACAAACCACCATCTAGCCCTGAAAGGAAGCACAACCCACTAGTTCCTTCTTTACTTATTTCAAAAGTGAATACTCTGTCATCAATTGGATGATTGATAGCAATGAATATCTTTTAGTTTGGGCATTAAAGAATCCAGGCTTAAGGCTCACATCTCTAGAGGAGGTAGCCCCTTTTCTAATTCTTTCTTTCTTTCTTTCTTTCTTTCTTTCTTTCTTTCTTTCTTTCTTTCTTTCTTTCTTTCTTCTCTTTAAACTTCAGATCTAAGTAGGCATTTGTCAGCCTGATAGGTGGGTAACATCAGTCCCCATTCTAGGAAAAATGATTAAATCAATCCCACTTTCCATTTAGTAAATTTATTAAATGATTCAGCAGAAAAAGTCAGTATTGGACGATTGCAGTTTAGAAGTACAGAATCATAGGGCTAGAAGATACCTTGAAGGCCTTCTAGTCCAAGCCCCTGCCCACAGCAGGAGTCCTTATATCACCCCAGACAAATGGGTGTCCAGTCTTTTCTTGAAGATCTCCAGTGATGGAGCACCCACAACTCTATATGGCAAGTGGTTCCATTGATTAATTGTTCTCACTGTCAGGAAATTCCTTGTTTCCAGTTTGAATCTGCCTCTGACAAGCTTCCATCCATTGCTTGTTCTGCCTTCAAGTGCTGTGCAGAATCAATCAATGTTCTCTTCCCTGTGATATCTCTTCAAGTCAGTGGTGGGATTCAATTTTTTTTACTACCGGTTCTGTGGGCATGGCTTGGTAGGCGTGGCAGGGGAAGGAGTCTGTAAAATCTCCAGTCAGAGGTGGGATTTGCCGGTTCTCCTAACTACTCAAAATTTCCACTACCGGTTCTCCAGAACTGGTCAGAACCTGCTGAATACCCACCTCTGCTTCAAGTATTGGAAAACTGTGGTCATGTCATCCTTAAGCCTTCTCTTTGTGAGGCTAAACATATGTAGTTCCCTTAGTCAGTCATCATACAATTTAGCCTACAAACCCTTCATCATCTTTGTTGCTCTTTTCTGTATTCTTACTAGGGCCTCAGCATCTTTTTTGTATCATGGTAACCAGAACTGCATGCAGTATTCCCAGTGTGGCCTCACTACTTACTTACTTACTTATTTATTTATTTGACTTGTATGCCGCCCACTCTCCAAAAAGGACTCGGGGCGGCTCACAACTAAAACCAACACAATAAATTAATTATCTAAAATAGAATTAAATTAACCAAGCCAAATTAAACTAAAAACCCATTTATAATTTATGTGATAAAATCAACACCCCCTCCGAGGAGTCAGCACAGCCCAGCCTGTTCAAACAACCAGGTTTTTAAATCGTGGCGGAAGGTGCGGAGGTCAGGGGCCAGGCGGAGCCCCAGAGGTAGTTGGTTCCACAGAGCGGGAGCCGCCACAGAGTAGGCCCTCCCCTGCGATACCGCCAAATGACACTGGGTCGCAGACGGCACGCCGAGGAGTCCCTGCCTGTGTGCTCGTATAGGGCGGTTGGTATTCGATGCCAGCAGTAGACGCTCCCGTAAATAACCCAGACCCATGTCTCGTAAGGACTTACTTACTTACTTACTTACTTATTTATTTATTTGATTTGTCAATCACTTACAAGATAATAGGTATAAGTATAAACGTAGTTATGAATACATGAAATGGATACATGTAAGAAAAATAAAGAAACAAATAAAGAAACAGTATAAACAGTATAAATAATTCATATAAATAATAATAAATAATAAAAAAATTCAGTATAAATAGGACTTCAGTATAAAGCATCTTCAAATTTGTTAAGTGCCCCTTTAATCTTCTCATCTAGGTCATTTATGAAGATATTGAAGAGCCAATAAAGGAGACCATTTGTAGCTCAGGCTTGAAATGTGGGGCCTTTGATGCTGTCTGAGCTTGATTGTTTTCTTGCACGCATTTCTTTACCCAAATTGTTAGCATCATCACTGCTAGTCTGTGCTTTGCTATATTTCTTTGCTGCCACTATGGGTCAGGCATATCCTTGAATATGAGATAGATTAGCCTTATATTAATAGATTAGCCTTAATATATGTACCAGCAGTCTCAAGTTCAAATCATGAATGATGATGAAAACTAGTTCATCAACCAAAAAGTCATACAGTAATATTTAAATCTTTGGATACAAAAGTCTCTTAGGAGTCAAAATCTCCCTTGCAGCTGCTCACAATGAAGAAGGCTAGATTCTCATAGAATGAATAGCTAGTTTTATTGAAAAGAATAGAAAACATAAGCATAATTTTGGAAACTGGATTTGTTACTTATTTCTTCATTAATCAGAAAGGGTGGGGTTTCTTTGATATTCTTGCTGACTACTTCTAGCTGCAGTGAGGAATTTGCTACTAGCTTTTCCTTGTAATATTGATGGAATGCCATCAAATAAAATAGTTAGAAAAGTTACAGTAAAATAGTAATACATGAAATACAGCTATGAAAGAGAAAACTCACTTTGGAAACTTAACTGACATTTTTCATTAACACCACTGTTTGATTGTTACTGATGTGTAACAGTCTTTTAAGATACCCAGGCAGATAGAATGATAGGACCCCTCCTTTGTGGGGTGCCTCAGGGGTCGGTTGTGTCAGATCAAAACAGATTTATTTATAACAGAATAATCAATAAATATATTATTCTTAAATATATACAGAGTCTTTTCTTCTTTCGCTCCTCTTAAACAGTCCTTCAAGGAACTAGAAGTTTCTATGAGAGATTCACAGTTCCTCCTCTCATAACCTCTTCTTGGATATAGCTAACCTCTTTAGAAAGTCCCTTTCTCTTTAGGTTATAGATCTTCTCTCAGATCCCTTTGCTATATCTTCTCATACACAGACCTCAGTCTGTCAGATCCCAATATCTCCTCAGAGTCTTGGATCTTCTCAGTATCTCCAATCTCTTCAGACAAAAATGAGTCTCCACATAATCTCCTCAGAATCTCCTCATTTTCTTTCTCTTTTTCTCTCTCATATGAAAATGACAGTTGACAGCCCTTTTATACTTAGGGGCATGTCCTACAGTATCACAGTGAGGTGCTCAATGCCATCCTGTCATTGGTAGGTTTGATCACCCCATCAAACTCTACTAATTTGTAAACTGCATAGTAACTCCAGAAAGTTCTACTTTCTGACATAAATTAAAAACTGCCCAACCCCTGCTTTTCTTTTCTTTTTCTTCCTTCTTGTTAAATCTTGCCATCTTGCTTTCCTTTCAGTTCTTGGCTGGCAAAGAGACCCAACAGTACGTGGCCATATCCAGCTCGCTTTGTTCTTGGAAATCTCCTCCTGGCCTCCTCCAGGTAGCCAGCCCTATACCTTTCCACCCCATCTTTTCTGACCAAGAATTCTGTTGCTTTTGCTGCTGCCCTACAGCTTGGCACCACCTCAGCAGCACTGACCTCCTCCCCCTTCCCACGGAATAAAATATAAGGGTGATGGGGATTCACAAAAGGCAATGTTGCCCTGCATGAGAAGTTTTGAGCAAAAAATGCACAGCCCAGCTAATCAGGCTCTGTGTATTGCCAAGAGATTTGTTACTAGGCAAACTCATGAAACTTCTCTTCCTGCAGAACTTTCCATAGTGTGTGTGTTTTACTGATGTCCAGCAGCCTGTCTTTGCTAAGCAACATCCTCAGTGCCTTATAAATATTGCAGACTTCAGAAACTGACATTCATATGTTTGGTGTGCTATGAGTTTGAGACTCTTGATACTAGAGTATCTACTGTAGTACAGCAAAGCTTCTTTGGTAATCATTGAGCAGTTAAAAATGAGATCTTCAGATATCTGTAACTAATGTACACATCCTTTTGATGAAGATGTTCTTCTGCAGCTGTGAGAACGCATATAAATTGCAACATTATTTCTCCTGGAGGTAAAAAACAAAGAACCTTTGAAATTTCAACTATTTTATCAGTGTGAAACAAATTCTAATGAATCATAGATTCACTGGGATGGAAGACACTTTAGTGGTCTTCTGGTCTAATCCCTGTCCAAGTCAAGAATCCTTATAGCATCCCAGAAAAATGACTACACAACATTTGCTTAATAATCACTAGTAATGGAGCAGCCATGATTCCAATAGATAAGCTGTTCCACTAGTTAGTAGCTCTCATAGTCAGAAAATTTGTCCTCTCCTTGGGAACTATGGAGAATAAATTCATACCCTCTTCCCTGTGGTATCTCTATAAGTATCTGAAAAGTGCTATTGTGTCTCCTTTCAACTTTCTCTTCTTTTGGATAAATGTGAAAACACATTTTTTTGTTTTAATATTGCATAGTAAATTTACATTTTTAAAATTGCAATAACATTTAGATTTTTGTTTTAGGTAACTCAGAAGCAATTTATTTTGAATATATATATATATATATATATATATATATATATATATATATATATATATATTGTTTTCGTAGATTTTCACGGGTAAAGGTATGTAGGTCTTGGTGTATTCGGGTCTTGTCCCGTGTAAGATTGAGAATACCTTGGCAACGTTTTGACGAAATCTCATCCGTCATCTTCAGGCTGGTGTCTTCAGCTTCGTTCTCCTGGGAGAAGTGTGTGATCGTGGCTGTTTTTCCCTTTTAAACCCTAGAGTTGGATGTGTTGTTACTTTTTGATTGGTTTGTGGAGTTGATGTATGCAGATTGGATGGCTTTTTCCTGAGACCCTGTGTGGCTGAGGTGCTGGCTGTGTGTCTCTCAGCCTTTTGTGTTGTAACGACCTGGGTAATGGGCTGTGTGATGACCTTCTGAGTTCTATTGTTGTGATGTCCTGGGTGTGGTGCTGTAATCTCCTGGGTCGTTGTCTGTGCTGCAACCTCCTGATGTTTTGTGTTGTGATCTCCTGAGTTCTGTGATGTAGTATCCTGGGTGGAAGGCTGTGATGTGGCATTCTGGGCCTTGGTTTGGCTCCGAGTTTGAGGTCTGGCTATGTGTTTATAGCGTGTGTCAGTTTGCTTAGTTTGGGGGTTGGAGGGGGTGTAGCAGCTGGTGTTGCAGCCATGGTCTGGTTTCTGGATGGTGGTTGCCTTTCATCTGTGGCGTGGGCTTGGGTTTGAGTCTGGTGAAGGAGATTGGTGGTGGCATCATGTGTTATTTTGGGTCCGGTGTTGGTTTTGTGGCTGGGACTCGTTTGTTGATTAGGGCTAGTTTCCAGATGTCTGGTAGGCGGGAAGTATCATCCCGTTTATTCATGTTATGGGGTGTTTCTCTATTTCGATGGCTTCCCTAATTATTCTCTTGTTGAAGTGTTCAGTATTGGAGATAAGTTTGGATCCCTCAAAATCAATTTCATGTCCTGTGGCTTTAAGGTGCTGGAAAAGGGAGGAAGTTTTTCTTCTTTTCTGACTGCGTTCTTGTGTTCTGCGATGCGTGCATTTATTCTCCTGTTGGTTTGTCCAATGTATGTGGCTGGGCAAATTTTGCATGGTATTTTATAAACTCCTTGGTTTTCTAGCTGGATCTTGTCTTTGGGGTTTCTTAAGATGTTGGCTATTTTTTGATCAGTGCCAAAGGCTGTCCTGATATTGTGTTTGTGGAGAATTTTGCTGATTTTATCTGTGGTGCCTTTGATGTAAGGGAGGAGGGCGATGCCATTGTCCTGTTCTGTGTCTTGGTTTTTGGGGGGAGTCTCCCTTCGGATTTGGTTCTGGAGATGAGGGTCTTGGCTACGGAGTTGATCTGTGCAGGGTGGTGATGGGATTGTGCATTTAAGTAGCGGTTAGTGTGTGTCTTTTTCTGGTAGATGGTGTGTCCTAGGGAGCCGTTGGGTTTTTTGTAAATTAGGACGTCCAGGAACGGAAGTTGATTGTTGGTTTCTGTTTCCATGGTAAATTGTATTTTGGGGTGTAGGCTGTTGAGATGTGTGAGGAAGTTGTCCAGTTTTTCTTTCCCGTGTGGCCAAATTACGAAAGTGTCATCTACATATCTAAGCCAGAGTTTGGGTTTGTATTCGGATTTGTCTAGAGCATTGGTTTCAAAATGTTCCATGTATAGGTTAGCGATGATGGGTGAGAGGGGTGATCCCATAGGTGCTCCTTCTATCTGTTTATATCTTTGTCCATTGTGGATGAAGTATGTGTTGGAAAGGCAATGGTTGGTCAGATCTAGGATGTGCTTAGGGGGTTGTATTTGTTTTGGATAGCTGTCAAGGCTTCTTTAATAGGTACTTGAGTGAAGAGGATATGACATCGAAGCTCACAAGTAGGTCGCTGGGTTGTAGGTTTTGTTTCTTTATTGTTTCTATGAAGTGGAAAGAATTTTGTACGTGTGAGGTGATGGATTCTGTGTAGGGCTGGAGTTGTTTGGCGAGAAATTTGGCAAGGTTCTGTAGAGGTGAGCCTATGGAGCTGACTATGGGTCTGAGTGGTGTTCCTTCTTTGTGTATCTTGGGGAGGCCATAGAGCTTAGGGCATCTAGATGATTTTTCTCTGGGGATGATTCTTTGTTGGATCTCTTCACTGATGGGCGAGGCTTTTATTTTTGATTTGGTGGTTTTCTCCAGATAGGTGGTGGGGTCTGTGTTTAGAGGTTTGTAAGCGGGTCTTGGAGTAGGTTGGATAGTTTGGATTGGTAGTCAGATGTGTTCATCACGACTGTGGCGTTGCCTTTGTCTGCTGGGAGGATGATTATGTTGTTGTCTTTCCTCAAGTTGCTGAGTGCTTTTTGTTCTTCTTTGTGTAAGTTGCTTCTGGGTGGACTGCTGGAGCAGAGGACGTTGGTGACTTCAAGTCTGATTTTATTGGCTGTGTCTGGGTTAATTTTGGCTAGGCTAGCTTCAACTCCACATATGATGTTTTCAGTGGGGATGCGTTTGGGGGACAGCAAAGTTGAATCCTTTGGAAAGGACGTTGGTTTCTGCCATGGTGAGGGTTCTGTCAGATATGTTGTGTACTGTTGTTTCATGCATTGTTGTGGGGGGGGGGGTTTGGGCTTCTGGCGTTTCTCTAGTCTGTGGAGTTTGTTGGTGTGTGTGTCTGTCTTGTGAAAGGTTTCTGTTTCGGGTCTCCAGAGGGCTAGTTGTTTGGATTTGTCCCAGAGTGCTGGGTGGATTTTGTTACTGAGTTTGAGGTGGAGGGTGAGTAGGTCCCTGTTGGTTTGGTCTAGTAGGAATCTTTTCCTGTGGAGTTCGTTTCTGATTAGAGCTATATATATATATTATTGGACTTATATGCCGCCCCATCTCCGAAGACTCAGGGCGGCTCACAGATTAAAACATATAAATACAATAAATAATTAAAAAGAAATTAAATCACTAAAGCCCAATAAAACCAAATTAAAATTTATGAGCTATATATGAGCTCTAGTGGTGTGAAACTCAGAGCCTATGGGCCAGATCCAGCCCACGATGTGGTTAGATCTGGCCCAAAGCGCTGCCCTGGAGACAGTGAAGGACTGGCCTGTGGCATCTTGCTCCTGGCCCAGACCAGCCAGGTGCTGATCTAAAACTTGATAGCAGCCATCTGGGCTGGAATGCAATCAGCCTTAGATCTGCAGGGCTGCCCTGGAGCCAGCAAAGGGCCATTCCCGCCCCGCCCACTGGGTGCGCGTACAGAAGACAGCGATCACATGGGGCCTGGTCTCCCTGATGACCATCTGGCCCTGCAGGCTGGCTGCATTCTGCGCACTGCATTCTTTCACCCAGAACACCAGGTCCTGTGCACTCACCACTTCCTGTGTACACGCTGGCTCCAATGCAGCCCTGCGGATCTAAAGCTGACTGTGTTCCAGCCCAGATGGCCACTACTGTTATGTATGTAGGTTTGAATGTTATTGGTTTATTTGAACTGTTCTTGTAAAATGTCAAATGGTATTGGTTTAAATAGTGCGGGAAGAAACCCTGCACTCCCATTGGCTGGCAACCACGGCTGCAGGCTATAAGAGGCAGCCGTAGCCAAGCCAGGACGGGTCCATTCGTGCTGTAGTCACTGAATAAACTCTTTGCTGGAACTCTTCGCATCTGACTCTTCATGCAGACTTAACAACTACCATTGTAGATCAGCACTGTGCCTGCCCACAGCACCTCTATGGCTCACTCTCCATCCGGCCTCTCAGCATGTGAGCACTTCCCTTTCACCAGGACCACCCCTGCCCCCACATGGGAAAGCCATGGCTGCCACTGGCCCAATGGCCAGCAGCATGGCCTTCACCAGCATGGCAAGCTCTCCCCCTCCCCTTGTTCCTTCCTGAGCATGGAGGAAGGAAGGAAGGAAGGAGATGGAAGAAGGAAGAAGGAAGGAAGGAAAAAGGAAGGAAGGAAAGAAAGGAGGAAGGAGATGGGAATGCATAGATTCAATCCCTCATAGCTGTGCATGTCAGAATATGCAGGCAGATTAGCCAGCTGATAGTGCAGAAAGGAGGAAGGAGTGGGTGATGGGAAAGAGGGGCTTGTCTTTAACCTAATGAAAAATGTGGAAGGAAGGAAGGATGGATGGAGGGAAACAGGAAGGAAGGAAGGAGGGAAATTGGAATGAAAGGGAGGGAGGGTCCTGCCTTAGCACTTGGCCACCAGCAGCCCTGCTGCCCTTTCGCCATCCCCTTTCCCTGAAATTTTGAGAAAGTGCTATAGTTGTGTGTAGTATAATTCATCAGGAGATCTTTGGATCATTGGAAAATATCAGATCTTGAACATTTTCCTGGATACATCATTATCCCAATTCAAATGTCATCTGAAGGTCAAACAAATTAAGTCTTGAAGGACCTAATTTGGGCTGTGACCCTTTGGGGGGGCGGTTTTTATTATGTATTTAGGTAATTATATTTCAATGGGGCTTGTTAGTTTAATTCTTTTTTAACTATTTATTGTTCTTGTTGTTTTAGTTGTGAGCCGCCCCGAGTCTTCGGAGATGGGGCGGCATACAAGTCTCATAAATAAATAAATAAATAAATAAATAAATAATTTATAAATCCCTGAGCTGCTGTCTGAACTGCTGAGTGTATGGCTTAAACTTAAGATCTTAAATTTAAACTCCTTTTGCCTGGAGTCCTGAAATACAGATAGAAATTGGAAACCAGTTTTTAAAAAGACTATTATTAAATAATATTACACCTCCCTTTGTCAAATTGTTTCAATGAATACCTTAGTAAGCAGAATCTGACACAATCTCTACATTGTACAGAATTAAACACAACATCTTTCTGCAAATTGGAATGGGTACTTATTAGTTTTGTAAAAATTCAAAATAAGAAGACAATGAATGCGGCAGTATAGAAGTACAGTCATCTTTCTAGTCAGCATTTTTTAAATAACTGCTTTTACAAAGTTAATATCTTTGAAATATTTCCCATAGCCAGTTAAAAATCCTCCTATTCTTGTGGAAACCCCCCCTTCTCATCTCCATTTTCTCCTCTGCCTACTGACTTGAAAAGCAAAAACAATCTCTGCTAGAAACTGCCTGAAAATTGGTTCTATCTGCAAAAGGAAATCTACATATCATTGGCAAATAACCAATGTCACTTTATCAACTGAAGAGTGAGGACGACTGTTATATTTTGAAATGGTGTGGCAGCTATTTCAGCATAGGAAATATTTTGTAGGCAAACAGAATAATAGATTAAATTGCATATGTACTTACAGTACATCTGCATGAGTCCATAAATGAGCAAAACCTGACAGAGTCCCTAAATTGTAAAAATTAAAATTGAATGCACTATTTATGTGAAATTGGTTAGGGTTAAAAAAAAGTGCATATGGAATTGGAAATGTTCAGGAACCATTTCAGCTAGTATGAATCGTATCAACAGATTGCTCACAAACAACGAAGAAAATGAACCTGAAAAGGTCTGGGTATTTCACAAAAAGACAGCAATATAACACATACTTCCAAGTCAAGAATGAAGGAAGGAAGGAAGGGAGAGAGGGAGGAAAGGGTTAATAGAGTTCTGCAAGAAAGAACAGCAAAAGCAGTAAGACACTTCAGTAGTTATAGATGATGTTCAGAACCTATTATTTCTGCCAAAGGATATTTAATCAACAAATATGAATTTATTCAAGGACATTCATCCTCCTGTAATATTGTCAGTTTGGCTGATTTTACAAATTGATGATTTAAAAACTTTTTTTCTAGTGGTATAGATAACTGTCCCATTTTATTAGTGTAAAACTTGTTCAGAATGCCGAAGCACTGTTACAGATATTTTTATTAGCTTCCAAGTTTAAGTAATAATCCATTACATTTATTATCTAATAATATTTCTAGATGCCAATCACCAAAAGAAACTCTACCAACTATCTCATCCAATGTGTATATCTTGGCAGATTTACTATTGCAGAAGGTTTTATAGGACCAAGGGCAAAGAATTAATTTGATGCACCAATAGCCAGTGCCTTTGCTAGCCTGCAGCTGATACTGACTGCCAGCATTCATCTCCTATGGAGGCATCTTGTCCATAGTTACTGACTGCTGTTTCAGGAAATTGAGCTCTAGAATTGCCTGCATGTCGCCTAACATCCTTGGACATCTTTGAATCTTTCCACTCATGTCAAGTAAACCTGAAGGCAAGCAATTATGCTCAGTCATCAAGAACAGATCGATTTAAATGTCTGCTTTAGGGTTTGAGATGACTTCCAGACGAACAAGTGTGTCTTTGTCATATGGCTGTCATTCAACAAGCTCTATCATTTTTATTTTTTATTCCTAGCTAGGTAGACAAATGTTAGCTGTTGCAAGGGAAGCCTAGCACTTAGCTGTTGAGAGAGACTTGTCTCAGCCATGAGTTCCTCATCTTCCCTTTCAGATGATTGAACTGAATTGATTAACATATGAGACAAAGTTTGGGTGACCCATTAAACTATTGAGTTATACAGAAGAAGTGATTTAAATAGCATTGTTGAGGGATTATGGAAGAAGCCAAATATATATTGTCAGTGGAAATATTTTCCCCCTTCTTTACTATATGCATCTGCTCATTTGTTATGAGGGTTTTTTTTTAATAAGTGGGTAAAATCTTTGATTTTGCTGTAGCAATCACCTATTATTTTAGGTTAATTTCTTATTTTGGTAAATAACCATTGCTGTCAGAAGGGTTTTAATGAAGCCATGGATTTTGGGAATTAACTAACGTAGAGCAGAGTGCTCCAAATCACTGATATATTTGAAGAAATTTGCAGTCATTGTGTATAAATTATCTGTCTATCTCTTCAACATTGAACAGGGTTTGGCAACCTTTGGTGTAGCATATTTGTCTTGTTTTTAGTGTACAGAGAGAGAGAAAAAGAAAGAATACAAGAAAAGGAGCCTTGGTAGCTCAGGCTGTTAAATGCCTGCTCTTAAGATCCAGCTGCCTACAATTATTGTAGGCTCGAATCCCACCAGGCTCAAGGTTGACTCAGCCTTCCATCCTCTCAGGGTAGGTAAATTGAGGACCCAAGATTGTTGGGGGCAATAAGCTGACTTTGTAAAAATGCCGCTTAGTAATAAGCAGGCATATACAATGGAATGAAGGCTATTGCTGAGCACACTGGGTTGTATCCCAGAAATTGTAAGCCGCCCTGAGTCTTCGGAGAAGGGCGGCATATAAATGTAATTAAAAAAAAAAAAGTTGTCAGTGTGGTGGCACACTTTCCATTCTGTAAATGTGATTAGTACTTACTGTTTTTCTGCTTGCTGAATGTGGTATTTCAGCAATATCACAAGCATTTGAATGTACCTGTCAAAATATTTGGTTAAAAACAAAGACATACTGCTTTAAATCCTGCAAAATATGTCTAAGCCTTGCTAATTTTGAGTATGTTAATTTGTTTTTATTATCTTTGTCTATCTTGCTCATATAATAAAAATCTGAAAGCCAAATTGTAGGATATTTTAAAAAGAAAATGATAACCAGCTTGTATTTGAAACCCAACAACCACATTCAAGTGTTGTTAATAATAGCTGTTGAATTCAGTGAAACGTTCTTTTAAATAAATCACATAGGCTTATATGGTAGCTAGTGCAATAAATATTTTTGTATCCTTGGGTTTATATAAAGGACAGTTACGATGTTCGTATTGTATATCTTAGATACCTTTAATATACAATACTACATCCAATCTTCGAATGCCCAAAGCAGCAGGCCAGGAATATCAGGGTTGGGTGAGGGGAAAAATGGATAGCATGTAGCATGTTCTCCCCTGACAAATCTTGCAATGGTTAGAATGCAGTATTGCAGGCTAATTCTGCCAACTGCTACCGGTTTGATTCTCACCGGTTCAAGTTTGACTTAGCCTTCCATCCTTCCAAGGTCAGTAAAATGAGGACCCAGATTGTTGGGGCAATATGCTGACTATGATGACTCGGTGTATGCCACAAAGTCAATACAGTTAAATAATAAGTAGGAGTCCCTTTATTAGCTCCAACGTTGCCCCCAATGTCCTGGTTACCTTCTTGTCTGGGGAAAAGCTCTCCCAGGAACAGCCTTTGTCTGCAGAGATTCAAGTCCAAAATGTTGTCAACAAAAACTTTAACTATAAGTCCAATCAAGGCAAGATGAGGTAATTAATCTGGCAGGGCAAAAGAAGGAATTCCAGACCTGAAGGAACAACAGTAAATCAGTCCAGTTGGGAGGATTCCAGGAACACAGATAACTACAGTCAACACATGATAAACTCATGTTTGCCCCCAGCAGATGCCGCACTCAGCTTGCATTTCTTTTAAACTCTCTTCCCAGGTGTGCCTAATGAAGGGAATCAGGGCCCTTTCCTCCCCCGTAAGCCATGCAACCCACATTACTCTCCGTTTCTCCCTGCATGCCCTACGATGAAGAGGGGATGGGCCTGGGTCTTCCTCTGAACTCCCTCTCCCTCTCTGAACTTTTTCCTTCCCCAGTTTCCTCCACAGCCAATGGAGCCACACTCCCACTTCCTGTCAGCTGTTCATCTTCCTCCTCAGATTCAGACTCTGACAGGGGCATGATACTTACTCTGTAAGTCACTTAGGGAGGATTGTGAAGCACTGTGAAGCAGTATATAAGTCTAAGTGCTACTGCTATTTTAAATTCTGTGATACAGTAGATTTATTATACTTGAACAAGGCCACTGAGTGATGAAAATCATATATAAATCCAGTGCTGAATTTGTGTCCTTCAGCCTCTTTATTGACCTTTAATTCTGGTTATCTTTTGGATATTCAGTTATTCTAAATACAGCGATCAGCAAATGTGCAACTCAGACGCATTAAGCACAATACAGACTGCACTGCTTCCAGTTTGAAAACAACAAGGTATTTTTTTCTTAGTTGTTTTCCAATTCTTTCCATTTGTAATTATGTAGACTTGGTAATTATTCATAATTATAATTATGAATAATAAAGAGAAATCTTTTTCTTAGGTTTCTGTAATCATCTGTGAAATATTGCCAATATTTCATTCCATATACAGCTGAAACATTATAATTTTATTCTCTGATGGAAACTGTTTTTTTCTCTTCCATAACTTTTTAATTAAAGCCTTCTGAAAATATTTTGCTGCCTGAAGCAGAACGTTTAATTCTTTTCTTCTGTACCATCATGACAAGGTTCACCGTTTTCAAGGAAATTCAAGATATTTTAGTATCTGAAGTGGTATCTTGTTTCTTATTGGTTAATAAAAAGGCAGAAATAATAATATAAATAAACTACTTTACTATTCTTTCATGGCAGCTAGAATCAGTTGCCTGAAGAAGTTGCCTCAATCTGTCCCATGCTTGGAATCTGCCTCCGGTGCTACATGCCTTGTTCTGAAAGAAATGTTTTGCAGAAAACCTCTGACTGGTAAAAATCAAAACCAGAAGCGTGTTATCCGTGATAACAGAAGGATGAGGCCAAAACATCTTCTCACTTACATTTCAAAATCAACTCTAATGCTCTATATTTCTCATTGCTGAGCTAATGAAAATTGCCATGGTAACTATGTAGAAATTCTACATCCCCTCCAACAAAACTAGTTATTTTTTATAGTATGTCTGCTTATCCTAAAGACAATAATTACCTAGATAGAAATGCTATCCTATACAGCCAGAAAACTGGCAAATCTCACTTTTTCTTCTTTTGTAGCTTCTATAATGCCTTTTAGTGAAACGTTAGCTCATCTTATAAATCTTGGGTCACTCTATGATTAGGAATGCATACCCTACCATAAAAGAGAGCAATCAGAAGACAATGCATGCTTATTAAAAAGAGGAAATGGAAAGAAAATAACTGGACAACCTGGAATGACTCTTAATTTATTGGGAATGCTATTGGACTTAGTTGTTCAGGAGCCCAATGTAGGAGAAATATATACAATGGGAAGTATAGAAGATGGAATAGAAAGAACAGAAGCTGGTCCAAATCAAGCTGATCAAAGCAAATATTGTGAAAGAAAATATGTCTAGGCAGAAACATCACACCCAACTCCAAATCTTTGTAACCTCTAGTGCACTGAGATTGGCTTATAACGCCAGCTGTCAATAAGTGGATTTGCATGGTATGCATGGATGAGAACCATAGTGATACGATGGCTTTGTTATCATACTAGGATCAGGAGACTCATGATTGAGTCAATTCTGACTCATGGAAGCCTACTGGATAACTTCAGCCTAATCATCTCCCTGAGCCCAGTGTCCCTCACAGGATTGGTGTGGTGAGGATAAAATGTGGTCTTATGCAAGTTGTCTTGGGCTCCAAAAGAAAAGCTAGGATATAAATCACTATGATGATCAATATCTGTCAGTCTTTTGAGGTAGGCCAAGTCATGAAGTAGACACCATAAGAATTCCATGAATACAATTTTATTGTTGTGGGTTAATAAACAGAAGCTTCACTACTTCTTTTTAAGAACATGAACAAGACAGGATTGTTCTGTGTCTCTTTCTTGGAAATGCATTCTACTTTTCCAGAATTGAGGAACCATTTCACCTCCTCCACATTTTTCTTAAGGTCCAAGCTATATTCCGGTATATTGTCAACTAAAAAGGTTGGTTAACAAGTGAAGATTGAACATGGAATATATTTAAAACCTCAACATTTGGACAAAATTTTAGTAGCCCAGACAAAAAAAATATTACTAAAATTTACAAGTATCTCTTAGAAATAGATTTAGAGGAGGAGGTAGTGAAAGGTTGTATGATTGAATGGGGCCAAAATATTGAGCATAGCATAAACTTAGCTGGTTGGAAGACTATATGGAATAGAAACCACAAACTAACAAAATCAGTAACATACAAAGAAAATGCATATAAAATGTTTTACAGGTGGCACTTACCCCCTTTGAAATTAGCGAAAATGTATTCTAAAATGAGTCCCGTGTGTTGGAAGTGCAAAAAAAGAAAAAAGAAAAAAAAGAGGGAACATATTATCATATGTGGTGGTCTTGCCCAGAACCTAGAAAATATTGGCTCAAAATCCACAATTGGCTTCAGGAAATTACTAATGAACAATTAGACTAGAACCAGAACTCTTCCTATTGGGAATTCTTAAAAAAAATATGCTGGAAACAGCTACACATACCTGTAGATGAATGGTCATACAAAAAATTATCAGCTGTGCTGAAATGGACAAACTATTGTTGAGTTTAAAAGACAAAGAAGACTCAATATTTTACAAAGTATGGGAACAATGGTACAGTTGGATAGATCAGAGACAGGGTAAAGATAGGTAATTATTAAATATAGAATATAGATAGAATAAAAATATATTTATGCACAAGTTAATATCTGTTATTATTGCACATATGATTGCTATATAATTATCACCACAGTAGTTGTCATTGAGTGATATACTTTTAATGGTTTTTCAATGTTTTTATGTCTTATGTTTTTCTGTTTTTTTTGTTATTATGTTTAATGTTTTTCCTTTTTTTAATGTAATAAAATTTAATAAAGTTTATTAAAAAACAAGTGAAGATCGATCCACTTTAGACTCTTTTGTGAACCAAAACCAGCTGACTTTCTGAGTTTTTGGATCTGGGAATTGTAACCTATAATAATTTTGTGTACAGTTCCTTTTTTTGTTTTAAACACTAAATAGAACTATTTTGGATTTAAATTACAATTTCATGAAACAAGAAGTAAAATTACAGGTGGTAAGTGACTGTTTTTAGCTTAGATCTACATGAACCGCTATATTCAGAAATATTAGAATTGCAGCCTACTTGGGATCATTCTTCTATAGAACTCAGTCTGTCATACTTGAAGTGGAAATGGAAAATCAGTGCACCAGGAAGTAAAGCAGACATGTCTAACTGCTGGAAGTCTAACCTGAAAACACATCCTGAACATTATAAGGACGGAACAAATGAGATTACGTTTAAATAAACAGCATTGCATATGCATAAATTTATATTGCTGGGTTCTGAAGAGTTATTCATGGGTAGGATTTATTAAGATATTAGATAGATAGCACATATATATAAGCAGCAGCTTTATAAGTTACTAGCTCAAGATGGTATTTCCCAGTTATTTGTTTTTGCTACCAATCAGCTAAATAAACACTTTGCTCAAATAATGGCCTCAAACATTTTAGCATGCTACTTAACTGACTTCATCATGAAATTAATTTCTTAGCACAGAAATCTTGTGAACAGTCAGAATTTAAGCTATTTTTTAGAAGTACTTCACATGAGCTGAGATTTGAAAGAGAGCTGTTCCAGCCATTTTTTGCTTGTGTTATTTGTGTCTATGGCACTGAAACATAATGTTTGATATTTGCAGTAGATTGGACCAAATTTTAAGAGCTTATAAAAATAGGATTTGTAGCAATGGATTTTATTTGGCCTCTTGCTTCTCTCTCACATACAGATTAACACCCAAAGTTATAGAGTTGAGAAATGATGGGAATGAGTAGACTGTGACATGAGGAAGAAGAGTTAGAAGATTATTATTCCCCTTAAATTAGCCAGGGTGCTTCTGTGAGATCTGTGCTTCATTTCTGATTTTCAAGAGAAAACATCAACCACTTGCCTCAGAAATTAAGTAGGCACATATTTGATTTTAAATTAAAATTATATCCCATATTCCTGATTATGAATTATATTATGAATTAAAAGAACCACCCTTCTTTTTTCTGCAGAACTAGACATAGTAGTATAGCAATTTATAACTTTACAACTGTCTTAATCTATTCATTCAATATATTTGCTTCTTCCCTATTTTATGACCCTGTAATTTTTGTCCCAATTTAAATCAGTGAATGCTAATTCACTTTATTTATCATATAATGTTACCTATAAACTCACAATGCAATCACTTGCAGTACAAATATACACATACAATGCTCTATAATGTTAAACAGCTTAATTAAATAACTGAGTTATGTATTACCAAAAATATATAACTATTCTATGTGTTTAGATACTCTCTCTACAAATGATGAAATTTGGCAGTTCTGAAACAAATTAAACATACAAATCTCCTAAGAATAGCTTGGGTAAACAAACAGAAAGGACAGCAACACAGACAGAAAAAAAATATTTTTAGATTGAAACAGCTGGATGCTGATTCCAGGAAGGGATATTCATTGTTTATCTGTATAGCAACAGCCTTCCATCACTGTATTCCTTACGTCCCTACATAATCTTGTTGTATAAGAACAATCCAAGGAGCAGCCTGGTTAACCAACAGAATGTTGGCTCTGGAGATCATATAGAAATATTAAATAGCACCAAATCAAATTAATATAAAACAATAGAAGAGATGATTAATAGAAAATTAATACAAAAGTAATGAACATAGATGTAAATTTTAATTGTTATTGCACAAGATATCTTGTACCAAGGGGATACACCGTTAAATGGAAGATGAATTGTATGTACTTTAAATAAAATAAATTTAAAAAAAGAAAAGAAGTAGGTTATCTGGAATCTGAAAACAAAATTCTAGGGGTTATAGAGGTTTTAAACTGGGCAATTTTTTGTAGTAAGAAACTGATATTTATTTGTTTCTTGAGGGAATGTGGCAGTCAAAAACAATATACTACTACTGTTAAAACAGCATTTTAGGTAGAAACCTCAAAGGTGTTTCATACTTTTAAGTCAATTTTAAAAGCCTAGTTTATTCTACTGCAAATATAAAAGTTGATTATAATTTTTATTGATAGTGAAAGATAGCTACCTATTTATTAAAGATGTGTATGTCTGTTGGTTGCATATACATTTAATATATGCATATATTAAATGTGTGTAAACTATTACTGCAGTATTCTATTCAGTTATCTGGAATATTTAAAAAAAATATGCATTTTATATTAAAAAAAAATTCCAAACTAGAACTTGGCAGTCTTCTGTGTAGATTGAAAGCAAATTTCTTAATATAAAAATGGCAAAGGCTTGATTTCTTCAGGGAATATTCATCTTTCATGAAGTTATGTATTCTTTTTTTAAAACAGAAAATTATTTTGCACAGAAAACCTATAATAAAATTTCAGCAGAATTCTCATAGGCTACAAACGTATACATAAATTATTTAAATATTTTCATGGATCTTATTATTTAAAAAATAAAATACAGATGAATTAGAATATATAGCTTTTAATAACATTTACTGTTTATTGGTGTTTATTTCATAAGCAGGAGATATTTAGAAGCATTGAGTTTAATAATCGAAAGATAATTGTTTATCAACATTTATGATAAATATATAAATGGAGATGCATTTTTTCACTTAATTTTTTGCAATACTGAAAAATGCAACTTTGCAGTTCAGATTAATGGTTTTCAATAAGTCCATTATGTTGAAATATATTCAATTATGGGTAGACTTTTTTTGTGAAAATAGGAAATAATGGAAATAATTGATCTCAATGCCAATTTTAATTATTGAATATGGACAAACAAAGCTGTTCATTTTTTAATTTTCTAAGATGGCTTTTGGGAATACATGGAGCCAAGTCCACCCCCCCCCCCACAATTAATATTTATGTTGATGGATACTGCTTTCCAGCTTTTTTTAAAAAAATGTAGGAATGCAATAAGCAACTACATCTTGGATCCTTTTGTGTCTATAGGTTTCACATAGGGGATTCCAGTGTTAAACAGAAACAATGGTTTATAGCTAGAATAGCTGATTGTCACAGCATGCTAAGTGCAGCCTAAGTAAATAGCATGTCTTAGTACAATATCAAAATGTGATCCTTAAGGAATTGGTGTAATTATTTTTAGAATAATTTTTTTGCTTTTTACTGCCAATAATTAGTAAATTAGACAGTTGCCTTTTTTATATGATTTATTAACTTTGGTACTGTTTTGCTGTGGCAGTTGTCAGAGTATAAAAGCACAACATGAATGTTCAAATAGAGCCACACATAAAAACCTTTTAACCAAAGGAAATATAGTAAACCAGCTGCTTTCAATCTGAAGGGTGAAGACATATATGTTGCAACCTGTTGAATAATTTTGAGGGATCTATGTAGCCTATAATGTAGGAGCCTTCTGTCTCATATGACAATCATGAATAGACTTTTTGAAATATAATTTCAAAATTATACCATTAGAAGACCCTAAATGAATGATGAAATATTATAATTTATTTGAGCATTTCCCCAGTTATAGTTTCCAGTAAAATCGCACCATTCCTATTGAAGCATAGAGCCTGTTAAATGACTGGTATAAGTTTAGATTGCATTCTTTCCCAACTTTTTGTTATTATAGCTTTTAAATTGTTTTAAATTAGTTTAATAGATAAATGATGATTGTATTTGTTTTAATTATGTACACTGCCCAGAATGACATGCAAGTGAGATTGGGGTGGGCAGGGTTATTTATACTTTACCTATTTATTAGCCAAATTTATATGGCTGCCCATTCCCAGAAAGTGCCTCTGGTGATGTAAAATTATCCAATAAAACAATAAACATAAAACAAGAACCATTATAAATAATTATTCAAAAAATTTAAAAACTATAAAAGCAAAACGAAAGAAGGAAAGGAAAAGAATAGACAGAGGGATATATTAATAAAGGAGCCATGGTGTAATGTGTTGCTGTAGGAAAGCTCAGGACTGCTGCTTAAGGCCTGCCAAATGTAGTTCCCTAGTCAATGGAACCATAACATCATGCAAAGTCCTCTGAATTTGCTGCACAGCCATCTTTTTGATCACCAAAAGGGAAGGTTAGATAATGGGTGAAAGTTGTCCAGTATCAAGGGCTCCAGCGATGAGTTGTTGAGGAGGGAACTGTTAAGTTTGCATGAAGAGTCAGACGCAAAGAGTTCCAGCAAAGAGTTTATTCAGTGACTACAGCTCGAATGGACTCGAGTTGGCTGGGCTACGGCTGCCTCTTATAGCCTGCAGCCATAGTTGCCAGCCAATGGGAGTGCAGGGTTTCTTCCTGCACTATTTAAACCAATACCATTTGACATTTTACAAGAACAGTTCAAATAAACCAATAACATTCAAACCTACATACATAACACCCCTCCCCACTAGGTTCAGTCCATACCTATCTAATGTATTCCTTTAAATAGGTGGGGCTCTTACGTGCACGTTGAGACCTTTGTGGTTCAGAAGTTTTAACGTTCTCACCCAGTGAGAGGGGAAATGTGTCTGCTGACATTTCCCTGTTGGGACTTCCTGTGAAAGGAGACCCTGTTAGACTGTTAGAATCTGGTCTCTCCTCCCAACCCATCTCCATTCCAATGTCAGCACCCAAGTCAGGTAGTGATGTGCAATCTTCCACTTCTAAGGATGGATCTTGGCATTGTGACAGGGTTCGGGATGGTTCCTGTCGTAATGGCTCGTTACACATGGGGTTGATTCTTGCTTGCTGATTTTCCTCCTGTTCCCCCTTCCCCTAGAAGTGACATCAGGTGAGGGACCCAGAGAGAGACAGGGGCGATGTTCCTGAGGGAACCTGGATCTAAGCTGGTTATTCCATATTTTACACTTTGATGGATCTGAAAGTTTTTGCTCAATTTATCAGCAGCTTTTAATATGTCTATAGGTGCTATCTTTTTATACCAATCTTCCTGGGATAAGAATCAAGGACTCCCTACTGACTGTTAGGATCCAGAAAGTGTTGCAGTCTGCTGTTATTTAATGTGCCTTTGAGTGTGTGTGTGTGTGTGCTTTGTTAAATGCTGTTGTGCATAAATAAGCAAGGAGATAGCATGACAAAGTCAAATATATTGAAAAAAAGCTGTTCCAATACCTGTTCTTGAGATCTCCTATAAAACAATTAATATATGAACATTCAAATACAACTATTATACATTCCATCAAAATGTAGTGCTGCCTAGTGAAAATGTGCAGTGAATTCAGATTATCTGAACCACATCATTGCATATCTTTTTAACATGATATGTAAAAGGAGAAATAAGAAGATGAACTACAAAGGGTTATGAATGTTAATATTTAGCATTCTTAATTTCATAATGGTAGAAGTAATTGAGAATTGTTTTAAGAGTTATGACTTAGAATAATGAGAATAGCAAAGCATAATTAAAGCCTAAAATTCATCTTTGTCTAAGTGGGTATCTATTTGTGAATTATCCTAATAATTAGTATGCATGAGTCTGTTGGGTAGTAACACTTGTTTTAATCTGTAAAAGATCAACAGATTTATTTATTTTAATAAAATTTTATTTTTTGAAAACAGACATAGACAAACAAATACATAAAACATCTTTTTTTGAGAGCAGTGTGCTCCTGGGTTGTCACTTCTCCATACAGACATAAATTCAATTACATATTCATTTTATGTATTCTAGTCCATATCTTATATCCATTTTCACAATTTTTTCCATAGCTTTTCCATTTCTCTACTTCTTATTTTTAATTATTCCATTCTTTTCTAATTTCAGTAACATTTCTTTTTCTAGTTTTCCATATCTTTCCATTTAATATTTTAACACTTTCATCTGCCCTGTTTACAATTTCATACTCTTTTTCCTTATACATATTTTGGCCTGTAATTGCTAAAGCTGGAGTTATAACACCTTTATATCTTTTAACTATTATTTATTCAATTATTACTCAACACTTAAAGTACACCTTCACAAATCATTTTCTAACATAGCTATCAACCGAATTCTGCTTGGTACATTCCCTCACAAATACACATTAAGTTTTTTAACGAGAAACAACAACAACAACAAAAAGAAGATATACATATATATAAAATACATATTTCTATTTCAAATTCAGCTCCACCTTTAATATTAATATCCATCTTATTAACAAATAACATCAATTATCATTCATTTTGATCATCTGTATTTCATATTAACTTATTACCATATTTAAAAAACAACATTAAATCCTTTCCTGTTTCTTTTAAATTTTTAGATTTTTAAATCATTAAAAACCTTATTCTCTTATCCTCTATACACCATTTAATTATTAAGAAAAAATATTCCATTACATCTAACACATTTTCTAATAATATAGCAATATTATCCCATGTACCCTTGCAGAATTCTTTTTAAATTAAACTTTTAACCATTGTCTCTGTGTCTCTTAAATAAATTAATCCCTTTAATCCATGTACGCTTTTTCTGTCTCTTTCTATCTTGTTCCAATCCTTTATAGCTTCTTTTCTTTTCCATCCCCCCCTCTTCTTTTCCCTCTCTTTCTTGTTCCCTTTTCTGTCCAAATCTCCTTTCTGAGATCCCCCCTTCTGCTTCTTTCTAACATAATTACTTTTCAAATTGCACTTTTTTTGGGTTGTTGCTTCAGATCTTAACTTTTTAACTCCTTTTCCCCTTCCTCTTTTTTACCACACTTAAAACTGCTTGGTCATTAAAGATGGCTTCTTCTTCCTCCCGCCCTTCTTGTGCAGCAAATGTTTCTTGTTTGTTTTGATATTTCAGAATCTCCATTTCCATAAATTGAAATGTCGGGCAAAAAGTCTCTCCTTTCATTTGTGCTTCTTCTTTATATTCTTTAAGTAGCATTTTCAGTTCTTCAAGGAGTGATGGCATTTTGAAAAGTTTTTTTTATTTTTAAACAATCCCCAATTAATTTTAGTCCAGTTCACTAGGATCCACTGCCAAAATTCCAGGAATCATACAATAGTCTATAGTTGTTTCTTGCTTCTTTTCTCACTTTCTCTTTTGAGGGGCTTTGTTATCTTGTAACAGGATTGCAGCTAAGATGTATCCTTCTCAAGTCTTTCACTCTCAATACTTTTTAGCTCCAGGTGGTATCCTCCATTTTTCCAGATTCCACCCTCTTTTTGTTTTCCTCCTCTGCTTTCTTTCTCTCTTTTTGAAAGGCTTTTTGATTATTCACGAATCTTTATCCCTTTGACACTTTATTTTCAGCTAAGAATAGCCTATTAATGTCAAAGAAGATTAATATCAATTCTTATTCAAATCTCTTCTTCTTAACATTTAAGAAAAAACAATTCTTTTCCCTTCAATTTCCTTTCACTGCTTTAGAAAGTCTTTTTTAGGGATAGTATTATTCTTTGTTGCTCAAATTCCAGGTACCTTAAATGGGTGATTGCTCTGTTCAGCCCTGTCAGTCAAACTTTCTCTTTTCAACTTCTTCCTGCATGATCTTGTCCGGTCGGGTTCTTCTTTGAGGTGGCCACTGCTGCAGCTGCCTTCAGGAAAGGGAGTAAAAACCAGCTGGGGAGGAGAGATGTGGCTCTCCTTGACCCTGCTGGTGGTCTCCCCCCTCTTCACCACCTCTATGGGGTGGCTTAGCCCCAAAGCCAGCTGGCTTGGGGCACTCTGGCAGTGAGCACAGATTGAAACCATGCACAGTCATGGATTTCAGTCTGTCTCCGAAGAGTCCCAAACTGGAAGTTTAACATCAACAATTTATATGACTTAAGTTTGCTTGTGTAAGGCTTCTTATGAAAATTATCTTAATAGTTTAGCCATTGAATAAGCAAACAAGGTAAATAGAAAGGGCTGTGTTTACATATACTGTACATGGAAATGGAAAATTCTTAATATTCTTAATAAAATGCTAAAATTTGCAGGCTTCATGGATTCATTTGCATTACCTGACTCCAAAGAGACTAGCAAGAATATTCTTCTATTGTATTGTTCATCAACAGGAATCATGAAATGCAAGTTTGAAAGTGAGATATAGGTTGGATGAGTAATAATGGGTAAAAAAATAAAAAGATGCTTCTGTGCTGCGCCCCATTTTCTCACTGAGGTTGTTGGGCTTGAATTCTTTGTCAGGAAACTTCCTTCTGTTGGGTGGAGTTCTGGATGATTTGCAGACTCTTGCTAGGTGTCCTCTTTTTTCACAACGGAGGCAGATGGTATCTAGGAACTTGCATTCAGTGCGGGGGGTGGCTTCCACCACAACCTCTGCAGTAGAAATCTTGCCTCTTTCTTCCCTGGTCTTTCTTTTTCCGCTCCATTCTGAGTCTATAAATTCCTTCCTCCACCTCACTACAGTCTGGCTCAGAATCTATTTGCTCACAATGAGTTGTTGTGGACTTTTCCACATCAGGATGGCTTGTGGCCTTGTTAATTTTCTTCATGGCTGCTGCTGAGGACTTGGTAGCTTCTGCTGAAGAGGCCTCTTCTATTGCTTCCTTCAGCGTGATCTTAGGTCTTAGTAATAATTTGCTCTGAAGCACCTTGTCTTTAAGGCCCAGAACAAATCGATCGCATGGCCTCTTCTAAATTGTTAAATTCACATGCACCCCAATGTCTCTTAAACTTGCCATGAAGTCGTTTACGTTTTCGCTTTCCCCTTGATCCCGACGGTAAAACTCATGTCTCTTAATGAGGCACGATACTTGTGGGGCGTAATGGGCTCTTAACAACTTTTCTAAGTCAGGCCATTCCATTACCTTCACGTCTGCAGCTCCTGCCAATGCCTATCTTGAAAACTGCCAGACCGCAGTGCATGAGAAAGACCGCCCTCTTCCGCTTCTCGGAAATGTCGGCAAGATCATTTCCTTCCAGATACATTTGGAAACGATCTGCATACGTCTCCCAGTCTTCTGCTGTCGGATCGAACAGGACTGGGGGGGTGTTCAGCGCAGCCATCTCTCTCTTCTTCTGTTCTGTGTTGCCTTCTTCTTCAGGGAGATCCCACCTTCGTCGCCAGTGTTATGTTTGCATGAAGAGACAGACGCGGAGTGCTTCAAGCTCTTTGTTTATTAGTGACTACAGCTCAGAACGAACCCACTTTGGCTGGGCTGCGGCTGCTACTTATAGCCAGCAGCCACAGTTGCCAGCCAATCAGAGTGCAGGGTTTTCCTGCACTTTTTAAACCAATCATTTCTAACATTTTACAAGAACAGTTCAAACTAAACCAATGACATTCAAACCTACATACATAACAGGCAACAATGATATTGCTATGACAGGTTCAGCAAGAAAATATTTAAATACTTTCTTCCTGGTCTACTTTGCCACTAAGTAAATCTAGAATAGGTTACAATCCTGGAGAAAAAAAATATTGTTGTCCTTTAATCAAAATATAGTCCCTTTTCTCCTCATTCATTGGAATGATGCTGCATGCATTACTAAAGCTCTTTCTTGTTGATACTTCTATGCTATCTCCCATGGTAATAGAACAATTACAGTACTAGCTGTATCAGCATTAATTGCTTATTTATGAAAGCTTGTGAATTAGAAATCCTTCTGAGCACTGCATCTTGTGTCACCAAGAGTATGCATTAACATGATGGCTAATTAAGCTACTGTACTAAAGCAAGTCTTTGGGATAGCATATTCATTACTGGCTCCTTTGATAAGGCTTTGATTAATCCTTACTAAATATATATGAAAACAAATATGAAAGGATAACTTTGCTGCTTGGATGGGATTGCCATTCCCTCTTATTACCTATTGCTACTAGCTGGGAAATATTTAATAAGCCACCAGATGTCACTATGACCTTCCTTCTGTAATGAAGTGGAATACATGAATAATTCGCATCTAATACAGATTCAGCTGAACATTTGCACAGCTTCGCCTAGGATTGTAAGTATTTGTTGTGAGCATTTCAGAAAGGAGACAGCAAGTATGTGGCTAAATGGTTTTCTGAAATTCCAGCAGCCAGGAAAAGAAAGGCAAGTAGCAAGATTGACTCTTAATTAACATCCAAAAGAAATACTGGTAGATGAAATTTCCATGTTCTTATTGAGAACTGTTTTCATACACTACATTTTTTGAAGATCATTTCAAGATTTCTTTTCCAGTTTTTCTTATTACCTTAAGAAGGGACAGTATTCTGGAAGTATTTAAATGAGCCCTTGAAAACTGGCTCTGTCCCCAGGCCCAGGATCTGAGTAGTAATGGGTCTCGTGTGTGATGTTTTGTCCTTTTGAACTGTTATTCTTTTTTCCATCTACCTTTTTTATTATTATGTACATTTTTTTCTTTTAATCTTTTATTTTTACTAGACAGGGACCCCCAAGCCCTAGGCCACAGCCCACTAATGGACCGTGGCGTGTTTGAAAGTGGGTCACGATAGGCAAGTGTGTGCGTGAAGCTCCACTCATATGAGTGGTGGGCAAGCACACTTGCATGAGGCTCCATTCAAGTGAGCAGTGAGCCCTTGTGATCTCGCTCTTGAGTGGATGGCACTTGTGCTCGTGTGCAAAGCTCCACTTGTGTGAATGGAGCTTTTCTCCATCCATGGAAAACTCTCTGCTCACGCGAGTGAAGCTTCATGCAAGAGCACATGTGCCCTCCACTCAAACACCCTCTGCTCACACGAGTTGAACTTCACCCGGAAGTGTCCTCCGCTCACACAAGACGTTCCATTCCCATGAGCAGATGCACTTGCACCAATGGAGCTGTGCATGCACGTGTGTGCCTGCCACTCACACGCCCCTCCTGGCCAGTTGGAGACCGCTGCTCTAAGCTGTCCAGAGACATAACAGATGGGGAAAAATTTTATGTTCTGTAGACAAACAAACAACAAATAAACATAGATTAAGGGGATCTATTTTGTGATCTGCTTGAATGAATTTTATCTCAGCATGAATGAATCATAGAATCAAAGAATCATGGGGCTGGAAAGGACTTTGAAGGTCTACTAGTGTAACACCTGCCCAAAGCAAGAGTCCTTGTACCATCCCAGATAAATTAATGTTCAATCTCTTTTTGCAAAACTCCAGCACCCACAACTTCAGAAGGCAGTCTGATCTGTTAGTTAATTGTTCTGTCAGGAAATACTGCTGAATCAGGTTTGATTAATTGGGCAAAGTCAGTTAGGTGGGACAGAGCACATTTTGTCAACCTGATTTGGGACTTTATGTGTAGTTTGTGCCCAGCTCTTAAGTTCTAACAGACAGGTATCCAGTGGTACATAATGGAGAGTCTTATATCTTTTTGTAGCAGAAGAAGTCCTAGTATTTGGTGAATGAGTTATTTGGTGTAATGGTGGACAGTGTCAAGACAATAACTGAAATGCTTCTTTCATTCATCGCACTACTTTCTAGTAGTGAAAATCAGTACATGGTAACAATGCATGGTGTTGTAATTGTTAAAGTGAGGCAAACTTTTATAATGTTCAGAAGTACCAACTCTTTTAATATTGTTTCTGCAGTGATCTCCTGAATCATTCCATTAAATTGAGACATTAGATTTCCAGTCAGTGTTTCCAATACTATGCATGAAGCACCATATGCTATGAAAGAACAACAAGCATCTCACAAGAAAGAATAAGAGATATACTGCTTTCAAATGGATTGTTGATGGCTCTAATCTAATTTACTTGGTTTTCTTCAGTTTTCAGATTTACACTTTTCTGCCAACCTTCACAAGTTAGGTCCATTCTGTTTTCAAATTCCTGTCACACTGAAATACCTATGAGAACTTCACTCCAATCTTTACAGTTCATCTCTTCAGAAGGCACAGCTTTTTAGACAGGTTCTGCAGAATTGCACCTTTAGTTAAAATTAGATTATGAGTAGTCTTTGACTTGCCACCATTCATTTAATGATGGATCAAAGTTACAACAGCCTTGGAAAAGTACCTTATGACCTGTATTCACACTTACGACCATTGTCCCATGCCTGTGGTCACATGATTGTAATTTGGGCATTTGGTAATTGGCTTGCATTTAGGATTAGTTGAAACCTCCTGCAGTCACATAATAATGATTTGCAACTTTTTGTGCAAGCAAAAAACACCACTGGGGAAGCTGGATTCACTTAACAATCATGGTGAAAATTGTCAGAAAATTGGGTCTGACTCAACTTACGACCACAATGATTTATAATGGAATTTCTGCTCCCAATTGTGATAATAAATCCTGGACTTCCTATATGAGGTAAACTTAAATGATCAAAAAGAGAAGGGATATTTTTAAAATCATAAAAGCATCAATAAAAATACTTGAGTAACCTGTAATGATTCCAGGTGTTACAATTCTATTTTGCAACAGCTCCAGATAGTATAGCTAATATTTAACAGTTTGGGACTTATAAATCAGCACCATCTGGAGGGACACAAATTTACCATTTTTGGATGAAAGGTAATGATTTGTACAGTATCTTGTATCCTATGAATAGCTATTTTTTTGAAAGATTATTTCTTATTAGTCTGTAGGGATAGATAAAACTGTCATCTTCAATTTCTCTCCTATCATAATTTTTTAAATCTCCACTCTATTTTGAAGACAAATATAATAATAAAAAATTAACCAAGTGGTATTGTCATCCATTTCTCCTGGCTAAGTTCAGTACATGCAGTTATTTCAGAGATAGATTAGAACTGTATTTTATTTATTTGGCATGTTGCTGTTAAGCATGAGAAATTTCTTAGCAGAATGAAATCACAACTTTAGCTCTCCTTGCAAACAGATACTCAGAGGCTTAAATCGCTAGATATGAAATACTCAAAGAACACCAGTAGAATTGCTACTTTCATTTTCTTTCATTCTTCATTATTTTATTTTAAAATATCTGTAAGACTATGAGTGTGAGTGTGTCTTAGTTAGCCAATCATAATCTAATCTAGGCCTTTTGATTATCTTATGGTTCACTATTAATACTGTAAGAGTTAAGTGAGTGATGCAGATTATGTGTGCGAACTACAGCAATTCCTATAGTCTCCCTTCAATAAGCAATTTATAGGAAGCTGATCAAGTCTGGCTAGTAGAACTAATTTCTTAAAGTGAAATAGATATCCATCATTTACTGATTTCAGGGAATTATAATTATTTCTCAACAAAACTATTTGTATTATAATAATAAGCAGCAGGTAGCTGTTCAAGATTCTTTGAATTGTTGGCATCTCTGAACAGATGGAGGAAAACACTTGTTCTCTTCCCAACAAGAATGTTCCCCTGACCTTCTCACCAAATTTAATAAGTGTATTAAACATTTGAGGTCCTCAATGATTTAGAAGCTATTTTGGATAGAAGAATCTCTACAAGGTATTTTCTGAAATTCTTATGTTGCTGGCTAATTTGAAATTTGCAAGATAGATAGTGAAGGAAGAGGACATTAAAGGAGATGTCAGGACTGAAATAAGCAAGATTGTGTTTATCAAATTACTTATAGAACCAGGGACCCTTCCCCAATCTGCTGTGGTGATCCCAAGCAGCAGGGAGGGTCTCAGAAATTTGAGTCACAAAGGGATTCCTTTTGTTGGGCAAGTTTTATTGCTTTTCAATTATTCTCTATTCCTGGAGCTGCTTATTTTAGGTATCAACAAGGGGAGTGCCTGCTACACAAACGAGGAAAAGATTTATCTAATTGATAACAGAAGAGGAAATTTGTAATCTCATAGCTTTTAAAAGTAAATAGGAAAAATAGATTATTTAAGCAACCTTATTTGTGTTACCGTAATTAAAAAATGAAGGCCAATCAAAGACACATGGAAGAGATTGAATAGCCACTTGTCTGGAATGGTATAGGGTCTTCTGCTTGGGCAGGAGGTTAGATTAGAAGTCCTCTAATTCCCACCCAACTTTTCAGTATTCAATATTTTTAAATACTTATTCAGTATTTTAAAATTTACTGGGATCCAGCATCCTCCAGCTGAGAGAGCATTTTTGACCCCTAGAATATGATCTAGACTTTATCATTCCTGACAAACTTGTTCTCCAGAGAGTTGGGACATTTTGGAAACTATCACCATATGTTCAATCAAGCTAGTATGATAAAGTTTTTCCCAGATATATTCCACACTTCCTAATGTGTAGACCATCTGGACAGAATAGGCAACTAGTTGCCTAAAATGAAATATTTGAGCATTTAATTCTTGCAGTATATGAAAACGAGCATCAGCTTTATATAGAACAATTAACTGAATTCATACAGGAAAAGAAAGCCCCCCAAATTAAGTTAATAAATTTGTGGAAGGCATTCAGAAAATAGAATTATTTAGAAATAATGGCTTAATTATGATTGTAGGGATTGTTGTTGCTCCAAATTGTATCCTTATATTTAAAAAAATATTTTAGATGCGCATATCTTTTATCTGTTGTATAAATCTTGCTATGCAAAATAAATTACATATATAAATTTACACTGTATGCATTACTTGCTACACAGTTTAATTGAAGTACAAAGGTCCTGTCAGCCCTGGATCCATCGTGAAACAGATTACGGGCTGCCACAGCGGGGGATGGGCAAGCTGTGGGAACAGGAGTGTAGTGAAGGGAGTATAGTTACAACAACATTCTTTCGCCAGCGATCAAGGACAAGCTGCTGGCACCTGAGGGGAGTGACTGAAATTTGATGGCAGTTGAGACAGGAGATTGATTGGCCAATGTGAACTGAGAGCCACTAAATGGGGCAAGGTGTGAGTTTTAGTGTGGAGTGGGGAAAATGTGGGAATTCAGATTCGGATTTATTTATTTATTTATTTATTTATTTATTTATTTATTTATTAATGGGACTTATATGCCGCCCCATCTCCGAAGACTCGGGGCGGCTCACAAATAAAAACAACAACAACAATAAATAATTAAAAACAGATTAAACTAAATAAGCCCCATTACAGTTAAAAATTCATCCTATGAAAACCATCCCATCACAAAAAATCACAACCCGGATTGGTTAAACAACCAGGTCTTCAGATCATGGCGGAAGGTGCGGAAGTCAGGGGCAAGATGGAGCTCCAGGGGAAGTTGGTTCCAGAGGTCTGGGGCCGCTATAGAATAGGCTTGTCATCGGGGGACCGCCAGCCGGCACTGGCCAGCCGACGGGACCCCAACATCTGGATTTTCCCCAGATGTGCCAACATCTAATAAATTCTCACTTTGATGGACTTTGTCTTGGAGTTCTGAATTGTCTGGAGAGTTTACTTGGAATGCTGACAGATACCATGTTATAATGGAAGCAATCCATTGCAAAGATGAAAAACCAGCAATAAGGCTGAGCTAACTGCATGTTTGAAAATATAGCTAGTAAGATATGAATTAAAAGAATGATTAGGATTTCTGCTTTAAATCAGCCAGTCAGAATCAAGCCTGATTTTATTAAATCTATCTTCATGATTTTTCCATTGGATATCTATTTCTGAATATAACAATCTTTCTGCTGCTTGGTCATCTCAGCAATTATTTACTAAACATATGAAATAAGGTGAGCCCGAATCATAGTAATCTTGTGTAGTTTCAATAATTTGAATTCAATGTTCTGCTCCTATTTCGGCCTCCAGTTTTCAGACAATGTGTCAAATTAAAATAGTTACACTGAAGGAGTTCTGGAACATAAATATGAAAGAGCTTTTGGAAGATATAGTACTTTCCAGTTTATCACATCAAGATGAATCATTGGTATAAAAATCAAGCCCTTTTCAAATGTTTCTGTAGGCTATCTCTGTGTTCAATACATAGGGAGTTGAATCATCCCAAGTGACCATAGTTTTTAAGGGATACTTGCAAAGAAACCTATATGCATGGCAATTTCCCCAGCACAATGTGTAGCTTCATTCCATGGAGCAGTATGTGTAGAAGTTGTGCTTTTGATGTGGTTGGTTGATTCAACTAACCAACCAAGAAATGAAATTCTGTATGTTCTTTTAATACCAGAGCAAGACAGACAAAACCAATTGCTACAGCTCTCTTTCCTATCTGTTCCCATTCACTTCTTTGGATGTATATTTCTACCCTATTAGTATTACAGTACCCAAATGTTTGTACTTCCAAATCTTGCTTTGCTATGTCCTGTGCATGTGAGTTGGGAATCTAAATTGTCTTAAAAGGCAAATAGAATGCAAATTGTTGCAGTAATTATCAATCTTGAAATAATAAAGCTGTGATTAGTTATCAATATGGCATCTTGCTCTGCACAGGTTTCAAGTTGCAGACCAGCTGCAGATCCTACAGGCTATATATTCCATTTGCTGATTCAGTAGGAGCCGTGACCCAAGAAAATCCACCAAGTTGTAGACCTGCACTCTTAGTAGGAATGCAACCCTGTTCAGATCCAGCACAGGGACCACTGCTGAACCTGTAGCTTCTGGACAGTTGGATTTTTTCAGCTTGTTTCATCCCAATAAATGCCCTTCATTTGCAGACATCGTGTAAACATTATCTTGGTATGCCCAGACCAGCATAAAATTATACAACATGTACAATCAGCATATTGATGAAACCTGACCCCAAACTGAGCTATGCAAGGAGTTTTTTTAAATTACATTTATATGCCGCCCTTCTCCGACGACTCAAGGCGGCTTACAATCTTCTGGGATACAACCCAATGTGCTCAGCAATAGCCTTCATTCCATTGCATATGCCTGCTTATTACTACAATCTTGGGTCCTCAATTTACCTACCCCGAGAGGATGGAAGGCTGAGTCAACCTTGAGCCTGGTGGGATTCGAGCCTACAGTAATTGTAGGCAGCTGGAGCTTAAATGCAGGCATTTAACAGCCTGAGCCACCAAGGCAGCCTGAGCCACCAAGGTTTCCTAAAGATGCTGGGAAAAAAACACATAACATATAAAGAAGTGGCCAAAGGCTCAATTCCCCATCAATATTGATTGGAACCATCCACTCAGAAAGGAGTGGAACCATGCAAAACTGCCTTTTGGACTGCTGCAAGCCCAAACTCTTGCAGGCAATCCAAAAGGATGGTTAGTGATTTCAAACACAACTGAGAGATCTGATAGGACCAGGAGAATAACACTCTTTCTATACAAATTCTGGTGGTGATCAATGCAGTTCCCCCATATCCAAATTTCATCCTTTATTGAAAGGGATTAGGAAAAATTGATTCATCTATCATTCTTTGAAATTGTAGTCCTACCGCCACCAGATATAACCAGATACACTATTAGGTATAACCCAGGGGGTAATACCTTGGTGGCTCAGGCTGTTAAATGCCTGCACTTAAGTTCCAGCTGCCTACAATTACTGTAGGCTCGAATCCCACCAGGCTCAAGGTTGACTCAGCCTTCCATCCTCTCGGGGTAGGTAAATTGAGGACCCAAGATTGTTAGGGGCAATAAGCTGACTTCGTAAAAATGCCGCTTAGTAATAAGCAGGCATATACAATGGAATGAAGGCTATTGCTGAGCACACTGGGTTGTATCCCAAAAATTGTAAGCCGCCCTGAGTCTTCGGAGAAGGGCGGCCTATAAATGTAATTTTTTTAAAAATGGATTTCTTCGAGGGCTGAATCAGCATTGTAGGTCACCTCTGCAGGCCAGCAGTGGGGGAGGCATAGAGCAAAGGAGATGGGACGGATACCTCCTGCAGCACCCTACCATCCAAAATGGGGTGTGGGGTGGCCACATGCAGCCCCTGTGTCTTGTTTTTTTGCCTGGATGGCCTCCTGCTGCACTTTGCCAGCCAAAACCTGGTGCGAGGGTGTTGATGCGGCTTCCCCCTGCCTTGTTTTTGCCCTCAATGGCATCCTGCAGTATTCTGCCAGCTGAAAATGGGCTGTGCAGAGGCCTCGTGGAGCCTCCGCATGGCCTGTTTTTGGCCGGCAAAGTGCTGCTGGAGGGTGGGGAGGCCGAAAATGGCCATGCTTTCCATTTTGGCTGGCAGAGGAACTGTGGGCTGGTCCTTTGATATTTCCAGGCCAGTCCCATGGGCCAGATTTAAGCACTCTGTGGCTGGATCCGGCCTGCGGGACTTGAGTTTGACACCCCTGATATAACCCATTCCTTCAAAGAGGCATTAATCACTTCTTGAATCCAGTTCCTCAACTCACCAGGCCTATCTGCTTCTTCCTAGATGCAAGATTGAAGATAATTTTGCCAAATTTGCCCCATTACTACCTTTGAGTCTGCTAGAGTACAATAGTGTACAATAGTATCCACTAACTCTGATTTGGTCACCAGGATCTGATGACAAGTGTTTCCTATCTAAAGAAGTAGGAGGATTTTCCACAAGTGTTTCCTATCTAAAGAAGTAGAAGGATTTTATCATAAATTGACTTGGCATTGACTAACAGCAATGTGACGTTACAGCAAGACATTGAGATTTATCATACCCATAGAACATGTCTTGCTGGACTAGGAAAGCCATCCTTTGTTCATTCATGGGCACCTGCAATTCAATTAGCACTGATTGCTGGCAGTTAAATATTTTCTGGCAAGTTGCTCCCATCTTCTGCCTTTCCATTAGAAAGGATGAATCCCTGTCATGCCTGCTGCTTCAGGAAAACAGTTTGCTAACTGCTCTTGGAGAGATTGATGTGAATTGTGTTAACCTTCCATTAAAACTGTTATGTATGTAGGTTTGAATGTTATTGGTTTATTTGAACTGTTCTTGTAAAATGTCAAATGGTATTGGTTTAAATAGTGCGGGAAGAAACCCTGCACTCCCATTGGCTGGCAGCTACGGCTGCAGGCTATAAGAAGCAGCCGTAGCCAAGCCAGGACGGGTCCATTCGAGCTGTAGTCACTAATAAAGTCTTTTGCTGGAACTCCTCGCGTCTGACTCTTCATGCAAACGTAACAAAAACAACTTGCAATAGTTTGCTGGTCTAACAGAAGATAGTGTGGCAAAGCTGGTAATATTGATTGTTATGTCTTTATGATCTGTTTTTCATCACATGCAAGAAATGACTCTATATCGTGGTAAGATACATTTTATTTGAACCAATAACTTAATGTCTGTCTGTATTTCTATATAAATATGTAAAAAATAACCAGACTAATTATTTTGTCAATTTAAACAAGTCTTTTATTGTAAGAGCAATATTTAGCAGGATAGAGGAAAAAACAGGTTTATATCATTCATATTCTGTGGCATTCAGTTTTACCATTGATGGGTACAAAACATGTTTAATTTAAATTTCTCAGAAACAGTGACCTCAGCAGGACCAATGACTTTACAAATGATTATTAAACTCCACAGAGAGCCTGTGTTTCTGTAGAAGCCAAGTAGTATTGGGAAGGAATATGGCACACATATTGTGGGCAACTGCTGAAATGCTCATTTTGAAGCTAGTGATCATCTGCTATAAAGGGCAATGACTAAGGTTAATGTCACTTCACCTTTTGCTCTGGAGAAATTGAGGTCTCTGTTACCCATTTTTTAATATTGTTGATCTGGTCTAGTTCAATTATGCATAAGTAAATACTAACAAACTATTGAGCAGCAGTTTGATTTGGGCCAGTATGCTGAATTTCAGCAAGTAAATTGAATTATCTAGAAAATGTGGAATACATATCAACAAGAGAGAATTTCAGGCTTTTCACATCACACGGATACATTGAGAGGGAAATAACTTTCTAAAAAAGCTTTTTACTGCAGGTCAAACATTATCTAGAAGCTTGGATCAAATGAAAAAAATCGAGGTATGTGGCTGATGGCATTAGTTCTGCATACCGATAGTCCTTGATTTATGGCCACAACTGAGCTCAATATTTATGTTGCTAAGTGAGAAATTTGTTAAGTGAGTTTTGCCCCATTTTGTGACCTTTCTTGCCACATTTGTTAAGTGAATCACGGCAGTTGTTAAGTTAGTAACATGGTAGTTAAATGTATCTGGCTTCCCCACTGACTTTTCTTGTCAGAAGTTCGCAAAAGCTGATCACACGATCTCAGAATGCTGCAACTATCATTTACACAAACCAGTTGTCAAGCATCTGAATGTAAATCATGTGAGCATGGGGATGCTATAACAATTGTAAGTGTGAAAAATAGTCATAAGTCACTTTTTTCTGTGCCATTGTAACTTTGGTCACTAAATTGTTGTAAGTCAATGACTACCTGTATTTACTCTATTTCCAGGACTTGGATATTGACAACTGCTGCATACATACTCAGGGGTCTCAACCTTGACCACTTTAAGACTTGTGGACTTCAACTTCCAGAAAAGCTGGCTGAGGAATTCTGGAAGTTGAAGTCCACAAGTCTTAAAGTAGCCAAGGTTGGAGACCCCTGCTCTAGCTTACACCATCCACACAAAACAGAAGGGCATTAGCAGACTTGAGGAAACCTCAGGATATTCATAAATACAGATTAAAAATGTATTTGATAAATGATGCTTTTCTTTCAACACAATGTCTATAAATTAGGGATGGTTGCAAAATATACACAAGAACCATTATATATTCTTGTATATTAGTAAAAGAATGTGTTAAGTTTGCATGAAGAGTCAGACGCGGAGTGCTTCAGTGAAGAGTTTATTAGTGACTACAGCTCATAACAGACCCGATTTGGCTGGGCTGCGGCTGCTACTTATAGCCAGCAGCCGCAGTTGCCAGCCAATCAGAGTGCAGGGTTTTCCCGCACTTTTTAAACCAATCATTTCTGACATTTTACAAGAACAGTTTTACAAAACCAATGACATTCAAACCTGCATACATAACACCATGAACTTCTTGTATTGTATTGCAGTATTTGTTAGATTTATAATTCACCTTTCCTCTTGGCCATCTAAGCAACTTAAATGGAATCATCCATTTTATCTCCACAACCACAACCCTATAATGTAGATTGGGCTGAGGGTAAATGTTATTCCATTAACGATTGTTAAATGCAATTTCCAGTAATAGTAAGGGAAAAAAACACTTTGAAAGCATGTACACATTAGTCACAGGCTTGCAAGTTTTCAAACAGATTGACATGAACCGTGGGACAAAATATTTAGATATGGGGCTGATCAAAACAAATTTCCAATTGAGAAATTGATAAATCAGCAAACCAAACTGGCTGATTGATTCATCAGTTCTCTCAACCAGATTTCCTCCAATGTAGCTATATCAGGGGTGTCAAACTCGCATTGTCATGGGGTGTTACGTGATGTATCATGACTTTTCCCCCTTTGCTAAATCGGGCATGGGCGTGACCAGTGCATGACGCATCCAGCCAGCGGGCCATGAGTTTGACAATCCTGAGCTATATCTAGATGAAAAATGTACTGGAAAGGCTGAACATAAAGCTGTGGGGTCCTTGGTACTCCTCAAGCTTGGTTGTTTTCTTGCAGAAGTCTCATTACCTTGCTAGGTAACTTCTTCAGTGTTGTTACCTAATTGGATAGTGAAACAACTGCAAATAACAAAACAAAACAATCCAGCTCAGAGAGCACCAAAGACCCTACAGTTCAACACTGAGCTACAAATATTCTCTTCTATTGAATATGAAGCGGCTGGTGCTGTTTTTGCTGTTTTCCAACTCTGTTGGAAAGGTATCAGTGATGATAGTCCTCAGAAGCAGATCTGATTTAATCCTATTTGCCCTGGACTGTTTATATGCTGCCAAAGGACTCAGGTGTTTGGTGGGTTTTTGCATCATTTGGATATTTGCTTGTGACTTTTGATTTGCACACAGACAGACAGATTTTGGTGCTAGAAAGTAAAATGTATTATCTTTTCAGCTCATGACTTTTTTCAGGGACAAAGGTCTAGCAATACAGACTATACAAACTATGATACTCAAGTCTCCTTACCTCTTCTGGGAAAAAGTAAGGGTATTTTAGTAATGAAATGGTTTGATCTTAACTTTACGGATGAAATGGTCTTTTTTGCATTATAAACACTTGCATATATGCTCATCTCTGGAATACTTAGAAGCTCTGCTAAATCTTACCTGGCATGACAGTGGTAACCTGCTGCCATTGGAACAGATGGATATGAATATAGGTAGCTTGGTGAACATGTTTACTTGGTGAGTGTATTTGCTGTAGCAAAAACTTCTCAGCCAGAAATGCAAGGATGAGTGTTTCATCTGTACCTGGAAGGTGTAAGATGGTACTTTGCAATGCAAACCACTTCGTTATTCTATTTTTATGATTTGTCATGACTCTGATAAATATTAATACAGTATTCGGTGGAAGGAATCAGCCTTGATTTAGCTTTCCAAAATCACACATGTGTGTATGTTTGTAGAGAAAGTCACAGATAAAGAAAGTGGTGATGAAAGGTACATTGTGACTCTAAAACTGCACATTCATGTTTACATCAAATGTTAGGACATTTGCAACATAGCCTTACTCCGCCATTTTGACATAATCTCAGATTGCTGTGAACCTATAAAGTGAGTAAATTAAGTTCACTAATAACTGTTCATTTTTTCAATTATCCTAGTGTAGGATACTTGTATGCAAGCTTTGCTAATACTGTTCAGGTTTATATTTTGATAGTTTGATATATTTACATTTACTTCAAAAATATAACTTCACTGTGACAAGTATATATGTCAGGAGTTAGATATGATTGTGGTTTCCTGCAAGGGCAAGGACAGTTTCTTCTGTATACTAGTGAGTTACAAACCTGGATTTGTATTCCATCATGTGAAAATGGATCTAAGAGACAATGGTTTGCCTTAAGCTACTCCATAAGATTTTATGATTATTTTTACTGGCAATGTGTGATACCTAATTTTCTGAAAGTTGATAGGCTTTTTTTCCATATAAGGAACAGATATCAATTTATTCTCACACTTTTCTTTTTTAAATCAAAAATTTTAAGAACTACTTTAATAAAGATAAAAGGAATCTAGTACTAAAGCCAGCCAGGGGTGAGATTTGCTGATTCTCCGAACCAGCCATAAAATTAGCTACCGGTTCAGTACTGGTTCTCCCGAACCAGGGAGAACCAGTAGGAGCCCACCCCTGATAAGAAGTAGAGGAGGGCAGTTCAGTCCATTGACTGTCTACTCTCTAGTCTCCTACAGTGTTACTAAAATATGAAAAGGTAAAGAAAATATTTATTACATATGTAAACGATACTAATTTTTCAGGAACTTAAAAAAAATTCATAGAACCTTTGGTCAAGAGGCAAAGTTGAAGTGATTGACAATTGGTTGTATTAGAATAAACTTTTTTCCCCTTTTAACCTCTCATGGAATCACATCAAGGTCTCATGAAACCCTAGAGGTTCCAGAACACAGTTTGAAAAATCCTGCTCTAATAAAGAGAATGAGTATATTATATAAATTAGCTGAAAATGGCGAATAAAATATAACTGAAACTAATTATTTTCAATTAGGAAACGTATATCAGATGGTAAGTACAGGATGGAAGACCTTTCTCTGATTAATAGTATATGTAGAAAAAGATCTGATTGCAAATGGAGAAGGAATAATCAACACTGTATATGAAGAAGCTTTCAAACAAACTGGAAGAAGTTTGCAGAAGAACAATGCTGAGGGATCATACGCTACTTCCTCTAATTAAAGATTAAAGGAATTGGGCTTAGCCTGGAAAGAGGAATATGGATGCACTTTTCAAATTCTTCAAAAGCTATTACCTGTGTTTCCCCCAAAATAAGACCAGACCTTATATCAATTTTTGCTCCAAAATACGCCTTAGGGCTTATTTTCTGGTTAGGTCTTCTTTTTGGAAATACGGTATCAAATGCTTATTTTCCAGTTGGGTCTTATTTTAGGGAAATGGGGTACTTATATAACAAAAGGTCAAGCCCTTTTCTCTTTGTTCCAGAATTCAGGACAGAGAATATAATGGAATTATGTTAGAGGAAGACAGATTTTAAATGAATGTCCCAAAGGGGCTTTTTCAAAGGCAAGTGGACTTTCTGAAGAGGCTCCTTGGATGAGAAGCAAAATGTCTTCCAAGAAAGAACAAGAAAGTCCAGTTGCCTCTTGAAAAAGCATCTTTGGGACAACCATGACATGGATGACTGAGAAACTCAATAGACATTTTAAATTAATGTTTAAAAATTCTACCAATAAGAACACTTTGATTGTGATAATTTGATACTGACTGCATTTCTTCAGATGTGCCTGAAAGAATCTACATTCAGCTTTTGCTTGAGGTTGGGTAATTTCAAAAGTAGTCAAAAACATAATGCCTTTCTCCACCTTGTACTTTGGACTAGTATTATTATTTTAGAAAGTCCACTCTGTGCTACAGAGAATGATTTGCCCTCATTATCCTCACATTATCTGACTGCCATTACCTTTATGCAGCAGTTCATTAAATTCTATTTTTCTACTTTTGAACCTCAGATTCAATTACATTATACTAATATTGGAGTCATTGGCAGACCTACATTTAGTGGAAAATAAAATTTGGATTAATCGCTAAGAGATTGTTAGAAACTAAGACCAGGCAAAACCATTCAGGAAGCTGCTTTGTTTTGGTAGTAATGGATATAGATAGCATATTGATATCTATTGACATACCTATAATTATAATAACTTTTATTATGGTTACAGACCAGACTACAAATAAGAAGAATTAAAAATAATAGTAACAATAAAAAGACAATATATTACAATTAGTGATGGATTGTCAGTGGGCGGTCAAAGTCTGCTTAATTTTGCAGGCAATATAACAAAATTTAGCTACATTCAAAGAAACTACACCATACCAGAGGTGGTATTCAGCAGGTTCTGACCAGTTCTGGAGAACCAGTAGTGGAAATTTTGAGTAGTTTGGAGAACCGGCAAATACCACCTCTGACTGACCCCGCCCCCATCTCCCCAGGGCTAGGGTCTTTTCTGTGGGAGCGCTCCCTATGGAATCAGCTCCCGCAGATCTTCGTTTGGTCCCTGATCTCCGCTCCTTTCGTCGAGACCTGAAGACTTGGCTGTTTCAGCAGGCCGGCCTGGATTGACCCAGGGGTGGGTTGTTTTAATTGTATTGTTTTAATTACTGTAATTTTAAATTGTTTTAATTTAACTTTTAGTTATTTATAGACTTGTAGCTGTTTAATATTTTTTTTAATTGTAATTGTATTCTCTTTTTATATGTTCGCCCTGAGTCCTTAGGGAGAAGGGGCATACAAGTCTAAATAAATAATAATAATAATAATAATAATAATAATAATTCTCTATTCCCAACTCCCAGCTGATCATCTGGGTCTTCTCTGGTTGCCCTGCGCAGGAGAAAGGAGCTGGAAGCAGGTTAGTGGGATGGGAAGGGAATGGGGATTTTACAGTATCTTTCCCCTGCCATGCCTACAAAGCCACACCCACAAATGCACACCACACCCACAAAGCCCACAGAAGCAGCAGTAATTTTTTTTGAAACCTACCACTGCACCATACTGATCTGGTAACGGACTGAAAATCAGCTAGGAGGCATGCACATGCACAGTGAGATAAGTTTGGCTGGGGCTCGCGTGCCCACACAAATGGCTCTGTGTGCCACCTGTGGCACATGTACCATAGGTTCGCCATCACAGGGCTAGAGTGAATGGGGTAATAAATATGTGTGGAGGATGACTCATATTGAGTTTGTATCCCAGGAGGGATGAGTCTGCCTACCAAGATGAGGTGGACTGGTTGCTTTCATGGTGTGGAGACAATAATTTGGTCCTTAACACCAATAAGACCAAGGAGTTTATAGTGGACTATAGAAGGAACAGATCAGACATCCAGCCCTTGCTTATCAATGGAGACTGTGGAGCAAGTGCCCAGTTTTAAGTTTCTGGATGTTACCATAAAAGAGGACCTGACCTGGGGTGCCCACATTGCAGCACTGGTCAAAAGGGCCCAGCCTGAGACTTCTCAGAAAACAACAGCTGAATGAAAAACTGCTGGTGACCTTCTACCACTGCACCATAGAGAGTATTTTAACTTACTGCACCTCTGTATGGCTTGCCAATTGCACAGTGGCAGATAGGAAAGCACTCCAGAGGGTTAATGTCATTGCCCAGGAGATCATTGGTTGCCCTCTCCCTCTTTGGAAGAGCTTTATAGCTCCTGCTGCCTTAAGAAAGTTCAAAACACCTTTAAAGATCCTGAGCACCCTTTTTTTGAGCTATTACCATCTGGCAGATGGTACAGAATAATAAAAACAAGGACAAATAGGTTGAAAAACAGCTTCTATCCCAGGGCAGTAGCTCTTTTGAATTCTGCTGTACAGTGCAGTGTTGGTGTGTTGTCAGGAGTTTTCGGTTCAATGTGTGGAGGGTGAAGGATGTGTGTTTGTGTTTATTTTCATGGTCATGATGTGCACTGAAGATGGTGTTTGATTTCGTTGTATGAGGTGCAATGACAATAAAGTCAAGTCAAGTCAAGTCAAGTCAAGTCAAGTCAACTAAACTAAACTAAACTAAACTAAACTAAACTGTATTAACTCATTGGCAACTGGTCAATTTCTTCAAGTTGCAAAGTCCACCCTATTTTGTTTTCAAATGAAATCAGCAAGAAACTTGAAGTATCATTATATTTTAATGTGAAAATCTCTGTTTTGAAAGCAGCAGCCTCCTTCTGTGAGGAGCTGAAAGCTGTCCTTAAGGTGCTTTTTAAGGAGGCAACTGGACTTTCTTGTTTTTTCTTTGGAAGACGTTTCACTTTTCATCAAAGAAGCTTTCAAGAAGCAAAACATCTTCAAAGGAAAAAACAAGAAATCCAGCTGCCTCCTAAAAAAGCACCTTTGGGACAACCATGACCTGGATGACTGAGAATCCCTACAGACTTTTCAACACAAAAGCTAGCTGAATGAGTCCCAATGCAATCTGGCACTGATTTCTGAGAATTGATCCATAATTTGTTGCAGCTGGGAAAAAACCATGTCAATTCAAAGCAGGTCAAGTGATTATGTAAGGTTGACTTTGTCACATTTCAATCTGAATAACGTTTCTCACTTCTTGATGCCAACTCACAATATATAGTATTTCTTTGTTTAAAAATAAAATCTGGTTGGATTTGTGGGGAAAAAAATAATCTGACATAAAATAAGTGTTCCATACTAATACGACTTTTATTTTTAAAACAAAGGAAACGTTCCTTTCAAGTCATAACAAATGATGCTCTGTTTAAAAGCATATGCAACTAAACTGCCTTTCAATATGACAATGTATAAGTCTGCAGCTTGATTCTAGTCTGACTGTGGCAATGATACTTTTGCTGAAGCAATCAAAATAATTGTCTCAGTTTTGATGAGGAAAAAAACTCCAGACTCTAGTCAGCTAACTGCCTTTCGTAGTTTTTCAGCATCACCGGACAGAAAAGGATTTGCCTAAATGAATTTAGACATGAGATATCAGTCGCAAAATTGCTGACATATTGGAAAATAAAATTGCTGTCTGATTCCCTTTTTAGTGAATCAAATGATTTGGAACATCTAATATGAAAAGGCAGTATCTGAGGCAGTGTTGGAAGAAGGAGGGAACGTTAATAGCTTGCTCACTACATTACAATGCTATGTTTTGGGAAAACTTCAGAAACACCTGGTAATCTGAAGAATAGTGGTGCTGTTTGATAACTGCATATCAAATTTCATAGCATAAGAAGATTATTAACATCATAATAATTGACAATAACTTTATATCATTAAAAAAACAACATCAACTTACCACTGCTCTTGGGAAGGACTCAATAGGTATGAAGGTAAAGGTTCCCACCACACATATGTGCTAGTCGTTTCCGGCTCTAGGGGGCGGTGTTTATCTCCATTACAAAGCCGAATAGCCAGCTCTGTCCGAAGACATCTCTGTGGTCATGTGGCCAGCGTGACTAAACACTGAAGACGCATGGAATGCTGTTACCTTCCCACCAAAGTGGTCCCTATTTTTCTACTTGCATTTTTATATGCTTTCGAACTGCTCGGTTGGCAGAAGCTGGGACGAGTAACAGGAGCTCACTCTGTTATGTGGTGCTAGGGATTTGAACTGCCGAACTGCCAACTTTTCTGATCGACAAGCTCAGCGTCTTAGCCACTAAGCCACCATGTCCCTTGATTTTATATTTATTTTGCATTTTATATACTTTCAATAGGTATATAAAATGCTAAATCCAGTTTAAACACCTGGCTGACAGTGTGATCAGCTGTAATAAAATATTTACCAATTCCTCTGCCAGAACAGTCAAAATGTGATGACCCAGGGTGGGATACAAAACAAACAGAGTCACAGAAAACAGGTGAAGCCCCTTTTATTCCTTCAGTTTGCTTCCAAGCTCGAATATCTTTGACGGAAGACAAAAAACTCCCACACAAACAGTTACACAAAGAAGGGAAAAAGCAACATAAACCAGGCAAGATAAGGGCTGGAGGATGTCCACAGATAACACACACTGGAAAGGACATCAAACTCAGAGAGGAACTATAAACTAGAGACACTTCTATGCTTTGTTTCCAGCGTTTGCCAGTAAGCAGGTCCAAACTCTTATTCAGTTGTCACAGCTGCAGCCCATGAAGAGGATCAAGGCCCTCTCCTCCCGAGGAGACCACATCTCTCCCTTATCATCTCCTCCCTGCGTGCCCTAGGATGGAGAGGAGATGGGTCTGGGTCCTCCTCTGACTGCTCAGCCGGCCTCTGCCCTTCCCCAGCCTCCTCCACAACCTCCAGAGCCACACTTCCACTCCCTGTCGGCTGTTCCTCCTCTCCCTCAGAGTCAGTCTCCACCAGGGGCATGACACAAAAGTCCTAACTCACCCTGTGTTGTATTCCCAGAGTGGTTAGCCAAATATTTATGAAAAACAAGACATGAGCACAATACAAATAGTACATTTCCTACTTCTTTTTCCCACAACTTGCCAGAGGCTAACTGCTATTCAAAAGATAAATATGTTCTTTAAATGGTATGGAACGTAATATCAGCATCTACCATGCTGATGGAAAAATTACATTTACTAGTGACAGGAGTATCTACATGCAAGGTATATAAAAGACAGGACTTTGATCCACAGTTGTGGTTGCTATCACCTTTTGATCAGCTAGGCTAGCATATGATGAACTCAGCCTGCAGATATGGGTATTCACAGTAACAATTCTGATAAAAAGGATTGTTAGTATTTGTGAAATGTATGGTAGCATCTGAAAGGAGAAAGAAAATCTCTTAATGAATTTGGAAATCATTTCAGCATCCCTGTTTATGAGATTATACTGATTAGGTATCTTCAGAAGTATTACAGATTCATGGAACCTGTGCCAAGGAATACTTAATTTGCTTTCTCTATGGTACACTTTACTATCACAGCAATGTTTAAACTCTGGTTTTCTTTGGAAAGGATTCCATATCTACTTGCACTTCCTTTCCCTTTCACCCTAATTTGATGTTCTGAGAGGTAGGTGTGAATTTCACAGCAGATTTCTGCCAGATGGAATTTTAAAAATTATTGGTGCCCCATCATCTTTTTTCTTCTAAAATATTTTTTGGGAAAAATTAGGAGTGAGTGAATGCATGTTTAAAAGATATCCTTTCTTGCTACATCTTATTAACAGTTCCTCCAAACAAGATACAAAAGTTTGCTGCTAACTTGAGGATGTTTTCTTATGATTGGGAAAATCAAAAAGTCAAGATGGCAACCATGCATGTAACATTATCACCATTTTGACTTTTCAATGCCCTCTGCAGACAGTCCTAGGTGTCTCATGACACCTAAAACAGGATGTCATATCTCAATGCATTTCTCCAAGTTTGGGTGACCCTTGGTAGTATCAGTAGTAATGGTCTGGAACTTAGGTAAGTTCCTAAACTATAATAATTATACTAAACTAGAGAGCAATAATTTTTAGTATACAGTACAGTATGTTCTTATTCTTGATTCATAATGCTACTGGATGCTGTTATGCCATTTTGTTGCTTGCTTATTTGGAAACCATTGTTTTAGAGCAAAGTGTGATGTTCGAAGTTAAGCTATCAATTTTGTAAAATAGCCAAGATTAAAACAAACTAAGGCTTACCATGAGAGCCAGGTTGGTGTAGTAGTTAAGGTGCAAACCCTGAAACCTGGTGTCTGCAAATTCTAGGCTTTCCTTAGGCACAAAATCCAACTGGGTGATTTTGGGCCAATCACACTTTCCTTCAGCTCAACCCAACTAACAGGCTTGTTATTGTGGGAAAAATAGGAGACAGGAATATTAAATGTGTTTGCTGTCTTGAGCTGACCAAGATCTACAAAAGGAGGGATAAAAATCTGAGAATAATAATCTAAGAATAATAATAATACAAAACGTTGTGGGAAGCTTTGAAATTGTTTAAGAATATGAATGACGTATTGCTCTTTTATCTTTATGCTAATTCTTTTAGGCCACTTCAACATTTTTTTCTTTTTTAGTCTGTGAATCTTATACTTAAATTAAAAATTAACAACTGTTGGAAATAATCGAATTTCTTTTATGTTAACTATGTGCTTTACATGGTTATCTTGCTTACTTTCCTACTATGCTGTATATTCAGTTTTTCAGTGTTTTCTAGATAAGGAAAACTTTCACATTTCTTTTGAGAGATGAGAAGTGATGTGTACATTTAAGTTAAAATTCTCATGAGTATTTCTTCTGGAAGTTTGAAGTTTCCAAAATGATTAATTTCCTTAGAGATGTGACTAACAGGCTGAAATTAATACACCATGAAGCATGATGCAACTGATGGTCATTTTGCCCTCTACATGACTGCCCCAGTTCTTCAAAATATTCCCTAGAAGGCCATTTAGGTGTTAGATTTAGGCTTGCCTCAGGACTTCACTTAGCTCAGAAAACCAAAACATTTATTTGGAATTTGTCATTCTTTGCCTTCTAGTCACTATGGATTTTCACTGGCCAAAGTACCCAAGAAGTAATGAGATGATTTAGGATTTTAAATATTTTATTTTCTTCCACTACTTACAATTTTTCAGTAATTTTATGAGGTTATAAAATAGGAAATTTCTCCCCTGCTGCAGGACTGATGCTGGCTTAAAAAGAAAGTCAACTACTTAGATTTTTGGCTTGATCAAATAAACCAGATGGTTTAAAATCTGTCTTCTAGGGAACATTGCTATCCCTCAGACACCTATCAGAGGTTACTCTGTAAGAATAACCCTCCAAAACAGCTTTTTAACTACTATAAATCTTTCTTACAAATGAGGGCAACCTTCCAAATGACCCTCGAGACTAAGGAATTATGGGAGGGTGCCAGACTGGACAGAGGACTGAGTAGAGAACTATCAAGGAGTGTTTTGTTTCAATTCTAAGTTATATTGGTTGATGCAGAGTTATAGTTATTTGTTATTTGTTATTTTATTGGACTTATAGGCGCCCTCTCCCGAGGACTCAGGCTTACAATAAAATGAGAATACAAATATTAAAAATACAATTAAACTAATCAAATAAGCCCAATAAAAATTTAAAACCTGATTAAAAACTAAAATCGATAAAACCCCACCCCACCCCATTTAGTCCAGGCTGGCCTGTTGAAACAACCAAGTCTTTAGGTCGCAGCGAAAGGAACAGAGGTCAGGGGCAAACCAGAGCTCCAAGGGGAGCTGATTCCACAGGGTGGGTGCTCCCACAGAGAAGGCCCTACCCCTGGGCGCTGCCAACCGACAGTATCTGGTTGACAGCACCCCCAGGAGGCCCTGCCTATGGGAGCGTACAGGGTGATTGGAGGTCGACGCTGGCAGGAGATGCTCCCGCAAGTACCCTGGACCCAAGCCATGTAGGACTTTATATATGATGACTAATACCTTGAATCTCACCCTGAGATTCAAATATAATCTGGCCATGATAGTTTAAGAGTTTTCTGAAAGGCTGCAGAAAAGAGAGCTCCTTCTCCAATGTCTAAGTGCATAACCCCCAAGTCAGACAAATTCTTTTGGCTCCTAAAGTAAAAAAAAAAATCCCTATCTGTCTCTGCCCCAACTTTGTCAGTCAGGTACAACAGCCGTTAAGCCCGATTTTCTACCTTCTCAAGACACCCAATAATAGCCGTCTTATCCGTGCTGATATTGGGGAGTCCTATTGGAGAATTCTTCATAAGAAACAAGTATGTTCTACGCCACATATTACAGCATATCCATGGATTCCTGTCCAAATTTTTTGGCAGGTGAGTCAAAGGATTCACAGTTTTCGGATGAGGAAAGTGTGAGAGCTTGTAAACTAAAAATCTACAATTAGTTCTTTTATGAGCTAACATTTCTAATAGAAGATAAACAAGGATGCAGCATTGTTCCATACACATTTTAAGCAGCCCTGTGTGTGTGTGTGTGTGTGAGAGAGAGAGAGAGAGAGAGAGAGAGAAAAGATTTATGAAAAAGACAACTCTACATCAGGATTGTCAAACATGGCCAGTGGGCCAGATGTGTCACATGCTGGCCATGCTCATGCCCAGTTTAGCAAAGGAAAAAAAGTCCCACTATGTCACATGAAGCGCCCACGATGATGTGAATTTGACACTCCTGTTCTACCTGGACAGAAGCTTCTTCTACTTGTGAAAAAATGTATTGAGTTTTGGCCTTGATTAAGAAAGTAAATTGATTTAATTTAATAAAAAGTAATATGTCATGACTTGGATGTTAAGCTAAGCTAAGCCAATTTGCCTTGGATGCCCTATGCTTTACACAGAGTGAATCTGCATACAGATGCAGCTCTAATGCCCTCCAACATTGTAGAGTGCTTCCTGATATAGATATAAAATCAGATGTTTATATTGGTAATATGACAAAAAAACCTCTTGTTTCTATCCAAGATATATACTACAGTATCAATAAAGATAGTGAGAGTGCTTTTACAAAATACATTTAACACTGAATGCACAGAAATGGGCTTTCCTATATAATTGCTGTGCTGTTTCAAAGTAGAACTGATCCAAAGCAGTGAAACATAAAATTCTCCTTTGCGCCATTTAGTATTCAGTACTAACCAGAGTTCTTTGCTTCAACCCTGACGATTGGATATTTCCTGCATTACTCCTGAAGATAACAAAGAAGCTTGTTGCAACTGCAAGATGTTTGTAGATCTACCATATAACACTTCATTGCTGCCTCCTAATTTCCTCTTGAGGCATTTTAATGCCTTTGGCCTAATGGCTGGGCTGACTATGTTGGTGTGCATTCAACAAACCCATTAAGCTAGGTAACTGAAAACAGTTATAAATCATCCCCTCCCAGGGGGAAGCAACAGGTCATATATCATCATAATAGAAAATTCCAAACAGACTCAAGACATTCTCTGGTACTCCTTTGAGAAGATTTATGCAGAGGAACACAAGGGCTGGTTCACTCCATGATGATATTTATCGATAGAATAGCAAGATGCCTTGTGCACTAATGTTAGACCATTTATCTTTCCTGCCTAGGATTGTCCATCCTTGAAGCAGTTTTCCAGGGTCATGAGCAGAGGTCTTTCCTGTCATCTACTACTTGATCTGCTTTTAACTGTAAGTTCTAGGAACTGAACCTGGGATCCCTTGCCTACAAAACACAGGCTGTGCAACTGAGCTATGGTCCCTTCCGTCAAATAATCTTTCATCCATGTTTTTTAAAAAGGTGGAAAGGCACCTTCAACATTGACTGCTAATGTTTCAGTTTTTTAAAATTCATTTCATTGCTTTTGGGGAATGTGTAAGGCAGTTTATAGCCTCAACTGTTCTGGTGATAAAGAGGAATGTGTGCCCTGGACATCGTTCAATTGAATGATTGAGCTAATTAAGGGTAATCGAGATCTTGTTATTGCTGAACAAGTCATTAAGCTATGTGTGATTGAGCAGAACTTTTGTGTCCCATGCTTAATGGTCTTCAGTGTCACATATTTTGTATGTATCATACAGTACAATGCAAATAATAATGATCATCATTAACGTAAAGCAGAAGAAGGGCCTGATTGAATATTACATATGCTAGTACATTTCTTCAGCTCAGAGCCACTAGATGCTGCTGTTGCTTGTGAGCCAATCTTATCCCTGATATATATTCAATATTTGTCATTAGTAGTCATTCTGTAGCCATAAATAAACTGGCAACCAATCTTTGTCACAAGATAAATGTGACAGGAAGTGAAGGGGAACTCTCCATAATGTTGAGCTAAATTATTTTAACCACGAGGGAAAAGGCAAGTTATGGCATTAAGCCAACATTTGCCAGAAGCACATGCCTTTTCTGGAGGTAGCATATAGTCCTGATGTTGAGTATGTAATATGATTATAGACAGTCTCAGTCACTGTCTTCTGAATATGGATAATAACAGGGAAAATGCTTTTAATTTTGAAAATAAGAATGCCGCAAACAATATATGACCAGAGAATCAGGTGTGAAAGCAATACCCATTTCCCCATTGCCATCTATGCTGCTTGTCACCACTCCATTATGCACGAGCATAATTGTATAGGAATAATATGTGGGGGCATCACTCATTAACCTGGAGCAGGTGCATTAACAAGGACAGTAGTTGTGTTTCAAGAATACTCACTTTACTAAAAACAGTACAAAATGTAATTCTGTAAAGTAATCCGGATTTCTAGCTTTTATTTCACCCAGAAAATTAAAACCAAGAAAGGCAGATTGTCATATTGGTATCTGGGTATAACATTTGATCTGATTGATTTGAAAAGCAATAGACAGGTGATGTCTAATTTGTGATTGAGCATTTTTGTCCCTGTAAGCTCAGAAAAAGAAGAAGTTACACTTTCTGAATCGTGTTTAGCAGTGTTTCTTGTTTAGCAGTGTTGCTTGGCTTCCGGGCAGTGACATGCCTAATGCCTGAATTTTAAAACATGATGCTTGGTAAAGTTATATGTATTATTATTTATTTAAATTTATATGCTACATGACTCCCACCCACTTTTGTCATTTTGCAAATAAAACATTAAAATCAAAGGAAAAATATATAATGATACTGTAGAAAAAAATAAAGAATAAAAGATAGTAAAGATGACAAAAATACCCCAGACAGGAACAAAAGTGAACCCACACACTCTCCAAGACCCTTCAAAACACCAGCAAAGTGGATCTCTTTGCCAAGGGCTTCTATAATGGAAAAGACATGCTATATAGTAGTATTTCTGTTTCATATTTGTGAAACTCTAAAAGTAATGGAGGGAATTCATTTAATTTATCACCTGACTTAACTCCAACAAGAGAGGCATGTATTTGCAGGTCATTTGGAAGATGAAAGACCAGCTACAAAATATGCAGAAGCTGGCAAACAAAGCTGCTCGGGGAAGTTTGAGGACAGAGTTACTCTATTTCATTTCAGCTTCTATGGGCAGAATTTTTTTTAAAAAAATATTTGGGATATTCCCAATTTGGAGTACAGCCAAATTATCCCCAATTTAAAGACCAATGTTCTAATTGAACAAAAACTTTTAAAAAATCTATGGATAAGTATGCATTCTATTAAAGTTAAGCTTAAATGTTCAATGGTCAGAGTTTGTTTCTTTTTCACTACTTGAACTTTATGTATGGGTCATTGATCAAGTAGCAACAATTACACAGAACAGGCTTTTACCGATGCTGAGAGACATCAAGGAATACTGTAATACTGCAGAGAACATGACATGCAACATATTGTAGATGTGGGCATTAGATGAACAGAAGGTTGCCAAGGAATGAGTATACTACTATTGCAATTACTATAGAGTTATGTATTCTGGCATAATTTCTCCTTATCTGATGTATACCAGTATAACTGGATTGCGACTGATAGGCAACATAGTGAAATAATATTCATACAATACCTTTTTTCTCCCAAGAAATTTATTTTTGATAGTCTGTTTATAATCGATTCAACCTCTGGGCACAGCAAATTTCTGCAGTTACTAGTCCCTATCTGCTCAGTGTCACGTCATAAAACACCTTTTCTATTGTAAGATTTATTTTATGAAAGGATATTCTTGATCTGGAACTTTTTTTTTTTTTAATTACATTTATATGCCGCCCTTCTCCAGAGACTCAGGGCGGCTTACAATTTTTGGGATGCAACCCAGTGTGTTCAGCAATAGCCTTCATTCCATTGTATATGCCTGCTTATTACTAAGCAGCATTTTTACAAGGTCAGCTAATTGCCCCCAACAATCTTGGGTCCTCAATTTACCTACCCCGAGAGGATGAAGGCTGAGTCAACCTTGAGCCTGGTGGGATTCGGCCACAGCAGTTGTAGGCAGCTGGATCTTAAGTGCAGGCAATTAACAGCCTGAGCCAAAGGCTCTTGGTTTATGATTGTGATGATAATGCTGTCTATAAGTATACTTATTTATCCACAGCACTGTAGAAAATGTGGCATTCTTCAATTATAGGAAGCATAGCAAAATATGAAGATAGATTCTCAAGATAACTTTGCAGCTATTCTTGAACAGCCTTGGCTGGCTGATTCTGTTCTACAGTCCTTATTGAGTCTCATTGTCCTTTAAGGCATATTATATTTTGGAAAGACTATAAGCTGGTTCTGTGTGAAGAGATTCATGGTTTTGCAGCAAAAACATCTTTTTTTAAAAAAAGTTTAGCTTTCTCTGTTTGTAATGCCAGCATTTGGATAAGTTAGATGTATATGAACAATGAAACCAATGTTTTCACTTCTGTGTAGAACTACCGAGTGTTATAACATATGATTAAGGAGCATTTATTTATTTCAGCAGAGCAGAAACTGTGACTGCATTATCTGGGAATAGCAAAATGACTTTGCCACAATGAGATGTTAGCGTCGTGGTTTTTTTAATATTTTTAAATAGTTAATACAGAATAAAAACTATCAAGCACTAATTTGGAATGAAAGAAGAAGAATTAAGAAAGAAAGAACAAAGACAAAAGTGCAGAAATCAAA